>JADPVV010000016.1:0-222195 GCA_016097615.1 Eucalyptus dawsonii
CAATCTGATCCCACTGGTCCGCCGATTCGAGGAACTGGACGGCCATGCCTTGGGAGGAATGCCAGACTGGGACTGCGTTAGCAAACAACATTCCCCCAGCGCAAATCGGACTTCGGGACTTCTTACCGATGTGACAATGGAACAGCCACGCCCAGGGTTGTCAGTAGTGAAGGCTACGACAAGCCATCCGCCGGCGGGCAGCATCTCGGTGTCACGGCGGGTTGGGTTATCGAAGTCGAGCGCTGAGATACCGACATCGCTGAAGTCACCAGAGCCCGTACCAAGGACCCAGAAGTCGTGCCCGTGTAAATGCATTGGGTGTGGAAGATTGGCCGTGATTGGTATGCCTGCCACCTCTTGGACGACCCAGTAGTACCACTGCGAAGCGCACTGTTAGCATTCTGCCTCCAAGACGATCTTCACGTTCTCGATGAGTTGCAAGGGTTGACTCACGTTTCCAGCATCAGGCATCTTGATCAAATTCTGCGTCCGGGAAAAGTTCGCGTGAGGATCCTGGAGTACAGTCGGCACGACAGGCAAATCCCAATCGACACTAATAGCGCTGAAGTTGATGCCCCACTGCACCAGAGGCTGCTTGTCAGCGCGTACGCCGATCTGAACAGAAGAGTCCAGCTGGCCAGCAGAGATGAGCGGCTCGCTGGGCACGAAAGAATCCCAGAATGGCACCAGCGGATAGTCGGTCCCGCAAAACTCCGAGTACCCGGGTGAGGCGGTACTGTTCGGCATTGCCTGTGTGGCATTCTCGTAGTGGAAGATGGACTTGATGTTCCCATTGTTAGCGTTGGTACCGCATTCGTCAGGGGCCACAGCACGGAACCACCAGCTACCGCTGGTCTGGTTGGCCGTGACAATGACATCGTGACGCTGGCCGATACCAAGGAAAATCCAGTTGCGGACGACAGGCTTTACGGGCACCAAGTCGGCCGTGATGACCTCAAAAGGGTGTCCGTCCAGGCTGACCATCCAGCTGCTGTCGACCGAGACGTTGATCAGGCGGAGACGGTAGCGCTTGCCGTGCTCGATCTTGGTCACGTAGTAGTCGCCCAACTTGCCGTCTTTGCTGACCATGGTTCCGTTGATGAGGCCATTGTCTGCGAGCGTGATTGCGCGTCCAGGTTGGCGTGAGTTGAGGTAGGAGCGAGCGGCAACGGATTGGTAATACCAGTCGCTGACAGTCATGGGGCCAAGATCCTCGTCGTAATTGGCCGTTGCTGGCCCGTTGATGACGATGGCTCCGAAGACGCCGTCACCGTACTGACCGCCCTATTATAAATCTGATCAGCACCACCTATCATGGACAAGCTGACGAACATAGGTAGGTCGTTACTCACAACATGGCTATGATACCAACTAGTTCCACTCTGCGTCGCCCGCCAGCGATAGGTCTTGCTCTTCCCCGGCGCAAGCGGACACTCCGTCAAACCCGGCACACCATCCTCAAACCCGGTCAACCACTGCCGCATCCCATGCCAATGGATCCCCGTTCCATTATCTCTGAGCTGATTATCAACCGTAACAACAACCTCATCGCCCCAATCAGCATAGATGGTAGGGCCCATGTACTTCCCATTTACGAGGAAAGTTGGAGTCCGAGGCACGCCATCCGGCGCTGCTGTGCCGTTGGTGATGGTGAGGTGGTAGGCGCGCGTGTTGCCGGTGTCGGGCCATTTGGTGTCGAAGTCTGTGGCGATGGAGAAGCCGGCGGACCAGCATGCGCGGGTTTTGGGCGTGTTGGTGCAGTCTTTCATTGCGGTGCAGCGGCCATTCGCGTCGCGTTCCGCGCAGAGGCGGGAGGAGATGATGGCATCGTGCTCGGATTGCGTCAGGTGGCGGGCACTGGCTGTGAAGAGCAGAAGGGCTAGGGTGGTGAGCAGAGATCTGAATGATGGAGACATGGTGCTTGAATGAGTGAAATGTGCTCAGCGCGGCACGGTAGCGGTATGTCCAGGAGAGAAATGAACTGGGTTATCCTGCGAGGGAAAAGGAAGATCGAGCCATTGTGTGCTGCAGCGAACAGTATTGCCATTGAGCTGCGTGGAGTCCATGCTACCTGAGCGTCACGAAGCCAACCATGGAATCTCAAACGTCGTGGCCAGTGTAGAGAAGGCAATAGGCATGTCGTCGCCAAAGAAGGCAGCCAGTTGAATCAAGCTTTCGTTGGTGGTAGCCTTGAGTGGATCCTAGCAAGGTGTCAGCAGACTTAGGCTGGCTGACAAGTAGGCAAACTCTTCAAGGTCATCAGGATTGCGAGGCATGCAGAACATTCATCTAGGAGATGAAATGTCGTGCAGAACAAGGATGCATTTGAAGCAGAGCACGAAGATGGCAAAGCTGCTGGGGAACTCGCAGAACGATCAGCGGTATCAATCCGAGATATCCAGTCCAAACGAGCGCCGAAACTCCACCTCATGACCATAGCAAGATCGTAGCTTCATGCAGTGCCAATCTTAAGAATACAGCTTCTTCTCCACACCACTCATACCATGCACATTACCCTCCGCCTGCGCACTAGCAGTCCGGAACTCAAATCTCACCTCACCGTTCCTGACACCTTCCTCAGCGCATCCAAGCTCTCCATGCCCACATCCTGCAATGAATGCTGAATGCCTGCCATCAAGTACGGCAGAAACTTGGTAATCGAGCCGCGATCCAGCACCGAGCCAGAGACACCTTGAGCGACGAGCAGCTTATCGCCTTCGCTGAAGTATCTTGCCGTGCCCGCATTCTGTGCTGTGTTCGCCGCCTTACCAGAAGCAGTCTTGGTCGATGCTGCGTTAGGACCGGAAGCCTTCTTGTCCTCCATAGCGTCGATGCTGCCCATGCCACGGTACATCTTGCGAAGCTGACCGTCGGGACCAACGACGTATGCGCCGGGTGACTCAGTAGTGGCTGCAAGGAGGCCGCCCATCATGATGGTGCTTGCGCCGAGCGAGAGCGCTTTGACGATGTGGCCCACGTTCTGGATACCGCCGTCTGCGATGCAAGGCACGCCGAAGCGAGCTGCGAACTCTGCAACACGGTAGACGGATGTTGCTTGTGGTCGGCCGACGGCCATGACTTCCTGCGTGATGCAAGCAGACCCAGCTCCCATGCCAATGCGCAGACCATCGACGCCAGCTGCAATCAGGGACGCTGCTTGGTCGCGCGTGACGACGTTGCCGCCGATGACTTGAAGCTCGGGGTGGCTCTGCTTGATCCAGCGAATCATCTCGTGCTGGTACATAGAGTTGCCCTGGCTAGAGTCAAGGATGACGATGTCAAGACCAGCCTCAACGAGTGCTGTGAGGCGAGCCTTGTCGGCCTCGCGAGTGCCAATGGCTGCCGCGGACAGGAGCTGCTTGGTGCCTGGAACCTGGATGCGAGCGGGTAGTGCAGGTTCTTCATCAGATCGCTTCGGCTAAGCAAGCTGATGAGATTACCAGCAGCGTCGACAATCGGGAGCTTGCCCTTCTTGGAGCGGGAGAGGAGGTCGTTGGCTTCGAGAGGGAGATGCCTTCGCGGGCAGTGACCAGATCTTTGCTCATGACTTCGGTGACCGGCGAAGACATGTCGGAGTGGAATTGCACATCCCGAGGTGTGACGATACCGATCAACTTCGACCGAAGAGTGCCATCCTCTGAACCAAGTTAGCAAATGCTCGAACGAAATCTAGCTCGAGTGCGTGTTGAAGAAAAAGTGATCAGAGGGTTGATGTCTCCACTTCGCCGTCGGCACGCTGGCCGACAGCTTGCGGTTGAACGAAAGTTAATGTAAAGGTATAACATCATGTGAGAGTGCCGGCAACATCGCCAGAATGTAGAGCCACACATACCTGTCACAGGAAACCCGCCGAACCCCCACCGATCCTTCAAAGCTCTTGCCTCTGCCACAGTTGTATCTGGTGAAATCACGATGGGGTCCAGTATGAAGCCGTTCTCGAATCTCTTGACCTTCCTGATCATCTCTGCCTGCTCTTCGATGCTGCAATTGTGATGTACCACGCCAACCCCACCCAGCAACGCCATGTGTATTGCCATGTTGCTCTCGGTGACCGTGTCCATGGGCGAGGATGTGAAGGGTGTCTTGAGCGTGATATTGCGCGTCAATTTGGACGTGAGATCGACCGTCGCGGCCGGGAAGCCTATGTAGCCAGGCAAGAGTAGAAAGTCATTGTAAGTCAATCCGCCCGTCTTCGTCTCGTCCATGAGATCCTGGATGCTGATGCCATCCTTCTGTTGGTACGTCTTGAGCAACTGCATGGCCTTGGAGATGTCCTCGTGTGACTCGTCTTCCACGTCCGTTCCGTTCATCATGTTCGACGGGTTCACGCTTGCCGCCTCAGATTGGCTCTGCTTCAACTTGACGCCGTCGAGGTCGCCGTTTGTTTGGGTGCCGTTCATCTTGAGATGAATGCAGTACTTGAAGTCTTTTGGTAATGATTATTAGCTTGAATCCGATCACTCGGTGAGAATGTCGTACTTACCCAAGGAAAGAAGCAGAGGATCTGTGACCGCTGCCGTCGAAGTCTCGAAGATTTCTACGCGCCAAGATTCGCAGGACAGGGATCATGGCGGAGAGAGGCGGATTTACACCGCGCGCATCCTTGATCTAGCGCCGAAGCTTGACATCCGTTGTAAACACGGACGCAAAACAAAGACGAGAGCTCCACCCTGCGTAACGAGGCCGAGCAACAAGAGACCCGACGCTTTCCTTCGTCTCATCGCGACCATCGGGCATTTCGAAGAGGATGCATTCGGCACTCGACTACTCTGGGCAGCTGCGATGATGCGAGCGAAGCTGCAACAAGCCACGCCTTCCCTTTTCGCATAGCAACCGAGCACATCTTCAACTGCACCTGCATCACTTGATTATACGGCACTCGCTTCAACGACAGGCGAGGCAACAACGGCCACGATGCCTTCCCGCAGTAGCTATACGTCGCCCACCTCGCCTCCCCAAGGCCGCTGGCGAGACCACAGCCCTCAGAAATCATCTCCACTGCGGCACACCGTCTCGACGCGCTCCAACAACTCCGACACCGAGAACTCATCACTGCCGAGCAGATATGGCACCATCAGCAGCAACGCGAGTTCAGGTTACAGCAACGGAAGCTACAGTGGTTATGACTCGACGAGCGATCCGTTTGTGAGCCGGAATACGCCTACCACCACGTCCACCCTCAAGCGCGATCGGTCTGAGTCGCCAGTCAAGAAGAACGCCGCTTTCGCCAAATGGGAACAGCGCGAGCAGGCGGAGCAGCAGGACCAGCACAAGTCACCATCTGCGCACCGGCGAGCGCAGACCATGGACATCAGCCCCAAGAAAGTCAAGGACGACGATTGGCGCGCAGGGCTGGGACGGAGTGAGAGTCGCGCTGCGTTGAAGCCGGTCGCTAGCAACACCTTGCCGATCGCTGCGCCAGACATGCCTCCACCGCCGCCACGGACACCCACCAGGCAGGAGAGTCCGAGTCGAAAGGAGAACGGCGGCTATCGAGAACATCGGGTCGAGAATCAAGATGCATGGATGCCACCACCAGCAAAGCCGGGCAGCCACTCGAGAGGATGAGTGTGGACAGTGGCTTGGCTCCTAGTCCTGAGCCCGTTCGCAGTACAAGCCCGTCTCCGAGAACGAGCAAGAACAGCATGGCAACCATCACACGATCAGACTCTATGCGCGCAAGCACAAGACCGCGGGAGCGTGGGCATGCGCGGTTTGGATCCATGGACGACAGAGCACCGCATCTTGATGGGGAAGATCTTGCAAAGCTGCAGAAGTCTTCTACGCCCCAATTCCGGCATCTCAGTAAAATGGCGTCGGAAGAAGGTGGTGAAGACTACAGCATCCACTCTCCCGAAGAGCAAGTGACGGGCTTGGCCGGACGGAGACGATTGCAGCGTTCAGGCTCAGTCCGTCCCAACGCGAACAAGCAGTCCAAGTTTGGCAGCCAATATGCCAGCACACGCTGGATGGACACACAACGAAAGCACTTGCAGGCCTATGAGTATCTTTGTCACATTGGTGAAGCACGCGCCTGGATCGAGGATGTCTTAGACCCCATCGAATTGCCACCCATTGTGCAGCTCGAGGAAGCTCTGCGGAATGGCGTTACCCTTGCTGAGGTCGTTGTTCGCCTCGCGCCGTCCATGGACACGGAGTCTCAGCATGCACTCGGCAGTCAACGCATCTTCCGCAATGCGCGATTACAGTTCCGCCATTCCGACAACATTGCGCTCTTCTTTCGCTTCCTCTCAACAATAGAGCTGCCTGAGCTGTTCAGATTCGAGCTCGTCGATCTGTACGAGAAGAAGAACATCCCGAAGGTCATCTACTGCATACACGCTCTCTCCTGGCTGCTATATCGCAAAGGCATTGTAGAATTCCGAATAGGCAACCTTGTCGGACAGCTCGAATTCGCTGAGCATGAGCTGGAGGAGGCGCAGAAGGGCATCGACCGCAGCGGTGTCGCGATGCCGAACTTTGGCGGCATGAGGAGGCGATGCAGGTAGAGCCGGAGCCTGAGCCGGAACCGACTGCCGAGGAGCTTGTCATGGAGCAAGAGGAGATGGTGGTTGAGTTGCAAGCGCAGATGAGAGGCGCCCTGGCGAGAATGAAGCTCGGCGGCACAATGCAAGACCTTTGGGATGCTGAGGAGTCAATTGCACTGTTCCAGGCCATGGCAAGAGGCGGCTTCGCCCGAGAAATATTCGACTTCAAGTACAGCATGGACCAATCGACCCGCGAGCTTCAGGCGGCTGCGAAGTCGTTCCTGGTTCGAAGGAAACTCCACAGGAAGCAACGCGCCTGGCGAGAGAACAAAGCTGATGTTGTGAAGGTGCAAAGCCTGTGGCGCGGACGCCAGCAACGAGCCGAGACCAATCACATTCAGGCGCAATTACAGCGGAATCGAGACGGCTTGAAGGACCTGCAAGCTGCCATCCGTGGCGCTCTCGGAAGATGGAAGGCCGGTGACGTCTGGCACGAGACGAGAGAAGCTGGCTCTGACATTGAAAACCTACAAGCACAAGCCCGTGGTATGCTTGAGCGAGTGCGGGTGGGCCACGTCATGAATGCTCTTTGGGACTTTGAGCATACTGTGGTCGAACTGCAGGCGCTGATCCGAGCCTCGCGAATTCGAAAGACAATGAAGTATCAAAAGGCGGCAGCACAAAAGTCAGCAGTAGATGTCATGCGGTTGCAAGCTCTCGCGAGAGGCCTCATCCAGCGCAAAGAGCAGCAGAAGCAACACGGCAAATTTGAGGTGCATCGGGAGAACGTTGCCAACCTTCAGAGTGCAGCCAGAGGCTTACTCACCAGACTGCAAAATGCAAGGACCAAGGGCGCCCTGCAGGGCCGTGAGCCCGCTGTCGCAAAGCTTCAAGCAGTGGTAAGAGGGCAGCAAGTCCGCACCGAGACAGCTGACATACGCAATCGACTGCAACAGGAGCATGGGCAGGTCCAAGGGATGCAGTCGCTCGCACGAGCGATGCTTCAGCGACGATCGATCGGCACCCAGCTGGCTGCTCTGGAGAAACACGAAAGCAAAATCGAGAACCTGCAGTCTCTGGCCAGAGCCTACATCGAGCGCACTAGGGTGTACGATCAGCTTTGCGATATGGAGAAGGAGGAATCAAGTGTCACTGATCTTCAGTCAATCGCCCGGGCAATGCTAGAGCGAAGTCAGGTTGGCCACCTTCTCGCGGATCTCGAACAATACGAGGCTGACATAACCGACATTCAATCCGCAGCGCGCGCTTTTGTCGTGCGGAAGCATCACGCACAGAAGCAGAAACACTACAATCAGAACATGCAGAAGGTGATCAAGCTACAGTCATTCGTCCGAGCCAAGCAGCAAGGAGAGAGCTACCAGTCGCTCGTCAATGGCAAGAATCCGCCTTTGCCAGTCGTGCGCAAACACCTGCATCTGCTTACCGACAGCACGCTGGAATTCGAGGGCGAGCTCGAGGCTGAGCGTCTGAGGAGGCAAGTGGTCGAGAGTGTCCGCCGCAATGAGCTCGTTGAAGGCTACGTCGAGGGGCTCGATGTCAAGATTGCGCTTCTCGTCAAGAACAAGATCACTCTGGATGAAGTCGTCAAGCACCAAAAGCACTTTGGAGGGTCAGCTTCTCAGCTTCTTCGAAACGGCTCGACGATGGGGCACCAAAGCGGCAACGGCTTCGATCTCAAGGCGCTCAACAAGTCAAGCAGAAAGAAACTGTCCAGCTACGAGGAGCTCTTCTTCATGCTGCAGACCCAGCCGATGTATCTTGCCCGTCTGTTCCAGGCAGTGGCCGGAAAAGGACTGCCCGAGAAGGAAGGCAAGAATCTCGAGCGCCTGATGCTCACGCTATTTGGATATGCGCAGAAGAGTCGCGAGGAGTACTTTTTGCTTAAGCTTCTCGGCACAAGCACACGCCAGACCATCTCACAAGCGAGAGATATCGAGGAGTACCAGCGGATGCTGAACGCAGCCTTTCATCAGCGGCTCCTACTCAGCTACGTCCGTAGCCCGAAGGACCGAGGATATCTCAAGACCCTGCTTGGCGGCATTGTGAAGGAAGGCATTTGCTCACAGGACCACCTAGACCTCGAGTCAGATCCTCTGCAGATCTACCGCGCCATCCTTAACAACGACGAACTCTCCACTGGCCGTCCTCACAACGACCTCGAGATCTACCCCGAGAAGTGGTCATCCGCGAGCCCGACGTTAGGCCCAAGTACGTCGAGCATCTGCAAGACCTTCGAGACCTGTGCGATGCCTTCTTTCAGTCGCTCGAGGAGACCATGCATCGGATGCCATATGGCGTGCGCTTCGTCGCTACCGAGCAGTATCACGCACTATGCGATCGCTTCCCACGAGACGACCAAGCGCAGCTCGCCATGCTTGCCGGAACCTGGCTATGGAAATCGTACCTCCTGCCGGCATTCAAGGAGCCGGAGATGTGGGGCGTCATCGATCGAGGACTGAGCCCTCAGCACAAGCGCAACCTTGCACAAGTCACTGCCGTACTTGGTCAAGTGGCAGCGGGCAGACTATTCGGTGCAGATAATCTCTACCTGCAACCGCTGAACCAGTGGATCTCGGAATCGTTGGAGCGATGGCAGGAATGTCTCGGACACATGTTTGAGATGCAGACGCCTGAGGAGTGGTATGATGCAGATCAGTTCTCCGATCTGTATTCTAGGAACAAGCCTGCGGTCTACATCAAGCTCTCGGACGTCTTCGGTATGCATACCTTGATTGCGGACAATATCTCGACTGTTGCATCTGGCAGAGACGACCCTATCAAGGAGTTACTTACCGACCTCGGCACCGTGAAGGGCAACGAGAGTGATCTGTCTGGCGCGGCTCATGGCTCGAAATCACTCTCACGCTGAAGAGCAAGTACACCGTGCAGGAAGATCCGAACGCAGAGGCCAGGCAACTCTTCACGGCGACGAAGAGACTCGTGCTGTACATCATCAAGGTGCAGTCTGGCGTTAACTTGATGGAGATCCTGCTGCGGCCGATCAGCCATGAAGATGCAGACAATTGGATCCGCCTCGTGCAAGAAGAAATCGCTGAGCAAGATCGCGAGCAGCGTCGCCAGAACCCACGAGGCAGCCAAAGGAACTCCATGTTCGACCGCAACGCCTCCCTTCGCGGCGCAAGGACCCAGTCGATCTACTCTGAAGCACCATCAATCTTCTCCGAAGACCGCCGCGATCTCCTCGACCTTCAAAGCATGACCTACGCGGAGCTCAAGTCCTCGGCACTCGAGAACATTCTCGCCCTCGAAGGACCCTCCATCCCCGCCCAGTTCCGCGTCAGCAGACACAACAACTACCAAGAGCTGCTCAACGCTCTGGCATCGGATATCCGACAGAAGCACCGCCGTCGCCTCGAGCGCCAACGCGAAGTCGAATCTACACGCGCAACACTCGCCCACCTCGATTCCAAAGCCAACTACCTCGACGATCAGCTTAAGTCTTACAACGACTACATTGAGCAGTGCCTCCACACCCTTGCAAACAAGAAGGACAAACGCCACAAGTTCGTCCTCCCTTCACCAAACAATGGTCCCACGAGCGCGAACTCGAGCGCAGCGGTCGGCAACCCAAGTTCGGCTCGTACAAGTACTCTGCCCGACAGCTGGCGGACAAGGGCGTCCTTCTCAGTTGGCCTTCCTTCGCGCAGGAGCATTGGGGCCAGCTCAACGTCGTCATCTCATCCGATGAGGTCGGCGTGTTCCATCTGGAGGCGAGCTCGGGAGTATGATGATCCCCGGCGCGAGCGCAAACTGCTGCTCGATGATCTGCTGCAGGCGCAGTACGACAATCGAAATAGTATTGATGTTTTTGCTCCGTGGGTGGGGACCGGGTGGGGCGAAGTTGGCGGTGAACTTGTTGCTGCATTTGGTCTTTAAGAAGTTTTATCGGGATGAGTAGGCATATGGAGAACGGCAAGGGGTTTTCCCGGGTGTTGGTGTATATGGCGCTTGCAGACAATGGGAGGAAATCGGATGGGTGATGATTATATACATACCCGCGCATGTTGTTATCTTGTGTCAATGATCGATGTTCTACATATGAATTCCGCGCACTCTCTTTCCGTTTCGTTCAATCTTTTCCACCGAGATGATCAAGACGGAGTAGATGCATTGAAGCTGACGTGCAAGGCTCTTGGGGCCCTTCTGGCTCTGTTACCTCCATGATACCGATTTCTTCTCGACTCCCATATCCAGACAGTGGCGTTCAAGTTGCGCGACACAGCTGCACACTCACTTGACCAGACATTAGCAACCAGATACATGTAGCGTTCGCCTCAATGTTTCGAGTGCGATAGAGGCGAGCATGTCATCGTTAGGATCTTGAGGTCCATGTAGTAATCCTTCAGCTCCTGTTCATTTGGCTCCTGTTAGTCCTGCGAGTCCGCCCCTTGATCAGACACTCCAGCTGCAATGCGAGCTTTGTTGCTGCACAGTTACTTGACTAGACAATTTGGTCGACCGGTCAACTCTGTGTGCTACGTGACCACGCTGCGAGAGAACGTTGCAATATTATTTTTGTGTTTCGACACGGATCCACAACGAACGATAAGGCGTCCAAGATCCTCAGCGCCTCCTTTTCACGTCGGTCAGGTATCTCGACGTTACTATTGGCTGAGAGCTCATATGGCTTGGCCCCCAGTCAGCTGGATGTCGCGCACAGGCACGACTTCTTGCCCCTTTCGGCTTGGTGAGCTTTCTGACGATGAGACGATACAGGACCAATTTCGTATCCTTGCCCACCAGATCAACGCCTTTGCAAGTTTGCCTGTGCCGGTCAGCTTGTTGGTCTGGGCGGTGCGAGGCTGGACGGGCCAACCGACTTTCTTCGCCTCTTTCCTCGCTGACCTTGCTCGATACACATACCTGGTAAGGTTCTACCGCTCGATCTTTTTCTGTCTTTATTTCTGCCTGTTGTTTGAGCATTTCCCACTCCATTCTTTTGTGCGGATAGCTTTGTCGGTCATTACTACACTAGTCACTCATTTATACACACGGGATAATTGGGAAGCGAAGTGCTCGAGTGTACCAGCATCCCATACGCCAGCCAGCAGCGTATCGCGCATTCCGCGAACAGCCAGCGACATTCTCGAAGCCTGCCACCCACGGACGATAGCCTTATCAACAGGAGCTGTCTCCTCTCGGACGATAGCGTATACGATATCTACACACAACACAGATCAGATCAGATCATAGCAGTAATGTCAGGCGTACGGGACCCAGCATTCTGGAAGCGCTTCTCCTATGCCGTGCATATGGACGAGGAGCATGCACAGAAAGGGACCTGAAGCACAGGTATCTCCCTTCCTTTCAGCTTGTTCTACCCAACACCTTCGAGAATAACCTTGCTAACTTGTCGCGCGACCCAGCGAATCCTGGCTTGCTCGCCAACAATCGAAAAAGAACCGTCGCACACGCATCTGTTGGCTCTTCTGGATTCTATTCGCCGTCGTCGTCGCAGGAGGAATCATTGCGGTGATTGCATTGCTGAACAGTGGAGTCCTCAATGGGATTGGAATCGATGCAGATGCGAGCGCCGGTGCTGTGCCTAGTGCGAGTGGGACTGTGAGTGCAGTGCCCAGCGCCAGTGCGAGTGCGACAGCGGCGCCGGTTGGGTATAGGCGGTAATATGAGCGAGCAGGAGAGAGGAGGATGCTGTACCGTGGGCGATACGGAGAGGGTGGTCGCGCACTGGCGAGCTTCCGATCGAGGAGACTGGTGTGGATGCTGCCGGTTCGGTACGTGTATACCTTTCTAGACGATACCATGAAGTATATCAAATTCAAGCAGGAAGACGGTGGGCACGAACAACGCCTTGAGTTATTCATTTGTGAGCTAGTAGTACATTGACCATCTACGCCTCGCTGATGTCTCTGCGTCTCTGCAGGCCTCCGCCTTGTTGTCTCATCTTGCGCGCTGCGCGTCTACGAAGCCCCTTTGGCTCCATCGCAGCAAGTTGTACATTGCATAGTCTCCTTCTGGCTTCTTGCGACTAGTCTCGGATTGCTCGCGCTTTCGCGAGCTGCTCACGAAGTTGCGCAACACGTGCAAAGACCGCGCCACGAGATGTCCTCCGCACGTCACGCTCGGAAGTCTCACGCGTGCCGTGGTCTGCTGGGCTCCGGACTGGGACTCCTCGACTCGCTCCGCGCATCTCTCCCCCGCATCCTCAACCACTTCTTCGTAGCCAGCTCAAGCTCCCTATCCAGCTCCGCACTCGGCTCCTTCCTGTGAATGAAATTGCAGAACCCGCCCCTCACACATCCCTCACCGCTGTTCAGCCTACAGCACGCCTCCCTGAAATCCGTAACAGGACTCAGCTCGCAGTAGATCGGCCGCGCAGAGTACCACCGCGAGTTCAGCGCATCGCACGCCGCCTGCGCGCTATCCTCGTACTTGAACCGCGCGTATACGTTGCCGATCAGATGATCATTGTTGTTGTCGCACACCACGACTTCCTCGATCTCGCCGTACTTGCACATCTCGCACCAGAAGTCCTCGTAGAAGGCGTCGAAGTGGTTTTGCAGCTGGGCGGGCGTGAGGCGCGATTTGTTGTCGTAGGCCGGGTTTTGGTAGAGGTTAGGGAGGAGGATCGTCTGTGAGTAGGAGGGCTTGACGTGTTTGCGCGAGCAGCGGTCGCCGTGGCGGCAGGCGCCGATTTTGTAGTAGAAGCTGCAGTTGACTTTGTCTTGCTCCGTGCCGAAGATGGAGGCCAGGTAGTTGGCCATGCTGGCGGTTGTAGGCGCTCGTGCGCGGTGTCGTGTTCGTTCTGTGTATTATGCGTATGGCCGAGCGTTGGCGGACGATGATCCTCGCGAGCCGTCGCTACCTTGTTGTTGTGGAGAGGTGGTTTTGCGAATTGAAGATGTTCTTCCGCAAAGTGAAGCTTCACCGAAGGGTGGTTACTCAGCACGTGAGGTGGTCAGTGCTTCGATCGCCTTCTACGTCTTGCCACGGCCTCACTTCTTCGCTACTCCTCGACCTCCTCGACACATCATGCGTGAGTTGCAAAGACATTCAAACGTTCGACTGCTCTTCTTTGGACTCACTGCGACTCGAAAAGACGCCGTGCTCGTCGCTACTTACCCTTACTACCGGTACTACCCATTATTGCTGCGTGCCGGGAAAGGCGCCCACGTTCATCACCGAAGCGACATTCATGGCTCACCACGATTTCACTATCGCAAAGCTCGACCACAACAGCACGGCTCTGCTTAATCCTCTCACAGAAGTTCTTTAGAGACGGCACGTATCGATTCACGCTCCCGCCGCTCGCACGCACAAAACTTTGTAGCTGCATACAGAGCTAATCACTTGCATGCATCCCACTGCATTTGTGCATCATGCAGCACGTTTTCCGCGAGTTGGGATGCTCCTCCTTTCTGCACGATGCGAGAGCTGGCAGGGGTAGCTATTCGCGGTCTTCGACATGCGGGTGCGCTCGAGCTCGATGTACCTGCTCGATAAGGTGGGTGCCACGGAGACTGGCTTCCATTTCATATTCCGTTCATTGATTTGGCCAGAACTGGTATCGACAGCGAGGTGCACAACCTGATTTCTAAACCAGACCAATCCTGTGTAGCAGGATTAAGCTCGCAAACGGCCCTCACTCTGTGCACCACATCACCAGTCATCACTGCAGCGCAAGTCATTACACAATGGCTTCTATGATCGCGAACACATCGCCAACGATTCCACTACTGTTGATTGCCACTCTGGCCTATATCGTCATCACCAGCATCGTCAACTACCGCAAGCTCAGCCAATTCAGAGGTCCTCAACCGCAGCCGTCTCGGAGCTCTGGTTATTTTGGAAGACCGTTACCAAGCAACAGCGCAATGCTGAGGTTGCCGCGCACGAGGAGTACGGCCCAATCGTGCGAATTGGACCGAACCTTCTCTTGACGAACGACCCTGACATCATTCGGCATATCAACGGACATGGCTCGAAATGGCAGCGCTCGGGATGGTACGATGCGATGCGATTCGATCCCAGAGCGAACTCCGTGTTCTCCATGCGTGATGAAAAGCAGCACGCCGAGCTGAGGCACCTGGAGCTCGGAGGATACCAAGGAAAGGTATCGATACATTGGAGCCCGATATTGATGCGAGAGTCGTGGATTTCATGGAGCTCATCCGAACAAGTTACAATGGAACAGTCATGAACATGGCCAAGGTCGCGCAATACTTCACCCTCGACGTACTGAGCACCGTTGCATTTGCGGCTCCATTTGGCTTCATGGAGCGCAACGACGACCTGTGGGACTATAATAAGTCCAACGAAGACTTTATTATTGTCGTGGTGCTCGCTGCGCATCATCGCGTCATCCGCTGGCTGCTTTTCGCGCCGCTCGTGCAGTGGCTGGCTGGACCCAGAGTCACGGACAAGACTGGCCTAGGTCCAGCGCTGGGCTTCGCTCGCAAGGCCGTAGCTGAGCGCTACGGAGACGACCCGAAGAAGAAGAGAGACATGCTTGGGTACTTCGTCGAGAAGGGCCTCAATCAGACACAATGCGAAGTCGAAGCGTTCCTGCAGATCATCGCGGGCTCCGATTCCACCACGACGGCCATCCGCGCAACGATGTACTTGCTGGCCGGTAACCCTACCGCATACTCTAAGCTGAGATCTGAAATCGATCGAGCAGTCTCCGAAGGCGCCGTCTCCCATCCAGTGGTAACGTACGCCGAAGCTCAACGATTGCCTTACCTTAGCGCCTGCGTCTGGGAGGGCCTAAGAATGTACCCTCCTCTCTTTGGCCTGAAAAGCAAGATTGCTCCGCCTGGTGGCGAGCAGATTAAAGATTACTTCTTTCCGGAAGGCACTGAGCTTGGTAGCTGTGACTACGCCTTTTCCAGAAGCAAAGACATCTTTGGCGAGGATGCTGGTATTTTCCGACCTGACCGCTGGGTTGAGGCAAGCCAGGAGCAGAAGGTCAAGCTCAGATATACCGTGGACACCATCTTTGGAAGCGGCAAGTACCAGTGTCTTGGAAGACACTTTGCATTCATCGAGCTCCATAAGGTCTTGTTCGAGGTGAGTCTACGTAGTCGAAGTGGGTGTGATGGTTGCTTACACCAATATAGTTGATGCGAAACTTTGACTGGGCTATCGCGGATCCTATGCAGGGCGTGCCGTCGTACGCCACGAGCGTGTTGTATCAGAAGAACATGAACATGGTTGCTTGGCCAAGGACGTAGCAGATGCCAGTGGATCTACGCTCGCAAGGCCACGATAAGGCATTTGCGGACAATTTCTCGAGCTCAACAAGCGGCATGCAATCGACGGTCCATGCAGACAGCTGAACGAATGAGTTGAAGAAGCCGAGAAATGCGGATCGGTGGCCTCTATTGATGCTACTTCTCCATGCTAAACTGTCAGTGTCTCATACACTTCCTGTGCCTGGTTTCGTTCTCATCGATTCTTAGACAGGACAGTAGGCTTGGCCATGCTCAGCCCCAGAAAAGTGAGTGGAGAGATTGACATGCGGCTGCGCCAAGCCGCGTTGGTGGCCAGCCATTGAGGCTATGCTATGCATGGTGCAGCATAGCATCTATATTGGTTTAGATTGCAGTGCATTCGAAATTGCTGTGACAGAGATATAAAGCTTCGTCGAGTCCGTCATGGCTGCACTTGGAGTAACTGCTAATAGAAAGAACTTTCCGAAACGAAGGTCTCGGATCTTGTCAATGGACGAGAGAACACCCACCTGGCCAACATGCACCATTTTCTCCAACAGCCACGACCTGAATCGAGGTCACCGTCTCCAGCTCCGTCCGCCGTACCGCCGATGAAGTTCATAAAGGGAGAGATCCTTCATTCATACACAAACCAGCCCATACTCGCAGTCTCGACAAAGAAGTCTAGCATCAGCCGCAAGAATAACGAGTTCACCATCACTCGACATTGGAATGGCCGAACTCTTGGTTCCTTTCGCTTCTGGACTTACGAGACTTCGAGAGTCGAATTCGAAGTCAGTGGCGCACCGAACAAGTTCAAGTCGGGGTCCATGCTCTCGAACTCAACGTGGTCTTTCTCGCCGACATCATTTCCGGGCAAGAAGTGGGTGTGGAAGCGCAAGTTGGAGAAGTTCACCTTGACCGACGAAGGCGGTGTGCAGATTGCGACGGTCGTGGACGGGAACCTTGTGGTGGAACCTCTCGGGTTCTCTGATGTGGCGGTGGATGAGATCGTGGTGTCAGCGTATGCGATGTGGCAGAAGAGAAGAAGGGAGAAGGGTGATGCGGAGGAGGCGAATACAGTTGGGGACATTATTAGCGCGGTCGGGGAGCTTGAAGAATAGCAGCATTATAGCGTCCATACACCAGCGGCCGACGCTTTGCGACTGCAGTGTAGCGCCGCTGCTGCCGACCGAAGACAGGCACTGAGCGGAAACCTTTTGGAGATTGGGACCACATCACTCGAGTCCAATAGCAGAAGAGCAGCCGCATCCCAGCGCGACAGATGAGACAATGTTTCAACAGCGATGGCTCCAGAAGGAGTGTGACTATTGCGGCAAAGGGCCTCCTCGAGCGACCGACCAGCGGAGTAGAACCCTGCTACGGACACTACAGTCGTGATGGCTGCGAGACGGGCAGTGGACTTACCAACCCTTTCAGGTACTACTGGTGGCGCCGTGCGCGCAGGCTGTGTCAAGCACCGAGGCCGCCGGTCTTGAGTGCAGAGTATCCCGTAGGTTGCTGTGGAAGCGGAGATGGAGTCGCGACAGCATTACTTCGAGAGGTCGCTGGATTCCCTGGCATGGCATTTCAGCCGGTTGGTAATTAGAAATGTCACCTTCGTGGAAATGCTTGGTCCAGCCTTATTGTGTTTTGCTCGTTCGGAGTTCCTTGTGTGCACACAACGTGTGTTCCAAGGGTCTCGTGCGTTGGTGTCACGACCGGTGCATCACTGCTGGTTCGCTTGCTGAGCTGTTCAAAACGACCTGCAGTGTAAGTCAGGTACGCTCAGCAACAATTATTATATCTCCTGACTCTGCTCGCTTACTTGCTTTCAGGATGTTGTTTCGAGTATATACGGGCCACATGCGAAGCCTTCCAGCGTCATAATTGAGGGCATCTGCTAGCGAAGCATACGTGAATACATCTAGTCGTTTCGCTATAGGCAAGGTATAGGTGTAAGCGCCGATAGGCATGTTTCCCGCTGTGTGCCGACAGCTGTCCGGGTGTTGATGTCGGAGATATAGGCATTTAGGCTCCACGCTACTCTATTTTAGCTTGGGTTCTGGCAGATCCAGCCAATGACCGCCTTCCTGGCTCATTGGTGGAGAATGGCTGTCATCTTCCCGTTCGCCCCCAGCAACCTCGTCTATTCTTCAGCCTTTCTTTCTTACCTTCGACAGGCCTAGAAGCATGGCGATGGATGATCTGACTCTTTGCCAACTCGTCTCGCTGCTCCGCGTACCTGGCTCGATGGAATGTTCCGGTCGGGCTCCCAACATCACCATGTCACCCCTCGCGCTTCGCATGTCCTTGACGCCACCCTCTCCTTACGAAATGTGCTCCGATCTTGAGCAGGCCAGGATCACTCAAGCCGAAACAGCTGTGGTCGGTTGCGAGCTGATGGTACTGTGAGGATGCACGAACGCAAGCCCGTTCCAAGCTCCTTCTAGAGTGTGCCCAGGACAAAGCATGCTTCTCGCTCTACTATATTCGCTCTCTGCACCCAACGTATAACACGTTTGCGACGTCGACCTATCTTCCTTGATCTGCGTGCCGCTCCTTCACTCTTTCGCTCTTTCTCCCTGCGGGCGAGGCTTTCTTACGATCTTTGCGCCATCGTATTTCTCGGCCATACGGTACCTCACGATCCAAAGGGGCCAAATTGCATCCGACCAGGAATGCCAAAATGGTTTCGGACACAGACAGCGACGATGAGCCGGTCTACGTCTTCGTTGATCCATCTCTCGAAATGAACCTTGGCCTGTGGTTGCTCTTTGCTGGTGCGACGGTCTTTCTTGCCTTGCGACTCTACTTCAAGACGACCAGAAGGCATCATTTGTGGTGGGATGACTACATTCTATTGGTGTCCTGGGTGAGTTGAACGAGATCTCGTGAACCAATGATCGCGTTCCGCTTACGGATGCGCCCTCGACCTACATCCTTTCCGCGGGATGCTGCTAACTCTATGAAGGGGGTACTGCTCGCGAACGACAGCCTGATATCATGGGAGTTCGCCAACGGCTACGTTCTTCCGGACTCATCCTACAATTGGGGCGACCGCATGCATATTCTGATCACCATCTCATCATGCGGCACATTGATTGGACAGGCAATAACCAAAACCGCCTTTGGAGTCACTCTAATCCGGATGAGCAACCAATGGCAGCGCTGGATCCTCTGGTTTTGCATTGCCTCCATGAACGTCTTCATGATCGTCAAGGTCGTGTTCCAGTGGTCAAAGGTTTGCGGCGATGACAGCTACGATGATCCATGGAGGCTTGACGTCTGTCTCCATGACGGGCCGCGGGACAAATTGAAGGAGAGCGGAAACGTCTACAACATCGCGATGGACTTCATCTTTGCCCTCTTTCCCTGGTTGATAGTCCGCGGCTTGAAGATCAAACGAGGCGAAAAGATTGGTCTTTGCATTACAATGAGCTTAGGGATGATGTGAGCAGACAGCAGCACGCACTTTGAAGACCGATTCTGACGCACTGCAGTGTGGCTATAGTGTCAGCGATCCGTGTAAGCTGGAAAGACTCGGGCAACGATAGGAACGCATACTACATTTGTGAGTCTTGAAGTCTTTAACAGGAGGCTAAACAGCTGACGTACGTTTGCTATAGACCACAATGGCTTGTCGCAAGTGTGGTGAGTAGTATCCCACTGCGCGCTGCTCGAGAACCATTAGGTCACTAAGCGGTTTCAGGTACTCGAGCGAGATAACTGGCACGATCATAGTCCAGTGCATACCGATTCTTCGTCCGATCGTCCGCGAGATCCAAACAAACCGTTCCACTTCAAGGAGACTTGACTCGACCGGCAACGGCCAGGGCGCCGCTTCCGGAGGCAAGTTGGGCAGCGGTAAGCGGATGTCGACCACCATCGATAGTAGCGCCGATCCCTCCTTTGGGCTCGACAAGCAACCTAACACACACATCGCACTGCACGAGATATCGGAAGAGGCTGTCGAGTCACGGGTTAGCCGCTCGTCCTCGAGGCCATCTGAGACTGGCACTGAGCATCGACCTCGCACTGCGGAGACGTGGCTCTACTTGGACAGCGAGGAATCAGAACTGGGAAACCCTTCGCACGTCAGACACATCTCGGAGGACAAACGGCCGCGATCCATGGCTACTTCGGTAGATACAGATATCGAAGCAGCGCCTACACGAGGATATTCGCTCCCTCGCTACTACTGCGAATGATCTCTCAAAGACAACAAGCAATGCCTACGGTATGATGCCCGGGAAAGCTGGGGCGCGCTATCGACCGAGAGCCTCCCCGATGGTTTCGAGAGGGCATGCTGATACGGCTGCTATATCGGTGGGGTCGCTGCGTCAGAAATCAGAACCAGTTCCTTGTCGTTCCTGCTAGGCCTCATGATGGCAGGGCGACATAAAGACCGTTGGGATGCTTCCGAGATCGCCTCTCTGGGCCTTGTGTTTTGAACGGCCCTGGTCCGGCGGAAGCACTGCTCAGATCAGGAAGCAACAAGAGGATACTCACAAGTAGACATCTGAGATGATCGCGATCGAAGATCCGCACTGCTACCAGAAGAGCAGTCGCAAAGCGATGGCGAGCGTTTGTCTATGTCAGTCAGGCAGCGCAAGTAAGCACAGCCACCGCCATCTACCGAGCCTTCTGTTATGCTTGGTTCTGCCTCCCTCGGCGTCCGCACTCGCCATCAAGCTACGAAGCTGGCCTACCGCGGAATATTCAGATACAGTTCATCGACACACAGAAACTATCGAAAGCTTTGCAGCCCGCAGACAGTGCGGTCCATCATCGCACGAGACAGCCGCGGAATGAATTTGACCGCGTACCATGAGAATGGGAAGACAAATCGTGTCGCTGAGAGATGCTACAAGGTACAGACAGCGACGATGCGTTGCCTGGCAGACGTCTGATCGGATCAAGTGGGGACGGCGAACAGAAAGCGGTACCTGATACTCGCGGAATATGCTGTACATCCCTTACGAGATGAGCGAGCGGATGGTCGATAACACCGCAATCTGCGGCAGACATTAGCGAAGCATGCTCGCACTACTCGCACCCAACGTAAAGTCTCCGATCCTAGGTATTGCGTTTCCTCCTTGCCCTACGTCTCCGCCGTCTCGCTGCTCAACGGCGACATATACCATCAATGGCTCGATCGCTCTTGCCTCAGGCATCCATCGTTCGAATGCCGCTCTCCACCTTCCCAATTCACACGATGGCAGCTCCCAACAACATAGGCAGAGGCACCGAGCGGTGGAAGGAGCGTGCTGGAGCACGTCTTGACTTACGGATAGGCACTCCTGATCGATCAGTCACAACAAATTTTCTCATCCAGCAACCTACCTTACACACAGTATGTCTCACAAGATAGCTCACGTCAAAGCGCGAGCAAAGTCAGTTCATCAAAACCCACGATCTCTAACTTAAACCCCTAGCACACGCAGCAAGTCAAGAGCCGTCTCTCCCTACAGATCCGTGGTCAAAACTTCCCGGGCAAAGCAGGCAGAGCTCAGCAGCCCATTCAATCCAAGCGATCCATACCAATCAAAACATGCCATCAATAGAGTATCCACGGCCAGACTTCCAACGTACGAATCTCAAATGGGAGAGTCTCAATGATCCCTGGGACCTGATGTTCGATGACGAAGACGTTGGTCTGGAACAAACGTGGCAACGGTACGGAGTTCCTGAAAGCTGGAGACAATTCGAAGCGAACCATCCAAGTGCCGTTTGTATTCCAATGCGAGGCGTCGGGCATCAACGAGCGTGATGTGCATGAAGTACTATGGTATGAACGTACCATCGCGGATCTCCGCTCGGCAAAAGTGAAAGATAACCGCCTCCTCCTCTGTTTCGGTGCGGTAGACTACCATGCCACAGTCTGGCTCGACGGGCAGTATATCGGCGAGCATCGTGGAGGCCACGTATCCTTCGACTTAGATCTCACGGGTGCGATGAACTTCAGTGGCAGTAACGCACTGAAGCGGCTAACGATCAGAGTCTTCGACTCGGCCTTCGATCTCACGCAACCACGAGGCAAGCAATTCTGGGGCCCGAAACCAGAGGTATCTTCTACACGCCCTCCTCTGGGATTTGGCAGAATGTCTGGCTAGAAAGCGTGCCGCGACTCAGGATCGCAGACAGTAGCCGTGGCACAACCGTTCGGTCTGACAACATTGACGAGGGCATCATCGATGCTAGGATCGCAGTACTGGGCCGTCGTATTCGTGAGCCGTGCTATATTGAGCTGGAAGCTAGCCTTGCTGGTGTGGTCGTCGCCAACTCCGGCAGGAGAAACGTCCTCGAACATGAAGACTTCGTTCGATTTGATCACAGCATGCGCCTCTCCGACGACCAGCTCCGAAAACTCCCCGATCAGATCAGACAACACACACTCAAAGGCGTAGCCCTCTGGTCCCCAGAGCACCCAACTCTCTACGATCTCCGTATCCGCCTCTGGTCCACCACCAACACCCTCCTCGACGAAATCATCACAACAACAGGCATGCGCAACATAAATTGGACTACCGGGGACAGGACCCTCCGCCTCAACAACCGGCCCTACTTCCACGCCCTCCTCTTAGACCAGGGGTACTGGCAGTCCACCTTGATGACCCCACCCTCCCCCCTCCGCCCTCAAGCTCGACATCGAGCTCAGCAAAGCCATGGGCTTCAACGGCTGCCGCAAACACCAAAAGTCGAAGATCCGGTGTTCATGTACTGGGCCGATCGTCTTGGGTTCATGGTCTGGGGCGAAATGGCCGCGGCGTACAATTTCAGCCTCAACTACGTGGAGCGCTTCGATGAGGAGTGGATGGCGATGGTGAGGCGCGATATCAATCATCCTTGCGTCGTGGCGTGGACGCCGGTCAATGAGAGTTGGGGCTACCCTGATTTGGGAAGGAATACACGTCAAAGAGACCATCTGCGCAGTCTGTACTACCGCACGAAGACTCTGGATCCCAGTCGACCCATCAACGACAACTGTGGGTGGGAGCATGTTGTGACGGATCTCTCTACGTTTCATGATTATGCTGATGCTGAAGGCATGGCTGAGAGGTGCGAGCGTACAGTCTGTTCTGGGTCGCGGGAGAGGGATGTTTCTTGGTGCAATCCATGGCAAGGTCGGTGCGTGTGATGATGGCTCGAAGCATCTGCGAGGGGCGCCGATTCTGTGTACGGAGTTCGGAGGCGTGAACATTGCTGCTTCAAATGATGATGAGCGGAAGGAGAATTGGGTATGCTCTACTTTCTCCTCACCGCCACAGGGTCGTCCTCCAGCGATGCTGACGAACTGTGATGTGTAGGGCTATACTACAGCCTCCGACTCCGACGACCTGCTGAAGCGTGTGGAGAGCATCATCATGGCTACCGTGAAGTCTGGGCACGTGTGCGGTATCGTGTGGACACAGACGTAAGTGGAGCCATTCGACCTTATCTCGAGCACCGAACAAGCGAGAAATGACTACTGACCGCACGATATAGAACGGATATCGAGCAAGAGCAGAACGGCTTGTACACCTGGGATCGACAAGAGAAGCTACCTACGAGCGGTGTGAGGGAGGTGGTGGAGATGGCGAAGGATGCCTACTACAGTCAGCGAATGTAAAGGAGGATGCAGTGCGCTCGGAAGCCCTGCGGCATCACATTCAACGTAATCTTCCAACTTGACCGGAGCACTTCAAAACCCTAGAGATAGATCAGACAGACCCCATCATAGCATGTATGCATTGCCACTGCGAGTCTAACTACCCATACCCGCAAAACGCCTCGTGCCTTCGTCCATCGTCCTCCTCCCACTCCTTAAAGCCATCTACTCCTCAGCAACCAACCCCTCCCCCTCCTTCAACCCCTCAACCTTGAGCTCCTCGCCCTCGGCCCGCCGATACACATCCCTGACATCATCCGTCATCGTCTCAAAATGACTAGAAGCATCGTAACTCCTCGACAAGAAAACATTGCTGTCTTTGCCGGTTTCCGTAGGTTCATAGATCGGGATGGGCGGGCCCATGAACTGCTCTTCGATGCGGCCCAAGCGGTCGAGACCGGGCTGCAGGTCGAGGTGGTGGTTGGCGCTGGATTCCGAGATGGTGCTGACGATGGCGATGTAGTAACCTCTGGGGCAGACGTTGTGCGTGCTGGAGACCATTGCGACGTAGATGTCTAGAGTGCCAAGGTTAGTGACAAGGAGTGTTTGATGGATGGAGGGATGGATGGCTCACCATGTTTCCTCCCGACTTGACTCTGCGGAATAATCAACTGCAAACTATCCGCATTGTCCGTCTTATCAATCGGATGATTGAGGATGCAAATCGCCTTCACCAACTGCCCCACCACCTTCGCCTTGTCGGAGAAGTAACTCGGATCCGCGATAATCTTCTTACACTTCGTCTCGAACTTCATGCCCTCGCCCTCCTCGCCCCGCTCCTTCATCGTCGCCCGGATGCCGCTCACTTTGCCGCCTTCATACTTGATCTCGTCGACGTTGGTGTTGAGCATGTACGTCCCACCGTAGATGGCACTCAACCGCGCGAAACCTTGTGGTAGCTCACCTAGGCCGTAGAGAGGGTAGATGTACGGGCTCTTGCCGTAGCGTGCCATACTGTTCACGTAGAGTCGTATCCGTTCAATGCAGTCCTTGGCGCCGCCTCGCTGGTCGACGTAGTCGTCGGTTGTGTAGAGTGCCATGCTGTGGCCGATGAAGTCGCGCGTGGTCGCTTCAGGCCGTACTTGTCGTACACTTGGCGCATACTTGTCTGGCTGAGGTTCATACCATTGTGTGTGCTGGGGTTGGCGTCGTCGAAGTTGCCGACCCATTGTAGGAAGTTGCGTGCTCGTCTCTTCTCGAAAATGCCCATGAGCGGACTTCGGAGTGCCTCGCCTGCATCACTGGGCACTTTTGCTACCGTTGCTCTTGCGCCGCTCCTTGCTGCACGTATGAGCCGGCGATCTGCTTGAACTCGATGTACCGAGTCACGTCCGTTGAGACCAAAATGTTGGTCAACTCGCCGTTGCTCATGAGCAGCTTCGGCACGAGATCGATGTTCCAGTCGTTCGGCCTGCCGTACTTCTTCCAAGGCTCGGTGCCTTGCTGATAGTTGCCGTACTTCTTGAAGAGTGTCTCGAGATTGACTGAAGCTGCTTCGCCGCCGTAGTGATCGTTGCGGTCCATGTGCAGCACCTTCTTGCCCTTGACGGACATGACACCGCTGATGATGCATTCTGTCAAGCCTGTGCCGAGGACGACCACGTCGTATTCGGGGCGATCTCTTCCATGTTGCTGTAGATACTGTCGAGGCTGAAGCTACAGAAGTGTGGTGTTGCTTGGGGAGTTTATGGATGTTTCTGGCGGTCAAGTCGTGTTTAGAGGTTGACGTGGGGATGGTGGGTAGGCGCAAGGGTCTGGCGGAGACTGCCGAGCCATATCACCTGCATGCCAGAGGCAACGAGGTGAGGCACCGTCGCCAAAGGCATCACAAGAGGCAAATGCGGTCCTTATGGAGTCACTGAGCAGGCGGCAAGTAGTCGTTTGCTCCGTGACCCGTCTCTTCGAAGTCTTGGACAGAAGATCACTGCTTCGAAATGTACTAATCATTTTCAAATATCTGTACATTGAGTAATACAAATCTATAGACACATCGCTCGTCTACACACGCACTTCTTCTCTACCTGTTGGTGTCGCTGAACCGGGTGGCATGTAGGACGTGCTCTGTCCCCTGATTCGGTCTCTGAATTTGGGTCGGCTTTTTCGAATGCGTCCTGCGGCAAGTCAGTTGTTCGAATCTTAAAACATGAAGATGACTTTGACCTACCTCAGTCTCGGCCACCTCCTTGTTCGGGTCGTATGCGCTCTGCCCATCCTCCGCGTACATGTCAACCGACGGGTCAGCCATGGCGTCCCATCTCGCATCCTCCCATGCGTACCACCGCTCCGTCAGCGTGAACTTGATGCGTTGCATTGTCTTCTTGACCTGTCGAACACCCATGATTAGCGGGTTCATCTGCGTGCCGTGACCGTCATCAGACGATAACGCAAACTCACCACATCCATCCGCTCCTGCGCCTCATACTCTCCATGCCCCGCCTTAACTCTCACCCTCTCCGCCTCCATCGTCTTGATCCTATTCAGCTCCCTCACACAGACCCACCACAGCCTATGCAGATCATCCCAATCTCTTAACCTCAGCTCCGGTATCGACCATGCGCGTCCATGTGCCACTACTGCGGTAGGCGGCTGCAGGCATTCCTTGTCCTCTGTAAAGAAGCCCCATAGTCCGTGGTCAGGATCGACATCGACTCTGCTTCGGCGCTCGGGGTCGAGCACGGGCTTAGGAAGCTGCTCCGGCGTGACAGAGAGCTTCTGCTTCTTTAGACCGGTGTGCCGAAGAGCAGAGGTGCCACGCGCTGGGTTGGCATCGCGGCGAGAGTAGCGTTTTTCTGGAGTGATGCGGTCGTAGAGAAGGGGTTCGATTGTTGCAACGCGAGAGGAAGGAGGAAGGCTGGCAGTGTCGTTGCCGGCTGGCGGAGAGCGGCGCTGAAGGCCCCTCGGAGGAGCGATTGTGATGTGCAATGCATCTTCAGCTGCGATGGAAGTCCAATGGCTTGGGAGGATGAGATGGCTTGGGAGGATGAGATGGCTTCTGGGTTGACTTGAGATGGAAGATTGATGGCGGAACATTCCGCGCCTGACTCGGGCCTTATTCTTGTTCTTGTTCTTGACCTGCCAGATGTCATTGCAGTGAAGAGGACACTTGCTCATCATTTCGTTAGTAAAAAAGGAGCTGAAACTCCTCATGACGGACATAACACCCGACTTCAGCGTCTGCCTGAAGGAGAAGGGCGCGCAGCCGGTGCAGCGACGCGAGTACGACCTGGAACAGATCGACTCTTTCCTCCAAGATGCATATAGCATTGTATGTGCCACCCACGCCCTACCGCATGACCAATACTTACTTCTTGCTTAGAACGCTCGACTGGTGTCTCTAACACAAGAGCTCCGATCAGTACGACCGCGCTACCTCTCGTCCGCCCCGGCGCAACGTCGACGTCAAGCAGATGGCCACGACAAAGCTCGACCACTGACAGACAAGGAGCGCGATGAATACGATGCACTGTCCAAGCAGTCTTTGCGGATGCTCAACAACAACATTACGGAGCTGAAGAAAGTGTTGGATGTATCACGCGACTTAGACAGCTCGATCGCGTTGAAAGAACGATCAAAAGGTGGGCTAGGCGGTTTGGCAAGATGGGCTGCCGGAGGTGCTGTGACGTCCAAGAGTCCTGAGGAGGAGCGCGAGGAAGCCGCAAGGAAGACAATTGCCGCTGTCCGAGAGAGCATCATCCTCTTTTTGCAGGGCAGGCTGCAGGAAGCGAGTAGCGTACAGAGCGAGATGATGGAAGTAAGACTGGGTCGCGAAGTCGAGAAATCCAAATCCATGCTCTACAAATCACGAGTAGGCGGCAACATACCCTACGCCCACGACGACGACCCCAACAACTTCGCAGCACAAACAAGTCCCCAGTCAAAACGCAACCGGCGCTCCGCAAACCTCGCCAACGGCTCGCTCGACCCCAGCCTCGTCCAACCCACAGATCCTAACAATGCCACCGAACTATCTCAAGACCAACTCCAGCTCTTCGCAGAAGAAAACAACGCTCTCCTCCAGCACTACAACACCCAGCTCGACCAAGTGCGCGGGGCCGAGAAATCCATCCTCGAAATCTCCGAACTGCACAATACCTTGCACGCCAATCTGCAACAGCAGAGCGAGCATATCGACCAGCTGGTGCAGGACTCTTATCTGACGACGGAGAATCTGGGGAAGGGGAATCGGGAGTTGAAGCGCGCAAGTGAGAGGCGGAGTACGGCGCAGGCGGTGTTTTGGGGGACGGTGGGGTTCTGTTCGTTCTTGGTGGTTTGGGATTTGATATTCTAGGCTTGCTGCTCTACGGGACGTAAACGGGGATGGCATTGTCCTCGCCCTTCCGGATGATTCGAAGATCATCGGCCGCGACTTCATCTACTCCCCCTCCATAACCCCCTCCTCCCCCAACCTTCCCATAAAACTCACCTCCCGCCTACATATCCTCCACTCCTTCGGACTTGCTTTGCCTAACGTCACTCCCTCAAGCCGCAGAGAGTCAGTATACTTGCCCCACGCCGTGACTTCCTTGCCCTCCCACTTCCCTTGCCCGAAGTGAATGCCGGTGAAGTAGGTCGACACCTCGGCCGTGCCTTTCGCGGCATTTAAGGTGATGTGTTGCGTTGTAAGGGCGTGTTGGGTCGTTACTGGGGATAGTCTGATGAGAGGAGGCTTAGTAGCGCTTGGGTGCTCGTTGGCGATGAAGTGTGTTAGAAGAGTGTGGATGTACCGTTTGTTGATGGCGTCTTTGATGTCTTTTACGTTTGTTCTTTTGCCGCCGAAGGGGTACACAGTCTCGACGTCTGCGGTGAAGACTTGGTCTAGGAGATCGAAGTTCTTCGTGTCCAAGGCGATGCAATAGAGAGCTATGGTGTTGCGGATGGCTTCGTAGTCGAGGGGATTGGGGTCAGACATCGTCGACGGTATCATCCAGTTTGATCGGCTATTGCTGACTTGCTAAAGGTAAAGGCGTTATAGATTTACTGCTTTGGAGCTCTGACATCGGTTGAAGCTCATGTGGGTCCCGATTAGACAAGCAAACCTAGAGGACTATATCGATCGGTATGTACATTCGTCCATATCTGGCAGTTGAAGAACGACTTCAACGGACGAGGGGATGTAGAGCAGCTACGACTTTGAGTTCTTGAATGAGTGAACCCTGGATGCCGCCGTCCTCCATTGCTCGGCCTGCAGCGAGCCTCAAAGTATACCCTCCGTCCACGTACGCATAGCGTTCGGCGATCTTGGCCCCGAAAGCCCTCCAGTAGACGTAGAGGAGGAAGAGGAGAAGGTTTCGAAAGGAAGACTGATGGACGACCTGGTTCTTTGCACAGACTTTGTGGAGCTGGTGTGCAATAAGCAGACTGACAAGGGGAATGACCTTTGCTTACCGGCCTTCTACTGCATCTTTTGAGCATCCTTCTTGGGCACAGAAGGCCATCCCGGCAATTGCTCAGAAACGACTCCAAGAGTGGTTTGATTGGCGAGGTTTAGATCTGCTGTCACCACCTCGTCGGAGAGTTGACTGGACCATCTGAAATCCGGAGACAGCTTGGAAGGCAGCGAATGTCCGAGATGGTCGAGTCGAAGCCCAAAGTCTTGGGGTCGACGCTGGCCACAACGTCCTCGGGATAGGTCGAAATTCAAGCTTGCTGCTGAGTAATCTCGATTATCAATGCAACACTCGTGGTAGTTGTGAGGAGAGGAAGAGTTTGGAGTGGATCGGGACGGGACGGGACGCCCGAACTCCAAGTCTGGCCATAGATCACAAAGCGCACGACGACTTGAGGCGCGGTGTACAATTACAAGCTTTTTAGAGTGAAGTCTAAATGGCCTCCACAAACGTCTCCTGTGAAGCTTACCGATTCAGCAGCACCCTTCCACAATGGCCAAGCCTGCACGAAAGCAAGTACTCTTCGTGGCTTGTGAAGGGCCAACTGGACGTCCTCTGGCCCATGTCAAGCGACAGAGGAACAAGCATGCGCAGCTGGGTTCTGGTTCAGCTGGGAGCGTGATACAAGCGCCCGCACAGGCTCCGCTTCCGGTACAAGTCAGATTCAGAGTCAAAGGGAGTACACGCCCGTCTCAGAATGCTCATGGAGCCGGCCCACGAGGTCGACAAGCGCAAGCTTTACTCGGCTCCAATGCCAACGGAGACCGGCTGTCGGACGAAGAACAGTTGGCTGCATGCGAAGCAGCATGCCTTTCGCTCATTCCCCGGCCGCCTGCCTCTAGAGCTATACGGAAAGAGGACCAGAAGGCACTGAACTACTTTTATACCTTCGCGGCCATCGACCTCTCGGGGTATCTCCCTGGTCGCTTTTGGGACCGGCTTGTTCTGCAGGCTGGCAGATCCGAATTGCTAGTTCAGCAGGCACTGGTCGCTGTGGGTAATGCACATCTGGACTATTGCACGACGAACAGTGCTTCTCCGGAAAGTCTTGCGGCCTATCAAAACGCCTTGCAGAAGCTGCGACATTACATGATCGCAACCAGTACGCCTAGTCGTGAGATTGTTGCAATGTGCTGTATCTTGTTCTTCGCCTTGTGCGTTATGCTCCAAGACCATGCGGCAGCAGCCACACACCTGTCGAGTGGTATGTCAATTCTATCGAGCACAAGGAAGACTATACAGGGCAATGCGTCGAGCAAGGACAGTGCACCAAACAGCGATACTTTACACGAACTATCTGTTATGTTCATGCAATTGGATATTGAGAGAACGATGCAGGACATTGATCGCGGCCCGTTATTAGACTTAGATTCCGATCTTACACAGACAACGTATACGGAGAACAACTGGAATCCACAGATGAAGTTCTGTTCGCCACACGATGCGATGGAGCCCTGGATGGCCGTAGCCCACGACATGTGGCGGTTCATCTCTTCTTATTCTCGGTACCGGCATGTCTCTATCGACCAGGTGCCTTCGCATGTCATCAAGATGAAGCATGCGATCCAGTCGAGAATCGGAGATTGGAGGCGAGCAACCAAAGGCTATCTTCGAAACCACCCAGTCGTGCTGGGCATCGCCGACGAGCCTGGAAACTCTTACAGGACGCACAACGAACGAGATGTTGTTGACGCCATCAACGCTTTGATCATCGAGGGTCACTACTTCGCTTGCAAAGGATTCATCGCAGAATCTCTCCAGGACGAGCAACGCCCTCGCCCCTTTGACAAGAGCCCAGAAAAGCTGTTACGGACGGCGAGAACAGCCATCGCCCTCCGCAAGACCTACTACGGGATGAACAACCTGCAGCCAAAGAACACCTTTTCGACACATGTTGGTTTAGTGGAGGCAATGCTGTTGCTGAGCCATCGAACGAGCTATCCAGCGATCCGAGCACAAGCTCAGCATCTCATTCGTCAGTTGAGGGAAGCACAAGGCGGCCTGACTGGTCTGGCTGCCTTCTTTGCGGGCTATGGTGCACCTCCGTCGGACTTTGTACTGATCTACGAGCGGCCTGGACACTAGCCTACACCTTGACTACGAATGAAATGGAATGGTATCGGAATGGTGCAGCAAGACCCTTGCCAGTGTTGGCTGAGCCCAGTCAACTCAAACACGGCAGAGCAGCGCCAACGGAGGAAATATATCCAGTCGGGTTCCTGCATCATTGCTCAGCAGATCGCAAGCCTGCGTATGGTCCATCAGGCTCCTTTGCCCGCATCGAACGTGCCGTTTGACCAGAGCTGGTGGAACAAAACTAGCCGCTTCTGGTAACAGGCCCTGGTCATACCCCAGGTTTGTGGGCTTTTTAAGCTTTCAGCTGCAAAGCCACATGTTTGCCTCACCTCGAGACTCCTCGGGTCCGACACTGCTTGAGTGCTGCAAGGCCACCCTGGCCTATTGCCAGAAATGGCTAATTTGCTTCTGGCGACAGCTTTTGTCAAGCTGAGCGCGCGAGTGTATTTGTAGTACAGACCTGCTGATCATGAAGATAAAAGCAAGCGGACCTCCTGTGGGCAATCCGAGATGGACTCTGGCGTACATCACAGTCCTTTCCGAAACACTTGCTTACTCCACTCGTTTCCATAATGGATGAATACCTTACGCAGCTTTTGGGCGACTTCCCTTCTGGCGTCGACTACACGGCGGATCCATTCTTTGAAACCTTGTTCACGACAGACCATCTGTCTCCCGACGCGAGCGTTACAATGTCGTCGATATTTGACGACTTGATCGATACCCACGACTGGTGTGATTGGGAAAGTCCAGGCGTTGACTTGTTTGACTTGCACCGGTCGTAGACGTGCCACAACACCCACCGGCGTTCGAACAGACACCTTCTAGTGATGATTGCATCACTGAGGATGCCTGCTGCCTAACTGGTACCCCCGGAACGATCCCCGACCTCGCATATAGCGAGCCGGCCACCAGTTCCTACGGGCCTCTTACGGAGGACGAAACGCATGCTCTCGGCGACAGAAGAGCTACCCGAGCTCAAAACCAGGCCTCCAAGCAACCGGGCTCTGTCCGCAAACGACAAAAACAACGAAGCGAGAAGTCGAAGCCTCCTCTAGAGCTCCCCTCTGACCTTCTCAAAATCGCCCATCCAATAGCGGTACCTACGAACCCGGGTGTGGTAGCGTGGAGATGCTGCGACCCATCTTGTACATCCACGGCTGTTTTCAGACGTCCTTGCGACCTTCGCAAGCATTGCAAGACCCACTTCAAGAGCTGGTCTTGCCGATATCCTGGCTGCTCAGCGGCCAGCAAGGTTGTATTCGCGACCCGAAGGGACCGAGATCGTCATGAAGGCAGGCATCGGCCTTCTGTGCCCTGCTCCTGGGTAGGATGCAAGCGGGTCTTTAGCCGCGTGGACAATATGGTACGTATTACACAAGGCTAGAATAAAGCCCGGGCAACATAAGCTGATATAGGAGTTGCAGCGGGATCATATCAAGAGAGTCCACCGGCAGGCCGCCTGCTGGCCGCAACCACGAGATCCAGGAGTATGACCTCAAGCTCAAATACTTTCTCATGAAAAGATCAATATTGATCAGTCTTCAGTCAATACCCCCGCAGCTCGAGGCTTCTCACCACTTCAACATCACCAGTCTCGACTGCCAACGAACAAGCCAGACTTCTGAACTTATGTCGTCAGCTCTCGAACATCAGACTTGAGATTTCAACATGGATTGCCAGATGTGTATGCACAAGTGTTCGCTTGCAGGATAGCCTTGTCTGCGTCGCTGAAACTGCCTCTGAAGGGATTCGGCTCGCAAGTCAAGGTCGCCATCGACTGAAAGCCAGACGATAGTGTGACCTTTTGTTTTTAGGCCCAACTCAACAATCCTAACCAGTCGCTTCTCCTCACGAATCATCAAGATCAGGTACCTTCGCAAAGCAATCTGGAATAGGAAGAAGCGATCTCGATATCAAATTCTGGCCACAAAACGTAGAATCGCCACGACTTGAAGCAGGAAGCATGGACGTGTTCCAGTTCTTCCAGGTTCCACCCCTTAACCCCAAGACGCACGTTCACGCGAATATCGATCGTACAAGACTCTCAAAAAGTGCACTGGCGGTGGCTCACGTTGCTATGGCAGGGAACGTGTCGTTACGCGCAGCCGACTCGGACGACACCGAACGGATCCGCCACATTGACATAAACGCGTACTCCAAATTCGCCCCGATCCCGGCATTGGCGAACCTGGCAGATGGGAGCCATGGACCATTAGAATCCAAGACTGTTAGGGACTGGCTTGCCACTGGAACGGTATACTCGCTTGAAGATGAGAGGGAGAAGCTCGGTTTTGCAGCGTCCAGTCCAAAGAATTTTTGCCTAAATCGCTGAGTTACCTGTCCTCGCGTCTCAGCATGGTCGGGGCCTGGGCAGTCTGCTCATGAACAAAGTCTTTGACCACGCTCGCCAGGCAGCTATTGATGCTGGCAGTGAGGTCGCAAGGGTGAGCCTGACTACCTACCCGGATGTGCCTTGGAACGGACCCTGGTATCGCAAGCGTGGGTCCCAGGAGGTCGCCCCGGGGAGTGTGGGCTCGTGGCATGTGGGAAAGGCTCGACGAGATGATGAGGATCTGGCTAGACCTGGTTACAGACGCTGCTGCATGCTCAGAGAAGAAGCAGTAGATCTTGGCAAGAAGGCATGAGGCCACTGTCCGCACACTATTGCTGAAGATCGCTACGACCAAGCTACACCACCTCAAAAGCCACGCGATGAACGTGATTGCGACCAAAATTCAAGGGCTGTGTCCTTCCGTCTGCGCCAATGGCCCGCGCGAGAACCACATGCTCCCTTTCGGTAGGTCCACCACAGCGCGATACTTCTGCCAACTGAAGTCTTTCCGCGGCTCTATCTCTGCCTCGATCCACGTGGAGCCCTCATCCGAGCTGACTTCCACCAGCATGATGCCGTCGCTGGACCATGCCCATCCCTCTACGAGAATCGTAGGGCCTTCAACCTGCGAGTCTGGTGCCGGCTTCACAATCAGAGAATTGGGCTGGACTTGCCATACTGGTCTCGACTCGCAAGAAGGATCATCTGGTGGATAATGCTCGTTGTAGAAGGTGGTCGTAAAATGGCTGGGAGACCGCTTGTTTTCGACCGTCACTTTCGACAGCCATTTCGTAGAGTTCGTTCCAAACCATCCAGGAACTACCAGTCTTACCGGCCCACCCCGATGAACACTGAGAGGCTGTCCATTCATCTCCCAGGCTACGAGAACGTCATCCTGCAATGCTTTCTCGACTGGCAAGTCCTTCTGATACCGATCCGCTGAGACGCCACCAAACTGACCGCTGTCCAAGCCGTCAGACCAGATGAAGGTTGCATGCTGAGATATACGAGCTCGATTAAGCAGTGAGTTAAGTGGCACGCCGGTCCACTGCACATTGCCGACACGCCACAGGGCGGAGGTCGCCGGCTTGAGTGGACTGCCGAAGCACTCATGGAATGATGTGACCGTTCGGGAGGCAATGCTTTCAACTGGGCTAGCGAAGAGAGAATGGCTGTGACACCAGCCCAGTCACGACCAGCCGCCATCTCTCGTGGTCTACATGAGCTGCGCCCATATGGATCGTCTGGAACAGGTCGTCATCATGGGTAACGAAGTGTCCAAGGCAGTGCGGTTCTGGTGGTGGGCGAAGATGAAAGCCATTCTCCTGCAGACAAACTGCATTGCGCTCTGCGTCCTCGGATGGTGCGGGATCGAGTTCTATACGGGATGGAAGGTCAGCCATTCCGGGTCCAGAATCTCATCATTACTCTGATGATGATGCAGCAACACCGCTCAGACGAAGCTAGAACTCGAGCTGCCGTCGCAGCAGTTTTTGTACTACCTCAATTAGGGCATAGGTCTTTCAGCTTGGCCCCTCATTCGGCTGAACATGCAAGCTGACGGTACAGGAAACTTTTTTGATTATTCCACATCACGGGTCAGTGGAAGAGAATATAAGAGCACACGGTGGTAAAGACACTGGAACACCGAGAGCAGCTGCCTTACAGGATTGCTCGGTCTTTTCACGCCCAACAATACCGTTATCATCGTCAGATTATGGCGGATACAGGAGCGACCACATGGATCCTCTACCACGATCCCGCCTCAGTCTGCTCCATCATGGTCCGTTACACCTACGCAGTACGGGGTGACCCCACAGACAGCAACGCCGCGCTCGATATCAGGGAAGAGATCTGTGAGCTGAAAGCCGGCGAGCAGCTGACCGAGCACTTCCTTTGCGAACTCAATGCAAACGGCGAGGTACCCGTGATAGCCCTGTCCAGTCCAGGTGGCCAGACTATTGACCCAATTGCGGACTCTATCGCCATCACCTTGTTCATCGCGAGCCGATACCCCAGCCTGCTTCCCAAGGAGCATGAAGAGGACACCAAGAGACTAATCTGTGCGCTGCACGACATCAACTTCTTTTCTCTCACCTTCGCTGGCAAGCCGGAGATGCCGCAGCGGAATATAGCATTTCTCGAAGCCAAGCTAAACGAGGACATCAGCGAGAGGTATCGGAATGCGGTTGAAAACAAGGTCCATAGGTAAGTCGCGGAAGCGAGACCTCCGTGCACAGCGCTTTACCAAGCGACATTGGCTCTGTTACTGCCTTCGAGAAGTGATTCGCTGCTCGCACTGCTGTCATCAAGCCTGAGGCGGTGCTCGGTTGTAGCATTCTGTACTTGTCTATGTTCACGGCATCTTAGCCCATGCCCACAAAAGCGTTGCTGACCAAACGCTCGCAGAATCCGTTCACGTAAGTTGGATGCGCTTGAGCCGCAAGAACTACAGAAGAACGTCGACAAGACGAAGGAGTATCTCAGTGAGATCGCGGGACTGCTGGAGAGGTCGAGCACGGGGTGGATCATGAATACAAGCAAGCCGACCGCTCTGGACGCACATGTTGTAGTCTTCATCTGTAGACTGCAGGACATCCACCGCGACAGCCTGATCCCAGAGGAGGTACAGCAATATGCGGAAATGGCCATGGCGCAATCTGCTTGGAAAGAGACAATGGATGGGTGGAGGACGATGGGTGCGCCACCAAAACTCTAAGCTCAAGTTCGCTTGCCCTCACAGTGATACTTCAGGTTACGAGGCACGTGAGCTCGCCACTTGTGCTCGAATTGTGGACGGAACTTGCGTGCAACAATTCGTCGGCGATAGCGTGCGCATGCGACCCGGCTACCAACCCAGGAGGAAAGGGATCGGGTCCAGACTGACGTACGCAAAGAGGCCACGCCGCGGCATGCGCCTGGAAAGAAATGCAAAATGACGGCTCATACCATGCTTGTATCTTCTTGGACGTCTTAGTTGTGTTGCATTTCAGAGAGGCTGACACGTGGAGTGGCAGATGGGTCCGCGGACCAAGACTGAGCCGCTCTTGGCGACATGGGTCGAAGAAAATCATCTCTTGGGACGTCTTGGAGTGATGTTTCTCTCGCGTGCGCCGATACCTTTGTATGCGAGAAATCTCTTGAGACCTCGTGGCGCCCACGGGATGGGCGGAAACTGCTGGCCCGCACCTCCTGCCAAAGGTAAGAACGGGACACTCTTGCTTCTCTTGGTACTTAATTCCTTCCCTACCCTCTCATCCCCTCTCCACATTGGACAACTCAGCTTCCGGCCCGTGTTTATTGCATTGCACTCGTAGCGAGCGCCCACCATGGTGAACTTCAAGGGTATTCTTCGAAAGATCATACCCGAGACCCAGCAGTCCGAAGACGGGAGAGATCAATGGCCAAGTCGGACGGCTTTCCTGCTCGCCGCGGTCGGTGGTGCAGTCGGACAGGGTAACATTATTCGCTATCCCAGTCAAGGTCAGCCAGATTCGTAGATTCCTCGACGATTGTGGTGCTGACCATCGGCTGCAGTGTTCAACAACGTGGGCCTGCAATGGTTCATCCCATACCTGATGGCCATCTTCCTCTTGGCCATCCCAACCTTGATCTTGGAGGTCAGCATAGGCCAAGCCTACCGCGGCGGAACGGTCGTTGCGTTTAACAACGTCCACAGACGCATGAAAGGTGTCGGACTGGCTTCCATGTTGGTCAGCGCAACGGGTGAGTGGACGATGCCGCGCTTCATGATGCCATAGGCTCCCGCATCGAATCGGCCCGCTGACATTGCCAAAGTCGTCGTCTACTTCGCCACCATCCTGGTGTATGTGGTGACATACTTTGCCGCCTCTTTCACAAGCCCTCTTCCATGGACGGGTAGAGTGGAAGAGTACTACTATAATGTGAACTTTGCTACCCTGTTCACTTTAAGACGCCAGCTGACCTTATGCTCCAGGATGTCCTCCGCCAAGTGGACCCTATCCCCGGAAACTTCTCTGCCGACGGGAGTAGCGTCGTCGACTATACCGTGTATCCAGACTTCTCGCCAATCGGGGAGATGGTGGGCTGGTCTGCCTTCATCTTCTTCTGTGTCTGGCTGTGCATGTGCAACGGCGTCGGTATTACCGGACGAGCCGTGTATGTCACGATGGCTCTCCCGATAATCATGACAATCATCATCGTCGGCCGAGGCGCATCTCTGGACAATGCCGGCAGGGGCATCAAGTTGTACTTTGCGAGCTGGTATGGCGACCAGCTTGCGAGTGGAAAGATCTGGCAGACGGCTTGTGGGCAGGTGTTTTTCTCAACGTAAGTCATGAGGGTATATCATATCTTTCTGAGACATGTGGTTGCGGTTGGAGCCAAGGCTGACTTTTACCCTTCCAAATTGGTAGAGGTGTAGGCTTTGGATACTACATCAGCTATGCGTCGTACAACCAAAAGTGGGCGAACGCGGTTCAGGACTCCTTCATCTTGGTGTGCTGCAATTGCCTGTTCGAGAACATTGCGGCTTTGGGTGAGTCAGGCTGTATGCCACGGTCGCCTGATGACAAGCTGACACACTTTCTCAGTGTCTTCGGCGTGGTTGGTTACCTTGACATCAATCCGCTGAACACTCCTCGCCTTGGTGCCTTCGAAATCGGCTTCCTCACCTTCCCAGCCGCCATTGTAGCAATGCCAGGCGCAAACTTCTGGGCCGTCTTCTTCTTCCTGACGCTCCTCCTACTGGGCATATCATCCACCTACCCCATGCTGGACGTCATCGTCACCTTCATCCAGGACCGCTGGCACGCCAAGATCAAGAGGATCTACGTGACGACTTCACTGGTCATCTGCGCCTTCCTGATCTCCATCATGTACTCCACCCGAGCCGGCTACTACGTCCTGGATGGAGTGGACCGCTGGATCAACAACATGACGCTCGTCTTTGTCGTCTGGTCTGAGGTCTCGTTGTCGACCACTGTCTACCGGTACACAGATGTTATCGCCGAGGTCGGGAAGCCTGCTTTCTGGCTATACAGCTTCGGATACTTTGTTGGACAAATCCTCGGTATAGGCATTGGTCACGCTGTTAGTCCTGGCGTCGGTGGAGGCGTGGGACTAGGCATCTACTTCGTCTGTGCAATTGCAGCCGTCTTCATGGCGAAGACCCCGGCAGCTGAAGCACCTCGATTCTGGGGAAAGAATGTTTTGCTCAAGAAGCTCTGGTTTCTGGCTTTCTACTCGGTACGCTCTACTGGGCTTATGTGCCGCTATACGAAGCTAACGACTAGCCAGGGCAACCAACTTCGGCGCGACCTGAACGTCATAGTAGGCTCAGGCAAGAACTGGAAGATTCGTAAGTCTAGCATATGCCCTCGTTTATCGAGCGCCATCCACTAACGAGCCAATCCAGCCGTCTTCTGGGCCCCCTAATCCGCTACATCTCCGCCCCCATCCTCGCCATCGTCTTCTCCTTCGGCTACCCCGAGTTCTACACGCTGCGCAACGATCCGCCGTACATCTTCGGCTTCATCCTGGCGCACATCGTCATGCTCGCGGTTCTTCTGGGCTTCACGCTTCCGCGGTTCTTGGACGTCTTCATCCCTCCAGGTCGCGAGAACGATGGCGTCAAGAACTACGGTGCTAACGTCACCGATAATCTACATGAGGCTGAGATGGTCCGGGAGATGGAGACCGGTAGTGGGAATGAGAGTGAGGAGGTCAAGGCTAAGGGTCAGGACTAGAAGCGGTGGAGAAGCAGGAGAGTGCGTTGAAAGCCTTGGCCCGATCGATGCGGGCGTATCGTTTCTCACTGTAGACTTTGTGAGAAGGATGTAGGCAGAACAAAGAGTCTGGTATGGACAACACAAATGTACATTCATTAAACTTTCAGCTACCTAAAGCTTGCTCTTCCCGCTTGCAACAACACAAGCCTGGCTCTTCCCAATCCATTCAACAGCACCACCAACCATCTCATCGATGATCTGCTTCGCCGACTGCCTCTCGTTGACAACCGCAGCTGCCTTGCCCATCAAGAAAGGCCTTGCGTTGTCCATCGTATCGTCATCAATGTCGTCGCCCATCCTCTCGAGATCGTGCTCGACGGGGATGACACCCTTGCTCTCGGTGAGCTCTTTGATTTCGTTCTGACGGTTCTCCTCCCAGTTCTTGATGTACGGGTTGTTGCGCACTCGGAGCGGGCGGCCGGTGAAGATGATTGTGCGGACGTTGTCGTCAAAGCCGGAGGTGCGGACGGCTTCTTGGTGGGCTTTGGGTGCGCCAGCCTCCTATAGGTGGAAATATGGTCAGTATGGGTTCAGTGCGATCGGCGAGGGTAAAAACATACCTCAGAAAGGACGAAGCGCGTGCCAACCCAGACAGCAGAGGCTCCGAGAGCCATGGCAGAGGCCAAGCTCTGTCCGTTGAAGATACCTCCCGCAGCAATGACCTGCACCGGCTGGCCAGTCATCGGGCTCGTCTTGCCCTCGCACATGGCCTTGACCGTCGGGATCAGGATGCTGGTCGGCACATCACCGGTGTGGCCACCACCCTCACCACCCTGGGCGCAGATGAGATCGACGCCGAGAGCGAGGCACTTGGGCACGTGCTTGGGGTGGCCGATCATGTTCATGTAGAGGATGCCGTTCTTATGCAGTCGGTCGACGACGGCCTGAGTCGGGACCCCGACGGCAGAGACGAACATCTTGGCGCCGGAGTCGATGATGATGGAGACGAGCTCGTCGAGCTTGCCCTTGGTGTAGTCGTAGCTAGAGCCAACTGGTCAGCATGCTTCTGGGCTTGTGTAGATACCGTTGCAAGCGTCTTACTTGGTCTTTCTTGCGTTGCCACCAACTTGTGGGATCAAGAGATCAACACCGAAAGGCGCACTCTTGTCCTTCAGGAAGCCCTTGAGCTCTGCAATCTGCTCCCGAAGCATGTCTGGTGTGTATCCAACACCTCCGATAACACCGATACCTCCTGCATTTGTGACGGCGGCGGCGAGCTTTGGACCAGCGGCAACGTTCATGCCAGCCAGCATGACCGGGTGGTTGATCTTCAAGAGATCGGTCGTGACGGTGCGGATTTGCTCTGCAGGAGGGCGTTGTCAGCTTGTTCTTGTGCTCGGGACTGTACGCTTTTTGCGGGGACGGAGCTTACGGGGCGAGGAGTTGGCCATGATTGCGGTATTGTGGTGAGATGAGTTCCACCGATTCAGGGAGGATGTATAGAAGGAAGAGAGGGCTGGAGATGGTAGCGTAGACTGAAGAGATGGCTCCGCAGCGCGTGCATGAGATGCCTCGGTCCACCGAAGGCCACCGAGGCGCTTCGAAGACGGCAGCGCGATTGATTCTTCTCGTTTATGATCGCGGGCGCGTTGCGAGCAACAGCAAATCCATCAGCAGCGCGAGAGCCGTCCACTATCCTGGATGGACACATCTTGGAAATACGGGAACGTCTCGAAAGATTGCTGTTTCCATCTCTGCGCGCAAAGAAATATGGAGCAGGAGCGTTCACAAATCTGGAGATATTTTGTGGGGTGAAAAGTGGAGACGGCACGTGCATCTGTACGACAATCTCGGCAGCGTTCCTGCGAACACGAAGTATTTACTACGAGCCCCAATACTACTTCTTCCCCCTAGTAATGATCCGCCAGAGTGAGAGTACCCGTCTTCGTGACCATGTACTGCAGGAGATGTCAGCCAAGCGCACGCGGATCGGGATATCGAGAGCAGTAAACTCACCTCTTGCACAGCAACGTCCTTGCCAGACTCCTTACCGTAGCCAGACTCCTTGATGCCACCAAAGGGACTTTCGGCCGCAGACGAGTTACCAGTGTTCATGCCAATCATGCCGGCCTCAAGGTTCTCCAGCAGTCGCCATGTCCGGTCGATGTTCTTGGTGAAGAAGTCTGGGAAGTACGTCAGCAAATTCCTACTGAGAGCGTGACCACGCGTGTGCACTTACAGCTCGCCAGACCCATTGAAGTATCATTCGCCTTCTTTACAACCTCATCCTCGGTATCGAACTCATACAACGCCATGATGGGCGCGAACGTCTCTTCACGCGTGATCAACATCTCGCCTGTGGCGCCGGTGATCATCGTCGGCTCGAAGAAGTACCCATCATATCCCTTTGTGCCATGGAGCTTGTTGCCACCGAGTACGACCTTGCCGCCATGCTTCTTCGCGTCCTCGATCTGCTGCTCGGCCTTGTCCAAGCTGCGAGGGGTCGTGACAGGGCCGAGGGTGGTGCCCTTCTCTGCCCCGTGGCCAATCTTGAACTCCTTGGTCTTCTGGGCGATGATATCGGTGAACTTGTCGTACACGCCCTTCTGGACGTAGACGCGGTTGGCGGTGATGCAGGCTTGGCCGGCGTGGCGCCATTTGAGGGCCATGAGTTCTGCGCAGAGGGAAATCAGCATACGTCAACATCGTCAACTCTGGGATTTGACTCACGAGTTGCGGCCTGCTCAAGGTCGGCATCATCAAAGACCAAAAACGGGCAGTTACCACCGAGCTCGAGAGTGACCTTCTTCAGGCCGTCCGCACAGATCTTCGCTACGAGCTTGCCAACACGAGTGCTGCCAGTGAAGGTGACCTTCTTAACGACGGGATTCCTGCAGAGTGCCTCGCTGAGGAAGGAGTGTTCTCCAGAGAAGTGGGAAGGACATTGAACACGCCTGCCGGGAAGCCGGCCTGCTGCGCAAGGTTTCCAAGCGCGAGGACAGAAAACGGGGTCTCGGGCGATGGCTTTACGATCATCGTGCAACCAGCAGCGAGCGCCGCTCGGCCTTTCGAAGGATCATGGCAATGGGGACTATGCCACCCGTCAGCTTCCATGAACCCGCCCATCTTGGACTGGGCACCTACAATTCCAGGGCACAAGCGCAACAGCGACACCGATCGGCTGCTTGACAGTGAACACTCTCCTGCCCGGCGCAGCGGGCGTCTGGATCGTCCCTTGCACCCTCTCCGCCTCACCCGCAAACCACCAAGTAAAACCCAGCGCATAGTCCAGCTCACCCTGCGACTCGAACAGCGGCTTGCCGGTCTCGTACGTTACGATATTTGCCAGGTCGTCCCGATTGTCACGGATGAGCTGGTCCCACTTCAGGAGCCATTGGGCACGCTGCCGAGGGTTGATCTTCTTGAACGATTGGAAGGCTTCGTGTGCTTTGTTGCAGGCGGTTTCCGTGTCCTCTGGGCCCATGTCAGGCGCGGTGGCCCAGACCTTGTTGCTACCTGGGTCGTAGACATCGAAGCGTTTGCCGGATTTTGCTTCAGTCCATTCGCCACCGACGAGGGCCTTGTCCTTGAAAAGATCGGGGTTGTTGGGCTTGACTATGGTAAGGCCACTTTCTCACGTCAGGTTTGGAAGATGGCTTTTCTTACCTTGAACGGGAGCTCAGGCATTTTGACGGTGCTCTGTTCTATATCCGTATTCGTGGTCTTTCTTCGTTTCGATTTTCTCGCCAGCTTTTCGTTTCTTCTGATGGTCACGCAAGAATAAAATCTGCTTGTCGACAGGATACATCAAGTATAGCAGAGAATGTTGACGTCGTCTCAATATGACATCGTCGTTCATGCTACTTCCAGCAACGCCGATCGCGGGGCGGGGTCACCATTGGGGGTCGGCTATAAGAGCTACTTGCTTGTCATGATCAGGGACCACAGACTGCGCATTCAAGTAGCCGAAGCAACGTCCTTCCTATTCCCAGCTACCAGCGACTCTGGACATCGAACTCTTGGGCGCTTACGGTTGCGCTTTACGACCGGGAAGCTGGAAGAGCTCCAAGTAAACCTCCGCGTAGCCGCACAGCATCGGCATCTAGCTTGGTACGTCAAGGGCTGCATGAACGAACTTAATCCCCGCCTGTTCTCCAGACTGTTGCCCGAACGTGGTGTCAACTTGCAGGTATGGCGGGTGTTGGCGCTGAACATCATGCGGAGATGCTGCGCAAGTCGCCAGATCGTCGAGGTACCGCAAGGTATAAGAGGGTACGTACTCCCGATCTCGAACTTGGAGGATTCTGGCTGCTGGAACCTGAAGTCTGATTAGGCTTTATGTGAACGAAGAGCTGTTCATTATCCATTTGGTTTGTTGATATAGAGCGTCGCTTGCCCAAAAGTAGCTCACCATGCCACGATCAAAGAAACAGAAGACTGTACACAAGGACAGCAACAAGATGGGATCAAGCTCACACGCCTGGGCCGATTTGACGGCACAATTGGAAGAAGCTCTCCCAAAGGCGAACCAAATTGCTCAGAGCGATGGACAGCTGAAGGCTTTCACCACGACCAATGCCGTGAAGGAGGCGACAACGTTCGGGATCAAGGCAGCTGGCAGCGACAACACCATCACAGCCACCATCAACAATGGCAAGTGTGAGATCGGTACTGGAAAAGCTTCCGACTGCGCGTTCACATTATCTGCTCTGCCTCAGCAATGGGAAGAGTTCTTTAAGCAGACGCCAGTGGCGCCGTACCAGAGCTACTGGGGTAAGCTGAGGTTCTCTTCGGATTGGCGCACCAACAGCAACTAACACCGCGGTAGGCATGTTCGGCATGAACATCAAGCAAGAGGGCATCGAAGTACAGGGCGACCACAAACAATTCAGCACGTGGACACACGTCTGGCGCCGTGTCCTAGAGATCCTACACGATGCACTCGTCGGCGAGACTCCAGCAGACAGCGAAGAGCTTCCTGACGAAGACGTAATCGTCGGCCGCTACGTCTACACCAACTCGCCAGGCTACGGACGAGCCAAGGTCTTCTACGAGCAGTCTGGGGAAGGCGAACAGAACATCTTGTTCCTGCACACTGCTGGCAGCGACTCAAGGCAATACCACGGCGTGATGAACGACAAACGCATGCTTGAGAAATGCCGCATGACTGCCGTCGACCTGCCGGCCCATGGGCGATCGTTCCCGTATGAAAATTACTGGTAAGCCAGAGCTATATGCAAGAGGGCTCGAGGACCATGTGGAATCCACGGGTTGTTTGAGACGCTTTTGCAATGCTTTCTGAGTCCGATACATAAGCTGACCCGGCTACTCGCTGCAGGCCTGGCACACACACCCACGACGAAGATCGCTACATCGAATTCCTTGCTGCATTCATCGAGAAGCTTAAACTCAAGAATCCGATCGTTTGCGGTGCTTCGATGGCGGGTCAGATCAGCCTGGCTTGTGCCATTCACGCCGAGAAGCTCGGATGTATTGGTACGATCCCATTGCAAGGTAGCGACTATCTCGACATGGAACGGCAATGGGATGATCGATCGCCGTACATCAACCAGTCGCTGTATAACCCCGAGTGGATCTATGGCATGATGAGTCCCACTGCACCGTTGGAGAACCGGCAGCTGATATGGTAACTAAGATGCTACGGATTCCAAGCTTATGAGACCTTCGACTGACGAATACTCTCAGGCATCTTTACTCGGCACAAGCCTACGGTATCTTCCATGGTGATCTAGACTTCTACTTTGGGGGATGGGATGGCCGCTCAAGGATGAAGGACATCGATACGAAGAAGTGCCCCGTGTACATGTTGACCGGCGAGGTAAGTCCAGAGGATATATCCCAGCTATGTCTAAGACATATGATCGCAATCTAAGACACTGGCTGACTTGTCTCAAACTCGAAGTACGACTGGTCGTGTCCGCCAGCCCTGTCGCAAACGACGTGCGACAAGATCAAAGGTGGCAAGATGACGGCAATGAAAGGCCTTGGGCATTTCCCAGCCACCGAGAACCCGAAGGTCTTCGTTGCTTATGTGCTTGATGCAATCGACCATATCCAGAAGACGAGGTCTGCTTGAGCGGGCCGCTGTACAATAGGTGCTCCTCGTGAGCTCATTTGGTTTCGAAACCCAGCTCCCTTTTCGCTCGTCTTTCCTTGCTTTTGGAGTTCGCCGACTGCAGTCATCATTGGGTGAGATCTGGCAGTGATCACGAGCCACCTGGCTGTCGAGTACTCCGGTCCAGGGCTCGTTCCAAAAACAGGCGACTGGGGGCCATGCCTCCATGTTGTTGGAGGTTATAGAGAATTGATTTGGACGAGAGAAGCCTTCTTCGGTAGTGTCATAGGGATAGCCCAGGAGCATCCGAGCAGTCACTCGATGCTTAGGAGGTCTTCATCAGCTGAGGCCATCAAGCGAGGGAGAAGAAGCCTCTGTTCCCGACCTATCTGATCTCCACCGTACAAGCTGGCCCTCATACTTCAGTAGCGTGTGTCCCTGCTCTGGTCGGTCTCACTCCATCCATATGCTGCAGACACGCGATCGCCGCTCACGGAAGTCATCGTAGAAGCCAAGCCACAACTCTTGGTCACGGCACTCGCTCGTCCCATTGATAGCAACCGTACATTTTGGCTTGTGTGCCTGGATGACTTCCGGCGATGTAGGCAGCCACGGCTTGTTCACAGGCCAGTCGCTGAAGTGCAGAAACTTCGCCTCCGCCAGAGCCTTGTCACCATCCCACTGCTCTTCTTTGCTCCCGAGGTACTTCGCATGCCCATCCAAGTCGGCTCTGAACTCACCAGTGATGAGATTGTATCGTCGGTGCGGAATGATAAGGCAAGTGTTGCCGTACAGATCATTGACGATCTCCATGTCGAAGGCATTTGCCGTCCGGTTTGCGAAGGCTTGTCGTATCCTCTGGAATTCGAACTTCGAAGGCTCGACAAGGACGAGCTGGCTCGAGAGAGTGTCGTCTAGCCAGTACGCTCGTGGCATGGCAACCGTCGCTGAGGGCAGAAGAAAGAGTTCGTCCATGGGCTGCAACACAGTAGAGTCCGAGTCAAGGCTCAGAACACGCTGGTAGTCGGTCTGGTTGAAGGCCAGTAGCTTTGTGAAGCTGTCGGCCCAGGTCATCTCACCCTCGAAATGCTGTACCTCAATCGGCATCAGGCGGACGCCGTACTCGTCCAGTGCCTTTACCAGAAGCTTGCCAATACTGGTACTTTTGTCCGCTTTCCACCCTGTAGGATACAACATCAGACGCTCGGCTTTGGCATGAAGGCGGACCAACGCCTCGAAGATCATGAGCGAGTTGCATAGATACGCCTCCGTTGTGACATATTGGCAGTACGCATACTGTGACCAGTCAGTGCCATCCGCGCTGGGCAGGGTGTCTGTGGCGTTGAGGCTGTCGGTATCGCTGGTGTAAGTCGTGCTGTTCCAGTACCCGAATTCGTTAAGCCGTACGCGTGCTGGCTTGAGAAGATTCGCTACAAGCGCGAAGGCTGTGAAGACCAAGAGTGCTTTCCATAAGACTTTTGAGCATGTGCGCTGCGAGGCGCTACTCATGCTGTTACTTCCCCGCAGAGCGATGGCCGCGATGAAGAGAGCGTGGTCGAAGAAGATAAGTTGAAGTAGAAGTGTAGCCCCTTGCGTGCCTGGGAGCTTACCTTCGACAAGCAGATGCTTGGATGCTGAATGGAACGCAAATTTGAATCCGCTTACTGTATGGATCGCGCTTACCATGCATTGGCTGGTTGTGTGAGAGCATTGGGAGTCGATGGTTCCCGCCGCGCGAGGGAATGGCTCTCTGCGTAAGACTATCAATTCGCAACTGGGTCGGCCTTGAGCCATATCATCCATTTTGGCTGTGCAGCATGCCACGCTACCCGGAGTTTGCGAAGGACGCATAACGGTCCCAGAGGCAGCGAATGCTCCTCTGGGTCGCAGCGAACATGTCAAGTGCTCTCGACGAGCCCACTGAACCTTGGGTGCGTTACAGCAGGAAGGAGCTGCTCCGTCTCGCTTAGGGGTTGGCTCCAGGAACCGCCTTCGAGAGCGGTTGGTCCTGCTTCGTCGCACCTCCGGGGATTCTGTCATGTTCGGAGAAGCGCTTGCTTGAGATATTTGACCATACACGACGCAGAGTATCGGAAGCTTAGCGCCTCCGCGAGGCCAGCGAAGCGCGCACCCTACGCACTACGCAGTACCACGACGGCGCGGGTACACTTGAGCGTGTTGTCAGCATGTCCAGCGTGGTGCCTGCCTCGAGATGGGAATGAGGTCTCCATGATGGAAGAAAGGCCCTTGGATATTCTTCAGCCGTTTCCTTGGCATGGCATGGATCCTTGTGAGACAAAGGGGTTGCGTGTCATCATACGACGTAGTCTTCCTATGCTCACAGTCACCAGTTGAGCTTTGGCGCCAACTGCTTCGCGGAATGGCACGAGCACCAGCGACTGACAGGAGTACCGCGATTGCACCTCGATGTCAGCATCGCGCCCGACGCATCACACCAAAGCCATCCTACCGGGTCGGCCACGACTGACGTAGCAAATCCCAAGACTCCTCGCCGAAAATCTCCGTCGCCGAGTGGTATGCACACTGGCAAACAGTCCTCGTTGGTGTTGTCGTACAGTGATGCTACCCCAAGGGAGTTTCTGGCATTGACTCTAGCTTGCCCGATAGGCCAGCGGGCAACACAGAGCATGACAAGCAGACACGGATGAACGACAATGACTGCAGTCCCAATACAACACAACCGGCTAGCTACTTTTATCGATGCCGAATAGATCGTTTTGGGCGTACTCACCATGTCGATAACAAGCAACCCGGGCCCTGTCGCCAGCTCAGTCCTCTACGCTAGCCTTGCCACGAACCCTCCTCGAATAGTGAAAGCCAAAGGCAACTACCTCACCACGGAAGATGGCGTAGAAATCTTCGATGCTTCCGGCGGAGCAGCAGTGTCATGTATCGGCCATGGCCACCCTCGCGTCCGGAAAGCCATCGAAGACCAACTTGACGCGGTGGAATACTGCTTCGCTCCAGTCAGTAAAGCGACGGGCAGAACCCCGTTCGTATCCACGTGGCTACCACGCGGTGTGCCTAAGACCTAAGGCCTTCCTTTTGTTTTGTGTGAAACATACGCTAACGGGTTCTATTCTTCGACTCTAGTGGTTCAGCACCCCAGCTTATGAGCGCCTGTCAAATTTCCTGACAGAATCTACCGGAGGCGCCATGGAACGCGTCTTCGTCTGCGGCTCGGGCGCCGAAGCAGTCGAAGCCGCGTTGAAGATGGCGAGGCAGTATTTCATGGAGCTACCCGAGAAGCAACCCCAGCGAACGAAGTATATCTCACGGGACCGTAGCTATCACGGCAATACGCTGGGTAGTCTTGCAGTCTCGGGACATAAGACGAGGAGGGCAATCTATGAGCCTATCTTGTCGAAGAACTTCTCGCAGGTATCTCCTTGCTATCCTTACCGAGGGATGAGTGCTGGTGAGACGGAGACGCAGTATGTGGAGAGGCTGGCGAGGGAACTTGATGATGAGTTTCAACGGTTGGGTCCGGATACGGTCTGCGCGTTTGTTGCGGAGACTGTGGCAGGCCTTGTGAGCGCTCGTTCCATCTCCCTCAAATCTGCTTTGTCTCTAACGCCAGACAGACCCTTGGCGGCGTCGCTCCAGTCCCCGGGTACCTTAAAGCCATGAAGTCCGTGTGCGACAAACACGGCGCCCTCTTCATCCTCGACGAAGTCTTCGCAGGCATGGCCCGCACAGGCACGCTGCACGCTTGGGAACAAGAAGACGTTATTCCTGATCTACAAACCATAGCGAAGGGGTTAGGAGCTGGCTACCAACCAGTCGGCGCTCTGATGGTGGGCAAGCGGGTAGTTGAGGCGCTGAGTAAGGGGACGGGCGCTTTCATGCATTTCCAGACGTGGCATGGGCATCCTGTTGCCTGCGCGGCTGCGTACGAGGTCCAACAGATCATTAGGGACGAGGAGCTAGTGGAGAACTGTAGGGTTGTTGGAGCATATCTTGGAGAAATGTTGCGTATGAGGCTGGCGGCGCATAAGAATGTTGGGGAGGTGAGGGGGAGGGGGATGGTTTGGGGCGTAAGTCTCCTTGATCCCCAAACCTACTCAGATGACTGCGTACGTCTGCTGACAACTCACCAGATCGAGCTAGTAAAGGACAGATCTACCAAACAGCCCTTCCCAGCCAGCGCTAAGATCGCACCCAGCATTCACGCCAAAGGTCTTAGCAAAGAGATAGCAGTTTCGATCATACCCGGTGGCGGCGTAGCAGACGGCACAGATGGTGATCTTCTGGTTCTGGCACCAGCTTACAATATTACGCAGCGGGATGCCGAGCTGATTGTGGAGAGGGTGGCGAAGGCGCTGGAAGCCGTGCTTGGCCCGGCGAAGGAGGCGAAGCTATAAGATTGAAGGAGGAGACGTCTGTGACGTTACCAAGTAGACGCCACATCTATGAAGAGTGACAGCCGTTCAAGCTTGATTGCAAAGCTACCTCAGCTTGTACAAACAAGGCTTCAACACACTCGCCTCATCCTCTGTACTCGGTTCCTCCTCCTCCACATTAGGAATGAACTTCGTCTTTGGCCTGCCCTTCCCCGGCACAGCCTTGACATCCTCCTCCTTCGGCTTCCCCTTACCCTTCGCCGGCGTCAACGCCTTGACAAACTCCATCTTAACAAACATCTTGTTCCGCAAATCCACATGCTTCTCCCCTGGCGGCTTCAAGATAAACCCCTCTGCTTCAACACCTCGACAAAAGCCGTCACATCGGTCTCGGGCTGCTCGGTAATGACACCGTCGACTTCCGTCTGCAGGGCTTCGTTCTCGTTTTCTTCTTCCTGCTCGCGCTGTTTCGCTTCCTTCGCCTTCGTGATGGCGGCTTGACGCCGTTTGCCGCCTACGCTGTGCTCGACTGGTTTGCCGGCTTTGCTGACGCGGCCGAAGCGGGATTTGATTTCGGCGACCCAGAGCTCGCCTTTCCATCTGAGCATGCGGTGGGCTTCTTCGATGAAAGAGATCCAGTTTGTACCCATTAGCGCGAGGCAGAAGATTGCCACGTCCACGGACTTGTCTGGAAGTGGTAAGGCTGAGATGTCTGCTTTAGTGACCAAGGGTGAGGGTGAGTGGAGATCGAAGGAGTGCATCTTCAGACGTAGCGATTTGATGTCGCCTGAGTCTGTGAGAGTGCGCGCCAGGCGAGCATCGCCACAGCCCAGATCGGCTATCACGCTCAGCCCATCTGTTCTCGGCAACGCAGCATGTAGAAGAGGCGAGTCTGCTGGTAGATGTCTTTCCGTAGCGTTCGCTTTCCGCTTCTTGGTAATCACGGCCCTGACATGCTTCATCTTGCCTCGCCGCCGTATCTCGATGATGAATTTGTCGACTGGATTTTCGGGCCAGACAGAGACTTGTTGCCGAAAGCCTGCATGGTAGTCTTCGAACATGGCTGGGTCCTGATCGAACAGGTCTTGGGCTGACTTCGAGGGTGCGGTATACAGAGTCTGGTTCAGGTGGCGGAAACGTGCAGATATTAGCTTTTGTCGCATAGCCGATTGCATGGGTGTCAGCTTTGCGGGCTCAGCTACAGGCACGATGTCCTGCACTGCAGCGCCAGGCACCTCGTGGACGTCTTCGTCGTCCTTCTTAGGCTTCGACACCTTCTCGCCATTCGTTTTGCCTTCGTTCTCCCTCTGCTCTCTTTTCAGGTCCTTCTTACTCTTCTTCTTCTTCCTCCTTCTCTGCCCTCGTACCCAGCACGATGTCCTCCCACCTCTCAATCTTGCGCTGTCCCTCGGGCATACCCATCTTGTTCGGCAACTCATACGGACCCGTCTTCTCGTCCCTCATCTGCTCCACCTTCTGCTTCTTCCTCTGCCGCTCTTTCTGAGTCTTTGAAGGTCCTTTGCCCTCGACATGCTGCTCCCACAGCCGACCGACATCGTCAGGCTTGACGTTCGGATCTTGCTTCGCTTCGTCGACATGCTTGCGCTTGCGCTTCTTGCCTTTCTTCTCTTCGCCGTCCTGCGTCTTCGTGGCCCTGAAGATCTCGGTCTGGGGCTTCAGCGAGCCGGCATCGACGGACCAGCCTTTGACCGCGAACATTCTTCTGGGGGTAATTTGCAGTACAATGCTTAAACGCAAGCCAAAAGAATTCTGATAGAGGCCGAGCTTCGACGGATCAACCCGCGCTGCCGAAGCCGAGACCGGAACTCAATTTCCCCGGTCCTGCGACTGACCCCTTGCTCACTCGTCTCCATCCACATTCCGCATCCAAGAGGGAACCGTTGCTCTGTCAGCTTACGGAGAATCAAGCCAGCATCCTGCGCCATTGACGTTGTTTGTGCTTGCGGACAACAGACGGCCTCGAGAGACACCGTCCCCCTCGTAGGCTCTTAGTCACCCGCTCACTACTGATCAAGCCATGTCGGAGAACACTGTCCCCTTCTCGCAATTTGCTGCCTTTTGCGTTGCCGACTTAGCTAAGCCCCTGCAGTCGGCGGCAGCGACATTCCGAAGTCCTCGTCACGCAGCGGACGCCTCGCCTCACCGTCTCAGCCCATCTGAGAAGCCTGCAGCTGGAGAAGCAACGACTTTGAACCGACTTATTAATCAGTTCCGCTGGGAACCAGTTGTAGAGCAGTACATATATGCGGTTCAACGACCCATAAGCTAGGGAACTATCGTCGTACTCGCAAGATTGTTTTCGCGAAGATCTTTTCTCGCAATTATTACTCACCAGCCAGAAGCAACGACAACCAACGCTGAAAATGTCGTCCATCAAACCGATCAAGCTATACTCTCATAGCCAGGTCTGTCTCCAGCACACAGAGGTACAACTAACCACGTAGACTTATGCTGAGACATTCTCCAGACTCCAAATCCGTGGAAGGTCGCTCTTATCATGCACGAACTTGGCCTCCCATACGAGTCAGAGTTCCCAAAAGTACACGAGGAGCCGTTCGTCAGCGTGAATCCCAACGGACGGGTCCCTGCCATCGAGGACCCGAACACGGGCATTACTCTGTGGGAGTCCGGATCATGCATCGAGTACCTCCTGGAGACGTACGACAAGGAGAACAAGCTCAGCTATACTTCGTTCCCGGAGAAGTATGAGCAGAACAACTGGAAGCATTTCCAGGTGTCGGGCCAAGGTCCCTACTTCGGGTGAGAAATGAACATGCCTTGGAAGTAAACGGGCAGCTGATACTTTCTCTGTATCTGCGCAGACAACTGATGTGGTTTCTACGCGTACGCACTGCACAACCCCACCCCTATTTCCTGAGATGCCACGAGTAGTGCCACTAAAGCCTCCTCCACAGTTCCACCCCGAGAAGGTGCCCCCCGAGCGTGACGGACCGCTACCTCAACGAGGTCAAGCGCGTCTGGTCCGTCCTCGCCTACCATCTCGCTAAGACCGGCAAGCCTTACCTGGTCGGCGACAGGATCTGCTTCGCGGATTTGATGTTCGTGACCTGGAACCAAGTCGTCATTAAGGTCTTGGGAGAGGAGTTTACGAAGGAGATGCAGGAGAAGTCTCCGAAGGCGTGGGCTTGGCATCAGAAGTTGATGGAGAGGGAGAGCGTGAAGGCTATGTATGAGATGCAGGCGAAGGTTGGTGCTGCGCAGGGTGGGCATTGAAGCGTTCCAAGCGGGAGGGTAGTGGACGACGTGTGCATGTCGTCCGATAGTGTGCTTTTGCAAGGAAGGTAAACCTCATTGCTCTTTCGCTCGTTCAATCATGCATCCATCGTATCAACCCAAAGCCAATAGTAGGAAGCGTGTTGATCTGAAGAGGCTGAACAGCGTGTGACTCACAGTGATTTCACGTGCATGCCGAAGGGAAACCCGGACCTCGGTTGTTGCGGAGGGCAGGTGCGATGCGATCGGCGTCAGCATCATCACGAGCCAGACGCAGACGCATGTGCGCTCCAGCTCTCTCCATCTTTTGCCTGTTTCCCTCCACAATACTACTCCAGAAACACTCTCATTCGCATGCCATTCATTTATCTCGACCTCTGACCGACCTCAGCTATTCCCGAGAACGTGTGAGACCGCAAAGATGGCTGCAGATCAGCTACGGTACGATGGCCAAACGGTGGTGGTCACTGGCGCTGGAGGAGGACTGGGTAAAGCATACGCAGTCTTCTTCGGCAGCAGAGGAGCAAATGTGGTCGTCAATGACCTGGCGGCAGCGCCAAAGGCGAGGGTGGAGGCTCGAAGGTACAGATATCCTTTGGATCTTCCCTCAATGGCCTACAATGCTGACGAGATCAGATGGCCGACCAAGTGGTCGAAGAGATCCGGAAAGCCGGCGGCAAGGCCGTCGCCAACTACGACGATGTCATGAACGGCGAGGCGATTATCAAGACTGCAATTGATGCCTATGGGAGGGTAGACGTCCTCATAAACAATGCCGGCATCTTGAGAGATATCAGCTTCAAGAATATGAAGGACCAGGACTGGGACTTGATTATGAAGGTCCACGTTATTGGGGCATACAAGTGTGCGAGGGCGGCGTGGCCGTATTTCAGGAAGCAGAAGTATGGGCGGTTGATCAGTACAAGTACGTCAAGCCTCTGAGAGAGAATGGACGGTCTCAGCCGGGTGGAGAGCGCTGGGGCGTCTGTCGTGCCGGCTGGGTTTCATTCTATTGGCTGTCATTGGAGGTTCTGCTAACACTTTTGTGCTTTACAGGCTCAGCAGCCGGCCTCTTTGGCAACTTCGGCCAGACGAACTACTCCGCAGCGAAGCTCGCACAGGTCGGATTTACAGAAACACTGGCAAAGGAGGGCCTGAAGTACAACATCCTCTGCAACACAATTGCGCCGATCGCAGGCTCAAGGTTGACCGCAACGGTGATGCCGCCGGAGGTTATCGATGCTCTGAGGCCAGAATACGTCGTGCCTCTTGTCGCCGTCCTCGTACATCCTTCCAACGAGTCGGAGACCGGGTCAATCTTCGAAGTCGGCGGCGGACACATGGCTAAGATGCGGTGGGAGCGGTCGAAGGGCGCTCTCCTGAAGGCAGATGACTCGTTCACGCCTGGTGCACTGCTGAAGAAGTGGGACAATGTTGCCGACTTCTCGGAGACGGAACACGCGAGTGGTGTTGCGAACTTTATGGAGTTGCTCGAGGAAGCTCAGAAATTGCCACCAAATCCGGCTGCAGAGAAGATCGACTACAATGGTAGGGTAGTCCTCATTACCGGAGGTGGTGCAGGTCTTGGTCGGATCTACTGCCTGCAATTCGCCAAGGCCGGCGCAAAGGTCGTGGTCAACGATCTGGCGGATCCCGAGCCCGTTGTGCAGGAGATTCAGAAGCTCGGTGGTCAAGCCATGGGTGTCAAAGCGAGCGCAGAGGACGGAGACGCTGTCATCAAGGCTGTCATTGATGCCTACGGCCGCATCGACGTGATCGTCAACAATGCAGGTATCCTCCGTGATAAGGCGTTCAACAACATGGACGACACCCAGTTCATGACCGTACTCAACGTTCACCTCCGCGGGACGTACAAGATTACCAAGGCCGCGTGGCCTTATATGCTCAAGCAGAAGTACGGCCGCATCGTCAACACGACCTCCACGTCTGGGATCTACGGTAACTTCGGGCAAGCCAACTACGCCGCTGCGAAGTGCGGTATTCTCGGATTCTCTCGAGCACTGGCCCGCGAGGGCCAAAAGTACAACATTCTGGTCAACACAATCGCACCAAATGCTGGAACCAACATGACTCGGTCAGTAAGATTCCGATGGATTTTTCGCTCGCTCTCAGACGTGTCTCGGGAGGTCAGGCAAAGCAACTTGCTCTGGCTCACTACTGACCATTCTACCCGGCTGGAATGGTTCAGGTCGCTAGCAAGCCTTAGTCACTAAGGGCAGTCCGTCTGGCAGCTAAGCAAAACCCCTTCCCTCCTCAGTCATGGTTGGGAGTTCTCGCACTGACTCTTTGCAGCTCGATCATGCCCGAGGAGATGGTCCAGGCGTTCAAGCCAGATTATGTCGCTCCGGTGGTGGTTCTTCTGTGCTCAGATAAGGTCCCAGAGCCAAACACTGGCCGGCTCTTCGAAGTCGGCTCCGGTTGGGTCGGCGAGACCAGGTGGCAGCGCACTGGAGGCGTGCTCTTCCCCGTCGACAAGCCACTGGCGCCTGAGGACGTGAAGGCTCAATGGGAGAAGATCATCGATTTCGATGATGGACGCGCTGATCACCCGACAAGCGCTTCTGACGCGAACGAGAAGATCATGAAGAACCTTTCGCAGTCTGGCAAGAAGGAAAAGAAGTCTTCTTCTGGAGATGGCGGCGAGTATCTAAAGAAGATTGAGGAGGCGAAAAAGGCACAGGCAGAGGGGACAGATTTCGCGTATGACGAGCGGGATGTTATCCTCTACAGTAAGTCGTTGGATCCGCATGCAATAGGTCGGCAAGCATCTCTGACCTCAAGACAGACCTCGGCGTGGGCGCCAAGCGTACCGACCTCCTCTCGTCTACGAGAACGACGACAACTTCCAAGTTCTGCCAACATTCGGCGTCATCCCAACTTTCAACGCGACCGCGCCGTTCAGCATCTCAGAGCTTCTGCCTAACTTCTCGCCAATGATGCTCCTGCACGGTGAACAGTACCTCGAGATCCGCTCCTTCCCAATTCCGACAGAGACAACGCTCGTATCGTACCCGAAGCTCGTCGAGGCACAAGACAAGGGCGCAGCTGGTGTGCTTGTCACCGGCTCCACGACGAAGGACAAGAAGACTGGCAAGGATGTCTTCTACAACGAGTCGACTGTCTTCGTCAGAGGCGCTGGTGGCTTCGGCGGCTCGTCTAAGGGCGCAGATCGCGGTGCTGCGAGCAGAGCATACAAGCCGCCGCAGCGGAAACCCGACTCGATTGTCGAAGAAGCTACGACTGAGGACCAAGCAGCCGTTTACAGACTCTCTGGCGACCGTAACCCGTTGCACATCGACCCCGAGTTCAGCAAGGTCGGCGGCTTCGACACTCCCATTCTTCACGGCCTCTGCTTCTTCGGCATTGCAGGAAAGGCGGTGTGGAAGCAGTACGGCATGTTCCGCAACATCAAGGTGCGATTTGCAGGCACAGTGCTGCCAGGGCAGACCCTCATCACAGAGATGTGGAAGGAGGGCAATACTGTCATTTTCCAGACGAAGGTCAAGGAGACTGGCAAACTATGTATCTCCGGCGCGGGTGCAGAGCTCATGGATGGTGGGAAGAGCAAGCTGTAGATGCTCGTGTAGCGTGGTATGGTTGTACTGTATCGCTTGGATGTGGTGTATCTCGTTTCACTGTGGCTTCTGAAAGCGGTAAAGCGTCAAAGCTTGAAACCTCGCGTTCACCTTTCTGCAAACATCGCGCGTGACCCTCTGCCTCCCATCACTACTGAAAATCTCTCGTCGCATCTCAGAGCACTGAAGCAGAGGTCAAGATCTTGATGACAAGGTGCGCTCCCGGCAATGGACCTCGTGCCCTTGCCCAAGGGTCGCCTCTGGAAGAGCAAGGCAGACTTCTTTCGCCCCTTCCGGACTGCTGCCGCCGAGGCTGGCGAGAACATCACGCCTCTATATGATCCTGCTGTTCATCATGCTGAACCCGAGGAGCCTGACCTCACAGACCTCAATGCAGCTCTGGCGGCACTGATCGACATCTTTCCAGCCGTTGAACCCGAGGTCTTCCGTGAGATGCTGCTGAGCGTCAGCCCGGAGAGCAGGCTGCAGATTGTGACTGAGCAGCTCTTGAGCAAGAAAGCGAAGTGGGTTCGAGGCCGCTTTCGGACGTCGAAGACCACGGATGCGAAACCCCTGAAGCAGCGACAAGAAAGAGCGTCCCCTCTAGGACCTGCCCTAGCCGAAGAAGAGACATTCCGTGGACATGGCTACAAGAAAGCCGTCAAACAGATTTGCTATCAGGAGTTCACGAATGTCAGTCACTCATCCATCAAAGCTGTACTGGCAGAGCAGAATTTCTCCTACACGTTTTCTCGACCCATTCTACAACATCTTTCCAGCAAATCGTGGCGATTCTCTTTTGCTTCGCTCTGGACCAAGCGTGCAGCACCATCCACGGCGGCGGGAGATCATCCGTACGTGGTCTGGCCAGCGACCTCTACCGAAGAAAGACATATCGCACCCAGCATTCGAAGAACTGGCAGTTCGCAGCTCGATCGAGAGCTATACGAGCTATTCGTGGCCCCGATAGTAGCCAACAAGCATCAAGCGCTACTCGAAGAAGACCTAGCGCTTGCGCAGAAGCTTAATGAGGCTGAGGCTGAGAAAGCTGATGCGTTGTTTGACTGCGAGTGTTGTCTCGCCTCTATGCCTTTCGAGCAAATTGCAACCTGCAATGATGACTGCCATCAACTATGTCTTGATTGCGTACGGCGAACAGTCTCCGAGGCTCTGTTTGGACAGGGATGGTCGAGAACGGTGGACCTCGAGAGGAGTACTGTGCGATGCTTTGCGCCAACGACCCACGAATGTCATGGTGTCATACCTCCTGGTATACTGCGGCGTGCTCTTTCTGCAACCATGAGGGACAAGGACGATCTCTGGACGGACTTCCAAGATCGAGCAGCAGGTACGTGCGCACATGAAAACGTGGCCAGGCTGTGTCTCAGCAACATGTGAAACCAATCTTGTCCCCTCGTAACGTTCGATCACGCTCGTGCTAACTTTCGGCAGGTGAGGCAGTGCTAAGAAGCCGTCTACCGCTGAAAAGTTGTCCATTCTGTAACTATGTCGAGGTCGACGAGACACCTTCTCCCCGGCGCAGGAAGTCAATGGCGGTCTGGCAATACGTCGCAACTCGCCGATCGGTCGCCTTCCAATTCGTGTTCCTCCTCTTCTTATTGGCATCGCTGATATTCACCTTGCCCATTCTATTACTGGTCAGCACAGCATACCTTGCGCTTCAAGTATACCCTCGAGCCGCATCTCCGCTCAAGGCCTCATGGGCACGCGTGCACCGACAACGCCGCGGTCTCAAATTCAAATGCCGCAGTCCGAGATGCAGCACCATCTCCTGCGTCCGCTGCCTAACGAAGTGGCGAGATCCACACATCTGCTTCGAGAACGAGAAGACCTCCCTAAGAACCGCCATCGAGTCATCAGCTACAGCAGCAATCAAGCGCACATGTCCACGATGTCTGCTGAGCTTCGTCAAGTCCTCAGGCTGCAACAAGCTCGTCTGCAATTGCGGCTATGCGATGTGCTACATTTGCAGACAGGAAATCACGAGCAAAGAAGGGTATGGGCACTTCTGCCAGCACTTTCGTCCGCACGGCGGAAGGTGCTCGGAGTGCGACAAGTGCGATCTCTACGGTGATGAGGACGAGGAGGCTGCGATCAGGCGTGCAGCAGACGAAGCCGAAAGGGCTTGGAGGGAGAAGGAAGGCAGCAGGGAGGGAAATGAAATGGCTACTCAAGCCATGGTCGATGCTCTGGTCGGACAAGCACGAAGTACAACCTACTGGCAGACTTGGCTGGATACGATCGTCGATGCCTTGATCGCGTAGCCGGATGTCTTTGCTGTCGGCACCCTAACAGCAGGATCCCCAGCAGGTACAGCGAGGTCGTGCAGAAAATCTTGAAGCGCATTGCTTGATGTGTCTATGTTCCTGCGAGATACCTCTTACTGTCTAGCGACGCAAGACACTCAAGTCCGTCAAATTACCTCTAGCTTGTCCTGGCCATCACCCGGCGAATTGTCGAGTCGAGATCAGAACGCTAAAGCCAGTCCCTGAACTGGCACACTTGAGTCTCATCGACGGGCTTGCAGTTTGCTTGGCCCTTTGTGTGTTGGCCCTGCTTACTCGGCACCGATAGGCCGGCAGACGAGCTTCACGGAGCCTTTGTCACTCCATATGTATATCGAAGGGTTCTTTGTCTGCCATTGCTTGACTAAGAAGATTCGAAGCGATTGTTATTGCACCCAATTTCGGCGGCCGCGATTGGGAATGGTAAAAGCAGTGCAACACCGCCCTCCTGCTTCTCGCACGAGAAGTACATCATCTATTCAGATTTTGCTACCTGTGTGACTTCAGTTCAACCACCCTACACAGTAAACCACGATGGCAGGCCCAGCACCACCAACCTGTGACGAGCGACTACAGGTCGCGTTCGCCATGCCTCTACAAGCATACCCTGCTATCACTCCTCCATACTATCCGCCAGGAGTAGTGCCGCCCGCACTAGGCGGACTACTTCCGCCATGTCAACCGAATCCAGCGCACCGTTGCGCCATCACCCGCCAAAACCATCAGCACCACGTAGTCCGCTTTACCGGCATCGCGCAACGGCACTGGACCGTCTGCGATGTCTGCAGGCTCCAATCCGACGACATGGCCAGCTGGGATCGAACGGTCATGGTAGGCCCAGGTTTTCCGCAGGTTCGCGGCGAGTACAGTGTCTTGGCAGACAATCGAGGAGCCTGGCGTCTCGGAGCCTTGTGCAACCGCTGTCAGGACTACGAGATCGGCAAGTACCACGAGCGCCTCTTTGGAGGGCGGCGACGGAATGCACGTGGTGCGAATCTGGCCCGGGCACAGGCGATCGACGCCAATACGTGTAAGTGCACCGCCCGCTTGAATAAGAGATACTGCTACGCTGATCGGCAGGACGTCCTCCTCGATATAGAAATGCAAGTTGGCCGCAATGCCGATGGCCGGGGGAACTGGCTTTCCGCTCTCGAGATTGACCGGGGGACTCAGGCGAATCCCGGGACAGGCAGAGCGCGACGAGTCTGGAGGAACCCAGCGCTTGTCGCCGCGCTGGCCGCGAGACGGGGACCCGGGACCGGCCTGGAGATAAATGCATGTAGGTGCGGGGAGGACATCATGACGGCCAACGTGGTGCGCGGTCCGGACCATGTCCCAGTTCCCGTGGCGATGTGCACCGCCTGCAGCGGTGTCTCTGTCAACGTTAACCATCCCCGGGTGATTGGCTATGCCAATCCACACGCAGGTGTTCCTGGGCCAGGGACGAGGCGGCAGCCCCGAAGGAACAATGTTTGGCCGCACGAAGAGGATCTGAAACTAGGACGACGTGTGCCTGAAGTATGAACGGAGTAGCGTCACAGTCATCCTCCTTGTCTTGATCAGCTGCGCTTAAGCTCACTTGTTCTTGATTTCTACAGCGGGGTTGGCAAACCTTCAAAAAGTCGATGCAAAGAAGATTTCAGGTCGTTCGCGGCATCATAGGTTAGATGGATGCACCTGAGGCAGTACCCAGAGCCATCAATCACTCCTCATCCTCAAACCTCTCAGCTTGCCTCCTAGCCAAGCGCTCCACCTCCTCGTTCCTACCTTCTCCCTCACCCTCAGGAATAAACTCCCTCATGACCCTCTCCACATAGTCCTCTGGCACACCCTCCACCACAGCATCCTTGATCCCCATATTCATCCGAAACACATACTCCCGCTTCGGCTCGTCGGGCTCAGTCCTTTGACGGTCAATGTAGACCAGCATCTCCGTCTGCTTAGGCTCTTTGCTGGTATCGGGTTTCTTGCTGTGGTGTGCAGGCCAGTAGTCGACTGTGCGATCCTCCTTGGTGTAGGCCACAGGCACGCCTTCGTTGACGTCGAGCTTAGCTTCATCGGTGGGCATCAGGCTGTAGACGAGGCCCCAGACGACGTCTTCATCAACGTCCATGTCACCATCTCCAGCGCTTCCGGTTTTCTTGGTGACGACCTGCACCACATTGGCATACCCCCGATCGTTGATGATCCAGCGGAATCCGTTCAATCTCGCAATTCCCAGGTACGTAGACTCAGGACACCGCTTGATCATCTGTGCCTTCCAGAGGTTGGAGCCGTAGCCGAAGTAGAGGGTGGATGACTTGTTGCCTGCGGTATTGACGACTTTGAGAACCATAGCTACTGCTGATGTTGGCTTGACCAAGCTGGTTGTGGGAAGGAGAGAAAGGAGCAGGAGCAGGAGCAGGAAATGCTAGCTCCGGCTCATGGTCCGCATTTGTTTGCGCCGTTGCCTCGGGCGCAGTAGTGACAGTGGATGGATGCTTTGCTATGACTGTTCAGACAAGGGGTTTTGCTGTCGAGGCGAATCTGAATCTAAAAATCGGTGTCGGTCAAGCAGTCACGGCCAAGACATGCAAGCTCACAAGATTGCTCCTTCCTTCGCACACTGACGGCAAGGACAAAGAAAATGCAACGTGAGACGTGGATGGATGGGTCGCTTGAGCACAAAGAACACACAATCAAGTGTCGTCGCTATGCCATACGCTATCAACACTAGAAGCATATTCACAACTCCCCGCCCACTGTGCCAAACCAGGCCGGGCCGCTGTCTTCGTGACGGCGAGAGACGTCGAAATGAAAGTCATCACATCGTAAGATTAATCCTTGCCGCGTCCTGTCCGTGCCTGCCGAACCTTACCCTCCCACCCACGTCCCGACCGCCCTGGGTATATTGCAGTCGCATGTATGCCGTTAATATGTGCACGCACCAAGGGAAGAATGTGCTCTGCCTTCGGATTCCGAAAGGTAAGAATGGATCAGAAGGCTTGCTGAGCGGCGCCGTGATCTCGAATGGCGTCGGCAGAATCCGGTCGGACGTTGGCGCCGGCGACAGTGTCCTCGCTTTCTTCTGTCGAAGGTGTCTCTGGCTTCTCTTTTTCGTCCACACCTTGACCGCGGCAGAGGGGGCAGGAGTTGCGGCCTTGTGTGAGCCACTGCAGGGTTTGTCAGTACAGTCCGCGACTTTGTTGATTTGGGGAGGAGTTAAGATACCTGATCAATGCACTCCTTGTGGAAGAGATGCCCACACTTGACCAACTTCCTCGCCGTCTCCTTAACCTCGAAGTCACATAAGCAGACTAGACACTGCTGTCCCAGCTCCAGCTCCACACGTTCTTCTGACTCGTCCGCCGCTGCGACGAGTGCAGCTGTCTTTGCGGCGTCAGAGCCATCACTCTCAGCCTGCGGATCCTCCAATACGGCAAGCTCGATCGTGAACAACCCGCCAGCACTCTCAACATCCTCTTCCGTCGCAACCGGTGCCTTTGCGGGACCGAGCAATGCAGACAGCAACATCATGTCTTCGTACGTCGGGTTCTCCGTGAACAAGCTTGGCGTTGTGAGGATTGGGTGATTCTCTGGATAGCTTCCACCAAGCACGTAGATGATCCAGCTTCGACTGTCAGTACTGCTGTTTCGGCGCTCGTTGTTGGGACTTGCAGTCGTGCTGTCGGTCCGATTCGAGGTGCTGGTCCTGGACAGCGGCGGTAAGTTCTCTGGCTCGACCATGCCATTTCTCCGCGGGTGGCCAGAAGCGTAACGAGGGTAGTGCACGTTCGGCATCGTATCGGAGCGTCGATGAGAATGACGGTGGAAGGGTTCGTCATGCGATTGTGAAGAGAGGAGGTTTGTGCTCGAGTGAGTGGAGTGAAGTGATAGTGTCTCCTCCGTATGGCTTGATAGTGGGCTCGCGACTGAGGCTCTGTGTAGTGCACTATTCCGGCGGGAGTCATTGCCAAAGTCACGCACGCTGTTAGCAACAAACGACGCTGGCCGTGAATGACCCGGTGTGCTGCTCCGGCTAGGTATGCGGCTCAATTCAGGGCTCGCAGTCGCTGGAGTTACCGGTGGCGGTCGCGGCTCCAGCACCGAACTTGAGCTTGCTACGCTCCACGGCCTTTCACGCCGCCTGTCCGGCGATCTGTGGTCGCGTTGATCGTCCATGCGATCGCTCAATCGGCTTCTAGCCATGCCAAAGGCGCCCATACTTGCTCTTCTGCGGTGTCGGAAGCTCGTACCGTTCTGAGGCGGTCGTAGAATGGAGTCGATGCTTTCGTGACCATGCGTGCCAAGTGCATGCGTCGGAAGTGGAGATGGAAAGCTGCCGAGAGCGTCGATGAAGGGCGGCAAGTCATCGGTACTGGAGCCAGCACTTGGTCCAGCCGATGGTGATATGGACCGGATGCCCACTATGATGATAGGCACCATCCGCCCTTCTGCGGCCTCCTCTCCATTCTCCCCGCTCTGTGATGCAGGATTCGTGCCCTGTTCGGGACCGGTAGGACCAAACCTGAACATTCGAAAGAAGTTCAGCGGTCCCTGCTCCGAGCTCCCATTCTCTCCATCCGAGCTTCCTCCACGCAGCGCAGATGCTATCCGCCCATTTTGCAGTGCTCTCAGGAACCCATCGAAGCTGCCATCTTCACCTCCTCCGCCAATGTCTCCCATACCCGCTCCTCCAGTCAGCGACCGTGCCTCACTCAGCGCCTGAGTGTCATCGCCCATCAGTGTAGCCGCTGTAGCCGCCGCCGCTATCGACAGCAAGCGACTGAGCATTGACGCCTGATCTTCATGGCCACCTATCCGCCGTATCGATGACGGTGGAGGTGACCGCCGTCTTCGTAGCGAAGCTAGATGTCTGAACGGTCTGTCGGGTCGGAGAGAATTGAGGGCGCGTAGATTGGGTCGGCGGAGGGAGCCGGAGGACCGAGGAGGATGGTATTCGGGCTCGGCTGAGTGAACGAAAGGCTCGTGGTCGAAAAGTGAGTGGTGGTCTATGGACGGCAAGCGCGGCGGGTGGTAGTCGTCGCCCTCGCTGTTCATACCTGTGCGAACGTACGAGGATCGGTGTTGGATGATGTGATTGTGCCGCAGTCGATCGGGTCTGCGCTCCGTAGTGTCTCGTCGGCTCATCATGTCCCGGAAAGTTGAGCGAGTGCGTTGAAGCACTGTAGAGTCTCGCGACCGCTCATGACTTGTCTCCGGCGCTTCGGCGGGCGCAGAGTCGATGTGTAATAGCTGAGACAGCCGGTGGACACTACCCGGCCGAGACCGTAGACGAGGATTTCGGCGCTCCGGTACACTCTGCTGCTCACTCAGTAGACCGTCTTGCTGGCCCTCGTCGCTGGTGGGCGCCACGTGCAGTGAGCGGCGGAAGACGGATGCCCTCCTAGACGGCCGTCCAGTCTCCGCCCGACGCTCCGGTTGTGACGCGCCTTGACCCATTTTGCTCCTTCTTGCTTGACTTCGCCAGCGAATGTGTGGGCTATGAAGTAGTGTTCGACTCCATGAGCATCGTGTCAGCCGTTAGCCTAATCGTACGTTCCCCGCTAAGTCCTCGTCTTAATGCAACCAAGAGATATGTCGGTGGTGAAGGATGGCGAAGTGACGTGGACCCTTCACAAGTAGCAATAGCGGGAGGATGAGTCGTCGGAGGGTGAATATGGGGGTGGGCGTCAGACGGCGACGAGGTGGTGAGGTCAGGCCGGTGTCGAGAGTCTCGGCGAGCGTCTTCGTGGATGGGCAGTGCCAGCGGCGGAAGCTAGAGGCACCCGCGCATCATGCGACTAAGCCCTCCGCACTTTCCTTTGATTCGTCAGGGAACGTCACATTTGAGACAAAGCGGGAAGACGTTTCACGTCGTGAGGTCAAATCCGCCGATGACACCGCTGCAGAGTGACAGGTGTTTGCTACCACCCGCCTGTACTCGTCGAATAAGGCCTGCGGACAAAGACTGCTAATGCTTACGTACCTGATGTGGAAGTTGGAGCCTGGTGCGACGCATGACTGAGGCTGACAGAAGACGCTGCATTCCATTACCCGTCAGGCCGCTGAATCACGAGGCGAACTATAGCCAGGGACATTTCCAATATGCCAACTTTTGCGCCACCATATAACCCCTCCAAACATCAGCAATCTTTCCTTGCCAGACAGCAGAAAGCGCAAAGCCGGAAGAGAAAGCGCGACCAAGACTCTAGCGAGGACGATGAGGCAGCAACTCCATCACAAGCATCGGTCTCTCCGGAGCCCACACCCGGAGCCCACACTGCTTTCCATCCGGTGAACAGGACCGATCCGTACTACATTGCTGGCCATCCGCGAGAGCATCCATTGCCGCCACCTCCCTTTCCGCATGCTGCCGTCAAGGAGCCAGGTGAGCCTAGGGTCCCAATCGAAGAGGAGCTCGCCAGCCTCAACCCACCCTTGTATGTCCAACCCACGGCAGAAGAGGATCAGTCTACGTCGCTCAGACGGAGACACCTGGATAATGTGACCGCCATCTTGCACAAATGCATGCTCAAAGGCGACTGGAACCGCGCACACCGCGCTTGGGGCCTACTAATCCGCACCGAAGTCAACGGACGAGGCATCGATGTCCGACGACATGGTAGGTGGGGCATCGGTGCTGAGCTGTTGATGCGGCAGGGCGACGACCATGGTCGACCTCACCATGAACTGAACGATGATGCGAACGCTTTTACAGACGAAGGCTTCAAACTCGCACGCGCCTACTACGAGCGTCTTATCCTGCAGTACCCGCATACGCAACATACGCAGCACCATCTCAACGCTACGGCAATCTATCCTGCTCTATTCAACATCTGGATCTACTCTGCGCAGGACCGTGCCAAGCGAGCGCGGAAGGCGGTTAAAACCGTTAGAGAAGGCTCCGAGAGCAGTACGTCTAGCACAAGATCAGCGCACAGACAGCAGCTCAGACACATTCTCATCGAAGAGCTTGAGGATGCGACTACGGTCGCGGCGAGGATCGATGAGCTCGTCCTCAGTCCGCCGTACGACACCGACACTACGCTGTTACAGCTGAGAGGCATGGTGGCATTGTGGCTCGCAGACCTCCATAATGACGCTTCAAGCTCTGCGTCGAACCATCCAAGCGAGACGTCAGACCTCAGCGCAGACCTCTCAGGCAGCATCGCAGTCACGTCACATAAGCCCAAAGCTGACGCAGAGAGTCGCAAAGCGCGAGAGATCTTCATCAAACTTGAGGCACAAGGCGTCGATTTACCAACATCAACACGTCGTTGGCTGGAAAACGAAGAAGAGTTTTGAACGATGATCCCTTTCGCCGATATTTCTGTCGTTCGACAAGGTGTCAATAACTATCCTGATGAAAATTACTCCTAACCTTCATCCAATCCTCCGCCTCCTTCTTCCCGCCCTTTGCTTCCAACCCCATCCCCCGTTCCACCCACTCCTGACTCCCCATCTCACTCAACCGACTCAGAGCCCTCGCGAACGCAAAAGCCTCCTCATCTCCCGTAAAAATACTGCTATTCTTCAGCATATTCATATTCATGCCCAAATCGTCCATCAGACTCCGCATAGCATCGTTGACATCCGCGCCGCTGGAGGCGTGCTGTGTGCTTTCTTTGGCTTGCTTGGCGGCTTTGGAGCCTTTGTCGGCGGCGCTGGAGAGGGATTCCCCGATTTCGTCGCGCGACATGAAGAGTTGCGTTAGCGGGAGGCGGTCGTGAGGACAAGCTTCGCACGGGATTCGTAGACGGCGTCGATGAAGGTGATAAATCTCCGGGCAAGATCACGAGAGCGGATGTTCATCCCCGGCACATCCGTAATGATGAAGGCGTCGTAACTCCTCACGAGCTCCAGGTAGTCTGCAGCACCTGTAGCTTTGCCCATGAGCTCATCGAAACTGAACATGCAGGCCCTGCCGCTGGCGCGGGGACGGTGACTTCGCGGCCCCAGACTTGGTGCGAGGCTTTGTGTGGCGGGTCGTGGTCGAAGTCGCCGAGGAAGCGGAACCAATGTTCCGCATGCCGTTTGGCCGCTGCGTCGAGCGGATGGTGGTAGACGCCTGATGGCGGGCGTGGGATCTTGCGGTAGTCGGTCGTGCTGTCGAGGTTCAGGATGCGGAGTTGTTCGAGCAAGAGGTTGATGCAGGGGATGAAAGTCGCGCTGGATGCCGTTCTTGTAGAGCTCCTTGGGATGGCGATTGCTGGTTGTGACGAGCACGGTGCCGTGGTGCATGAGGGATTCGATAAGGCGACGGAGGATCATGGCGTCTGCGACGTCTGTGCATTGGAACTCGTCGAAGCAGAGGACGCTTGATTGCTCGGCAATGGTGGCTGCGATGAAGGGAATGGCGTCGATGTCGTTGCCGTGCTGCATTTTGACTTTGTGGATTTCTTTGTGCACGTTTTGCATGAAGTTGTGGAAGTGTATCCGGGTCTTGGAGTGGATGTTCTCCGGTAGAGTCTCGTAGAAGAGGTCCATGAGCATAGTCTTTCCGCTGCCTACGTCGCCGTACATGTAGAGACCCTTCGGTAGAGTGGGTGCTGGCCGCATCTCTAATCGCTGAGAGCCACCACCCCGAACATAGACCCAAACAGACTCTTCTTCTTGGGTTGGAGAGACTCCATGGTTGGGTGTACAACCTTTGGCGCATCGTAATTCATCAAGGTGTCGTGAAGGTCTTGCAATGCCTGTATGAGCGTCCGTTGATGCTCGTCGTCCCGTAACCGACCAGAGTGCACTCGCGCATCGTACTCAGCCATCGGACCATGCTGATTGTACTCACTTTGTCGTAGCTCCGCAAGAGTCGCCATAGACCTTCTGTCCGTCCGAAAGATGCCTCTCACATCCTGCGTAACTGTAATTGGCTGGTTTCTCGTTGTCCGTAGTGCTCCTCTTTCCAATTTTACCAGGCATTCTGTACACAAGCCCCGCCGCTGCTGCAGAACTCTGCTTCCTCGATTTGCGCTGCGAAGGATGCTTCTCAAAGCTCGAACAGCCTCTGGAGAGGCCATTCTTACGATCCAAGAGCGTTTGCCAGCGTTTCGTGTCTTAACCTTCTATCATTGCGTTGCGAATGGTCTGCTTCTCGAGCTGCGGTGAGGAGGATGTGGGTCAGCGGGCGGCGTGCCGGTGCTGAGGAATGGGCGGACAAATTCTTGCACTTGAAGAGCTTATGTATAGTATGCGACAGCGGTATGTGTAGTATGTATGTACGTACAGGCTAAGAATACTACAGACAAGGTGTTTTGGGAGACGTAGAGCTCTGCCGTCCCAAGCTCCAAGGTGAGGTTGGCTCGCGGTGCCGACCTCGGACCGCCTCCACATCCGAGCACGTGGCAGCATCCCAGTGAAGCTTCTGGCTTTAGCTTTCAGGAGGGCTCCTGCGGCTCCAACACCCATCATGAACACTGCGGGAAACAACATCACTTCCCACCCTTCTCCATCTCCTGCACAAGCACATCAGCACCCATCTTCACGGTCTGCGCGCCCATCAACGCCGCCAGCTCAAACACCTCCATCACCTCCTCCTCCGTCGCGCCATAATTGATCGCATTCCGGATATGGATCTTCAGCCCCGGCAAATACAGATGCGTCGTCGCGCAGTCGATGGCACAGTAGATCAGCTCCTTGGTCTTCGCATCTAGCGCTCGATGGCCTTCCTCGAATGGCACGCCGGAGTAGTCTGTGTACGCCTTGAAGAATCCGGGCTGAGTTGTAGGACTGGCGGCCAGGAAGTCGACCAGTAGCCCCGGCGTTGGACGAAGTCGTCTTTAAGAGCTTGACGCTTGTCATCAAGCGTCTCGGAGGAGGCTTTCGATTCCTTGCCCAGCTCACGCATTACTTCTTGCAAACAGGGCACGCCCGCCGTCACGGCGTGGACGCCCAAGACGCTCGTCAGCTCCAGCGTCTCCATGATTTCTTCTTTGGTCGCGCCGGCTTGGAGAGCGGCGGCTGTGTGCGCTCTCACGCCTGGCTCGTAGAGGTGAGTGCACGAGCTAAAGGCGATAGGTCAAAAGGTCAGCAGGTCCCTCGACGAAGCAGAGGGAAGGTCGCAGGGTCTCAGACACCGCGTGGTTGCGTGAATGCCTTGTGCGCCCTTTCACCCATGAGTCTGCTCACGCGTCCATCGAGATGAAAATCAACTCCTGGATTTTCCTTGATAGACATTGCTTGTCTATCGGTACGCGTCGAAGGTTGAGATAGGCCTTAAAGTATGACGGATCGAGGGTCAGGATGTTTTGCCAGGTTTGAGACCAGGGTTCACCTGTTGCGATGAGGTCTTTCTTGAGCTGCTCTTGGTCGCTTGAGAGTGCCATCGTATGTTGCGGAAACCCAAGTCTTGACAAAACATAAGAAAGTCAAAGGTAGTACTCACACTGTCACTGACACGGCACTATTGAGCGGGGAAAAGCACCTCCTCGGGTTTCGACCATCGGGAGGGCGAGCTCTGCGCTCTGTTTCCCGTCGCCATTGCTGACAAGCTTGTCATGTAGGGGACTCAGGCATACGTTTGCTGTTCATGAGGAAGGATCGCGGTCTCCTCAATTGCCTTGTTGATGACCAGCACAGAGGTGTGTTTTCCACTCGGCAGTCGTCGGCGTTGTGATATGGAAGCACTGACCGCATAGCAGTCCATTGCTATCGCGTGTGGAGACGTGGGGTAGTATGAGTCCGTCTCCGAGTGTCCGGTTGCTCCTCAAGGTGCCTTGCACGACACCCAGCTGCTCGGCCAGCTCTCCCCTTCTCTCTATCCTTCACCTCGTTCACTTCTCCGTTTGTAAGGCTGCTGGGCAGCTCCATCTCCGTCGTCCAGAGATCCTGTCATCGGCAACCCTCTGCATTGATGACAGCCTGCTAACCGCCCGCTCGAGCTGAGCGATCACCCCTCACGTCCGCAACCCGTCGATACACGTACAACATGCTCCCACCACAGCTCCGGAGCGGCACGGCAGCCTCCAAGCACCGCATCAGCTCTACCAACACGCTGAGAGCTTCGACGTTTGCAGTCGCTCGACCAACAACGACCCGCTCACAATCGCGGTGTTTCTGGGGCGGCCGTCGCCGCCGCTGGGACTGGGCGTCTCAATTGGATCCTATGTACCAGCACCACGCGCGCAGTTGTACGCTCAAGACTCGTGCCAAGCTACTAAAGAACATTCGCCGACGGGGAGCCTTCGAATGGGACCACAGCACTAAGCCCTTCTTTACTCCGCGGCATCTCCGATGGGCCAGCCATTGGAGAGGTAGGCAGTGGTATACCAACGATGACCCGAAGCAGCAGATGAAGCATGAGGAGGCTGCAGCTGAGGAGGAGAAGCGGTCGGAGGAAGACGGGTACGAGCTGAGCAAGCGGGAGAAGGAGTGGAAGGAACAGATGGAGGCTATGCGGAAGCGGATCGCGCAGGATCCCTACGAGGCCATCTTTGGGAAGCGCTTCGAGCCTTTCTGGAGCCCACTCGTGCCTAGCTGGATGCGCGAGGAGATGGGTCTGCAGGGATGGCCGAAAGAGAAGATCAAGGAGGAGATGGAGAAGACTATCGCTTCGGCGAATCTCAGCAGCAATAAGCTTGATGCAAGAGTTGCCGAGCTCAAGAAGGATCTCCGTCAAAGGCTCGCCTCTGAGATCAAGCCAGAGGAGGGATCAAAGCAGTCCGCGGCATCTGCGGAAGCTGGGAAGAAGAGTAGCGACGGGGCCGATGCACTCGCTGAACTGCGTAGCACGCTCTCCAAGAACGTGACTTCGGGAGTCAAACCACAGCAAGAACCGGATCCACCTGTGTCGTCTGTCGAGCCGAGATCTCTACAAGCCGCTTCGTCCTCGAAGCCGTTCTCGCGTATGACAAGGCAGGAGAGGGTGAGACATGCCCTCGGCATTTCGAACAAACACAGTGATTCGGAGCCTGCATCTGCTCCGAAGCCCTACGCTTACACCTCGTCTACCTCGTGGGATTCAACGTCGAAGAAGACCAGGAAAATAGAATGGGACTCGATATCGAATCAGACAAAGAAGTTTGAGTATGACCCGATCTCAAACCGCATGGTCGAAGTCGAAGTGCCGGATAGAGTTGCCATTGACTCAGATAGCTCAGCGGTCCGACAACCGATCGGAGGTGCCCAAGACAATGCTCGAAAAGCGAGGCCAGAGACGGGTAACGCAGTGGACATTCCTGTCAAGCAATCGAACGGTCTACGCAAGTCAATCCCAATTCCTCCACCGCTCTCGCAGCCATCGCATAGCATTACACTAGGCTACACACAGACATCAGTCGGACCGTTAAGGAACACAGCTGTCTCTTCTGCACCAGTCAAGCCGGCTGCGCTTGCCAAACTGCCTGCTCAGGATCTGGACTTGTTGACCGCGGATCATGTGCGAGCTTCGATGGGCAAGGTCAAACAAGACGAGACTGGAACGAAGGCCAGCACAGCCGAAGAGAAGGCGGAGCTCGAACGTGACTTTGATACCAACTCTCGCGCTCAGGACGCTGAGATCGAAGCCATACTCAAAGAGCGCGCTGCTACCAAAGGATCGATGCATGCTACCTCTGCTTGGGACCGAGCTGAGATAGCGGACATGTTCGAGCGTGAAGTCGACAGCTTGCAAAAGAAGAAGGAGAAGCTTATGAAAGATGAGAGAGGCCTCTTCCACATTGAACGTCAAAAGCGCGAGCTACAGAAGCTCGACGATAGGATAAAAGCTGTCACCAAGCGCGTCGATGCGATGAATCTGGCAGTCATTGAACCTCCCAGATCGTCAGCACTGCAGACATCCCTTCAGCGAGCCGAGGCGAAGAAGGATAGCCCGCTGCTCCAGTCAAGCATAGAGCGCATGCAATCTCGAGACCTGCCAAAGGCTCTAGAGCAGGATCTGGACGATGCAGCTGCCCACGAATCGACTGAACCTGTCGACGCGCACAAGAGCGTGCCCAAAGGATGGACCAAGGCAGCTGATATCCTCCAAGCCGACCGTGTCAGGCGCACTTCCGCCAAGCGCCCGTACCCAATGACTCGCTGGATCGACGACATGAACGCTCGCAAGGTTGCGTACGAGCATCAAAAAGCTGAAGCCAAAGCCGCAGAGGACACAAAGAACGTCGAGAGCGATGCAAAGCTTTTGAAGTTGAACAAATTGCTCCTGACTGAAATTGCCGAGCAGAAGTCCAAGATGCAAGCTTTCGAAGGCAGGTACGCGCAAAAGGTCAAGTCGCTGCGTGGCGAGCTTGATACGGCGTTTAAGCAGTCTAGCGTGCACTCCGAGAAGCATGTTGAGAGGATCCGGGAGCTTGAAGCGCAGCTGACGGGCTCGAAGGAGAAGGAGGTCAAGTACGCTGCAAAGGTCAAGAATATTCGAGACGAGCTGGAGAGGGCGTATAAGCAGAGCGCTGTCCATGCCGAGAAGCATCTTGAGCGCATCAGGTACCTCGAAGGCGAGCTCGCAAGTGCTATGAATAAGCCAATCGAAGCTGTGCAGCCGAAGCCTCAGATCTATCCCGCTGAAGGAGATCTTTGCATGAACCTGCCAAAGTTCGTGGAGAATGGCAAGTGGTACAAGCGCCCTGCATACCCTTCGGAACCCACGAGGGCGGAGATCGAGAAGGCCGAGCAGAAGGTCCACGATCAGGCTCTTGTGGAGGAAGTCAAAGGTATTTACGAGGCTGAGTACGGTGTTATCGATGAGAATCACGAGCAACCAGGAGGCGTGACAGATGTGCTAGCGGCTTCGAGTACGGCGGGTCCGCAAACAAGCAACACAACTTGGATCTTTCCAAGAAGCCAACAAAAGCCGAGAAGAAAGCAGAAAGAAGGGCTCGAAAGGCTGAGCTGGCTGAGGAGAAGGCGCGACAGGTTGTTGAGGTAGAGTCTGATGTCGACCTGGGAGAGGAGCTGGCGAAGTATGAAGAGGAGAACCCACAAGCGTACAAAGTCGAAGAGACTCTGGCAGCTCCAGAGAGCGCGGAGAAGATGAAGAGCGTCATCGCCGATTCGCTTGAGCAGGAGGTGACTACTGGCAAGCCAGACAGCAGGGCACCGGCCGCTGTAGGTGTTCAGTGGTCGGAGCCACCACTTTACAAAGTCCTGGCCTACGATAGCGGCAACGACATGATGTCGAGCGCGACCACTACGACTTCTGTTTTGCCTGGCTCTGCTGAGGAACGGCCATTGGGTATACCTGAGGCGCTGAGCCAGCTATACCAGCCCGCGAGATTTGTCCCATACTTCGCTGAGCTGCAGAGCGACAACTTCCAGGCCATTGCTGCTACGAGGGAAGTCATTGTCTTCCGGCAAGTAAAGAAGGCTGCTGAGCCAGACGAGAAGCCAGCGAAACGCCGAGGTTTGAGAGTTGGACTGGAAGACCATGGCCTGCGCACCCTAAGAGCAAGCCTTGAACAGGACATGAGGGTGTCCCCGGAAAGCAGGTCTCACGTCAACCCCATCGATGGCACATCAAGACGACGTCTCGAGCCGACCACCGGTAATTTTGCTTCGCCGACTGGCTTCGTCAACCACGACCCCGTCTTTCCACCTGAGGAAACCAAAGAAGATATGTCCTCAGTCTTCGATAACGAGCTTACCAACGAAACGCAGTCAGACACCTACTCCACCATTGCAAAGGAATCGACCGGCAAGACATCCCGCCAGATTTGGGAGTCTCTACCCGGCTCTAATGATACTCCCGTCAAGCGCGAAGAACCGGTCTTCTCCGGTATGACTAGGAAGGAGCGCTCACGTTATGGCAAGGAGCACCAGAAGGTCTTTCTGGAAGCAGCTCCTCAGCGAAAACAGAAGAAGGCTGAGTTGAAACAGATGAGGGCGGCGAAGCAGCATCAGCAGCGTCAGAAAGGTCAGCAGCAGTATCAGCAGGACCAGCAGTATGAAGAGGAGGAATTCGCAGAAGAAACACCCAAGAAGGAGGGCAAGGCTCTCAAGTACATGCTCGGAGCTGGTCTGAGCACCGCAACAGTGATGTACCTTGTCGGTGCTCTGGCGGAGCGCGAGCGTGCACCGCGTGGTCCCGGACATCAGGTTTACCTAAACGAGCGGGCGATGTTGGAGAGGGAACGGGCGAGGAAATTGGAGCTCGAGTCGGAAAGGAGACGACTAGAAGACGAGGCCGCCCGGTTGACTAGGGAGTGGGAGAGGCGATAGTGCTGCTTTCACAGGATTTGACGACATCTAGGGCGTTTCCGGATATATCACGCACGGAGGGAGGGACCGTCTTTGGGTAGTATGCATGAATAACGCCTCTCACACTTTTTTCTAAGCAAAGCCACGTAGCGAGTAGATGCATGATCTATTCTACTGTCGATCATTTTCCCCAAAACTGCTCAAATCGTCTATACAGTATCAGGCGAGGCATCTGCGACATCGGGCACCTGTCTCCACTACGGTTGATATCTTACCGTGAACCACGGCTACGTCGATAGGCCAACGACTGTTCAACACATATACTGCCTTATGAGCGCCCGTCTCGACCATCAAGATCCTCTTGATTCCCTCAACTGACTGTGGAAGACGACGAAATCCCAGAATCACAATGTCAACCACAACAGTAAGCTCCACAACACCACCAGCCTACAAGCAAAAAGCGGCCGCAAAGCGAGAAGAAGTCTACAGCCAGATACCCAAAGAGTGGCGTCTCCAGGAGCCGCTGCCGACACCCAAAAACGCATATGAATACCTCAAAACCTCCGGCGTATTATCCGAAGATGAGCTCGCCATAACAGAAATTCTCTCCGCCCGCACCTTGCTCAACAAACTCGCCACGCGCCAACTCTCTGCCGTCTCTGTGGTCACAGCCTTCTCCCACCGCGCGGCCATCGCGCAGCAGTTGATCAAATGCCTCACGGAGGTGTTCTTCGATGAGGCGCTCGAAACCGCCAAGGGTTTGGATGAGTATCTGGAGAAGGAGGGCAGGGTGAAGGGTCCATTGCATGGTTTGCCGGTTTCTGTGAAGGATGGGTTTGATGTCAAGGGGTTTGATTCAACGCTCGGGTGGGTGAGTATGATTGGCAAGCCGGCGAAGAGAGATGCGAGTTTGGTGGAGATTCTCAAGGGTCTTGGGGCGGTCGTGTATTGCAAAACGAACATTCCGCAGAGTCTGATGGTAAGTGACATACCTCTCTTCTCTGGTCCGTTTGGTTTGGTGTTTGCTTGAGTTGAGCTGATGAGCGGGTACAGATGTCCGACAGCTACAACCACATCTTTAAACAATCAGTCAACTCCTTCAATAACGAGCTCATCTCCGGCGGCTCCTCAGGCGGCGAAGGTGCGCTGGTTGGTTGTCGCGGCTCCATTGTCGGTATTGGGACAGACATCGGCGGTTCTGTCCGAATACCTGCAAGCCTTCAGGGGCTCTACGGCCTCTCTCCAACGACAGGAAGAGTGCCGATGGACAAGTCAGGGCAGAGATCGTACATCGTCCCTCCCGTTGCCGGGCCACTGACACACGATTTGAGTACGCTGGAGACGTTCATGGATGCTCTCGCCACTGTGGGTAAACCGTGGGAATACGAGCCTTTTGCACCACCTTTGCCGTGGCGCAGGGAATTGGCCGCGAAGCCAGATCGGCCACTGAAGATCGGGTACTTCCTGGATGATGGGTTCGTGCCGCTGTCAGCCTCCGATGGAGCTCGCCGTCAACAAGGCTGTCGACGCACTAAAAGCCGCCGGGCACGAGGTCGTGCCATGGAGTACAGACCTGCATGCTGAAGGCGACAGACTGTGGTTGAAAGCCGTGCTGGCGAACGGAGGCAAAGCGTATCGCGCGGAAGCCGAGCGAGGTGGCGAGCCAACGATTCCGGGTATGTTGACTGGCGAGTTGAGCGATGAGCTGGGTATAGATGAGGCGATTGCTGTAAGTCTAACATCCTTAGTCCGGAAGGCAGCTTCTGACAAAGTCAACAGCTCCACAAAGAGATCCGCGCCTACCAACACACCTACCTCCGCCGATTCCACGAAGCAGGTCTGGACGCCATTCTCCAGCCCACCCAGCAATACGTAGCGTACCGCCCTCGAACCTGGGTCAAAGCCTCCTGCCACGTCGGCTATACCTCCATTTGGAACCTCATGGACTGGGCTGGCCTAACGTTCCCCATGGGCGTTGCTGAACCTGAGAAGATCGACCTCGATGCTGAGCCCGGCGATGGTAGGACCAGCTGGTCGAAACACGAGCCCAGAAATGAGAGCGATAGGTTCAATAAGGAAGATTATGATCCTGAACTGGTCCGAGGTGCGCCAGTGACAGTGCAGATTGTTGGTGGACATTATGGCGAGGAGAAATGCGTTAGCGTTGCTAAGGCGCTGGAGGATGCCGTGAAGGCGTATGAGGGAAAGTAGTATCATCCCGAAGAGTCCAGCGAGCATGATACCGGTCTCCCAACTTAGCCACCGCAACCTTCTTCTCTTCTGTCATGGACATGCTGCAGACAAAATTTGGAGCACCTTCAATGCTGGGTGTCCACATTCGGCTTGAGCATCTTGCACCATCCCTGGCGCGTCTGCGAGCATGACATCGGGCTGCTACCCCTGACGACCACAACCCTGTCAGACGTCTCCGGGTTGTAGAAGGGTAAGGAAGTAGTGCGACAAGGGAACTCGTTGGTGTCACTACATACCCTGGTAGTCCCGTACGCCGTCGCTATGATGGGTTATCAATGATCGCTCAAACCTCGCCAGGCGGAGGATCGTGGAGCCAAACCGCTTGTGACGTTGCTGAACGAAAGACTGTGCCGTAAACCTGTTCTCCTCGGGGAGGAGCTGCCTCTTGTCCGTTTCTGCTTTCAGCAAGCCGTCCGCCTTTTTTCTCTTGTAGCAGCCATCTCACGTCGAGCTTGACGGCGCAGGCGCCATCCCCGCCGCTCCCACACCCCTCAACAATACAATCGTGTTGCCCGTCTGACACACCTTCCCCAACTTCTCCCCAAAATCGAGTAACCGCCCACCCTCGACATGAAACACTCTGAGCTTGTCCTCCTCGCTCTCTGATCGGTTGTTGACATTGCTGACCTGCAAGCTCTTCGCCGCAAGATCCAGTACCCGTCCGACACTGAATTCAGCGCTGTAGAAGAAGCTACCCTTGGGTATCTTAGATGTAACCGTCTCGGAGCTCGCCTCTGCGAAAAGATAAACCCTCTTTTCAGGAGGTACCTTCGCATCTCCCTTCGCCGTCCGCTTCAGATCCGCAATCTCCTTCGCTCGCTGCGCAGCAGATACTGTTGCTCGACTTTGCGGCATCTTTGGCATTTTCGGCGCAGAATCCTTCCTCGCCTGGCCCCACGCCCGCAACTTCCCTAACGCCGCAAGGCCCTTCTCCTTCTGCGTCTGCCCCGCCGCTCCAGGTCGCGCACCCAGCGGCTTGAGGTTCGCGCAGTCATGGTCGTACGTGAAGCGATGTTTGAGGCAATACGAGCGGTTGCACTTATCGCAAAGGACGCCGGTCACGAGCGGGGTGTTGATGAGAGTTTTGCAGTGGGCTTCCGAGCACTGCTGTTCGTGGGTGAGGATGTTGGGTTTTGGGGAGGGCGTGTAGGCTGTTCGGTTCGCTTGCGCTCGTCTTCGCGCCCATTCGCCGGCCTGAGGACATTGATGGGCGGTCTCCGTTCGGTGGTCGAGGCAGAACTTGCTGGGTAAGTGTCAGCATGAATCTGTTCTATCTGATGAAGACACAACGATACTTCACCCTTGGCAGCTATCGCATTTAAACGGTAAGAAGTCAAGCTATATCATATCAGCTACCGCTTTTATCGCACTGGAGAGCCACGACATACCTGTCTGCAGAAAGGACTCTGGCAGTGCGCGCCTATCGCCTCAACATCCGCGAATTCCATTTGTTTGTAACTCGACTCGTTCTCTGGATTCTGTGATGAGGCTGCCATGTTGGAGAAATCGTGGCCTTTAGTAGGCCGCGAGAGCTTGCGTAAGGCTGGTTGCCTTGGTCGCAAGTCGCATCACTCAGCAAGAGGCGCAGAAGCTTCGAGCATGTGAAGTCGCAAGTGCACGTGCGTCTCCACACCTTCCTCGCGCGCTGCGTAGTCTAAACTTAGACATGTGAACGCTTGCTCTTATAGTCGAAAGTTGAGCACCGATGCCGACAATCATGCTTTTGCACAATATTGTGTTATAAGTACATCAAGCTCCATGGCCTATCTCCTTATAGAACGCTTACCTGACGAGCATCATGGTACGGAGGAGAGGCAGCGGAGGAGAAATGACGGGATAGAGCAGAGTGCTACATGTCAGAATGAAATGAGCATATGCGAAAACATCCATGCCACTTGAGCGTATGAAGTACTGCTCGAGCTGCCGTCTATAGCAAAGTTCAACGAGTAGCAGCCCATAACGCTCCCCCAATCCACTGTTGATACAAAAATGAAGAGACGCGACTCCATTACAACCCCTACCCTCGCCCCTATCTGCCGAAAGTCCAAAGGTTTGCTGCCATGCTGCTTCCGAAGCCACCAACCCAACACTGGAACCCAAAGGCGAATCTCCACTACCCTCACTACTCCAGCACCCCCTTGCCAAAAGCCCAAAAGCCCTAGCCCATATTTTACTCCGCTCCGATCCCATTGCCAGCGAAAGCCAAAAGGCGCAATCCATTCCCTACCCTACCTAAGCACTCCGCTGTCAGAAGCCCAAAAGCCCCACCCCATGTCCCCACGCCACCCTTTCCCCTCGCAGCGAAAGCTAAACAACTCAACCCATCTCCCTCCCTCACCCCTCCCCTCGCCAGCGAGAAGCAAACAGCTCACACCATCCCCACCCGCTCTGGCCCCTCGCCGGTGAAAGCTAGCAGTGTCACGCCGCTACATCTCCCGCTCTGCCCGCCCTCAGCGAAAGCCAGCAGTGCTGCGGTACTGCCTCCCCTGATTCCGCCCCTCCTATCGACCGTCCTCAGTCCTACGCCACCCTCTCGCCTGTTTGGGGCCAGATACCCGTAGTGCCGCACGTCAACCTCTTTCGCTTCGCGCCGCTTCGCGCTATGATATTGAGCTACAGCAGTCCACCAACATCCGCTTCCCCTTTGTGCCTCTTATGCCGAACGTTAGCAGACCGCCGTACCGTATCAATCTAGTCATGTTCTCAACCGCTTGATACGGCTTGCACTTGTATTTAGTTAGCCAAAGCTTCACTGTATGGTCGTATATCTCATCCTGTCTGGGTGAGTTCTGTTGCATCCTTCGAACTTGCATCTGGCGGTGCGTATCTACTTGGGCTGGCATAGTCTTAGTCATTCCTCTATATACAGCGCTTCGCTACTGATACAACAACGTCTACCGGCTCACTGTAAACCAAGCTCTCTGTAGAACGCTTCTGTGCTCGGCTTACGTCCCAGGAACGTCTCCAACGTGGTCATCTCATCCTGGCTGCCTCCAAGCTCCAGCACCGTGTGCCTGTATCGACGGCCCTCCTTGCCATCCATAGGGTTCTTCTTGAACACCGAGTAGAACATATCAGCGCTGTACACCTGCGAGCTGAGGTAGCCGTAATACCCGGCATCGTAGCCTCCGATCAGATGGCCGAAAGTAGCCTGACCATGACCCCAGTCGTTCCCCTCGCCCAGTGCTTCAGGACCATCGAGTTTGCTGATTTCTTGCCGGAGCTTGTTGAAGGTCTCGCTTGCGTCGAGTGCTTTGATGGCGTCGTGAGAAGAGGGCGTGTGGACGGTCATGTCGAAGATGCCAAAGTGGAGCTGGCGGAGGTTAAAGAGGGCATCGTTCACGTGTTGAGTGCGGACAACGCTCTCGACCAATTCGTCTGGCATGGTCTCCGGAGGCTGGTCACCGCTGTTGCCTGCGCTTGCCTTCCAGGCTTGCGTGTACTCTGGTGTGAGGTATGACCAATGCTTGCTGAGCTTCTTCAGCTCGGCGGGCGTCCAGCACCAATTCTCGAGCATCTGACTAGGCGCTTCAACGAAGTCACGGACGGTGTTGGTACCGTGGAACCGGGAGTAGATCGTTCGCGAGACAAGATCGTGGATGCCATGTCCGAGCTCATGGAAAGCGTAACCACTTCGTCATGTTTCAGCAAGCTGGGTTTCTTTGGAGTGGGCTTGCTGAAATTGCAGACAAGGGCTGTAGCTGGGTAACGGCGAGTGCCGTTCTCATGAATGAAGCCGGGCTGGAGGTTGAAGTTTGCAGCGTGACCGTACTTGCCGTCTCGCGGGTGGAGATCGAGGTACAGGTAGCCGACGAAACCGTTACCTTCACCATCATCGTCCCAGACTGAGAATACCTGCACCTCCGGGTGCCAGACAATGTCATCGCCCTTTCCGGACTCTGAGATCGAGCTTCGGTCCTCGCCCTCTACCTGCACAAATACCAAGCCGAAGAGCTCTTCAAAGATCTTCAGCATACCTTCGATGCTGGTCTGTAGTGGGAAGTACTCGGCGATGCGATGTTGGTCCAGCTGAAAATCGCGCTCAAGCATCAGGGTATCGTAGAAGCGGTGGTCCCAAAGGAAGTATCGATCTGCGCTGCCGGTCTCACCCTTCTTAAGCTCCTTCAGCTTCTCGATCTCCTTTAATCCACCCGGCGCGAGTCTTGACCGAAGATCGCCCAGGAAGTCGTTGACGGTCTTCGGCGTCTTCGCCATCTTGTCCTCGATCCTGAACGTAGCGTGGTCCGGGTATCCGAGCAATCTCGCGGCCTCGTCCCGCAGAACGATAGCTTCCTTGAATAGCTCAATGTTCTGGTTGCATTTGTTCTCGTTGGATATGAAGACCTTATGCCGAGTCTCCGCGACTTTGCAGTACTTCTGCGTTGGGAAAAGGTCAGGGTACTTGAATGTAAGCCACAGCTTCCCTTCGCTCTCTGAGCCCTTTTCGCCATCCTTCAGCCCGCTCAGAACGTCTTCTGGCACGCCATCAAGCTCCTTTCGCGTGAACCATAGACCGCCTTGCTCTTCGTTGAGGTTCTTCTGGAACGTAATGCTGAGATCTGATAGCCGCTTCTTGATCGCCTTGAAACGGTCCCTCTTCGGACCCGCCGGAATCCCCAGACCCATGCGAATATACGATTTGTGATCCTTCTCCAGTAAGCGCCGGCTCTCGTTGTCCAGACTCTGATCATCCTTCTGCTTCTTGAACACCTCGTCGACCAGCGAAAATATGTCCTCGCGCATGCTGCTCTCGATCGCAAAATCATCCATGAGCTTCTCTGCTTCCGTACTAGCGTCCCTCAACTTCGCGTCTGTAGACACAGCTTGGTAGAAGCCAATGATGTGCGTCTCGAGGCTCATCTTGTTGTCGTCCCGCGCAAAGGCAGAAGCACATTCTTGAACTCCGCTTTGCCGGGCTGCACATCCTTCACCATACCATCCTGCAGCGTCTTACTCTCATCAAGTAACCGCTTCGTGTCCTCGATCAGACTCTCGGGCGTGTGCGTGAATAGCGGCGGCGCCTGGGGCGGCTTCTTGAACTTGCTCGGTGCCATTGTCGACGTGGTGATGGGTCTCTGCTGGCCTATGCTGAAAGGAGCTTTGGTGATGTGGATCTGGGCGGCAAACGTGCGGAATCGAGGGAGAACCTGGGAAAGCGCCACGATTGCCACGAGCACGAAGAAGAAGAGGAGGAAGGGTCGTCGGAGGAGAGATGTTCTTGCTCCTTTGGGCGCCAGCTTTGCGGGTCGGGCGCTTGACCAAAGATGTAATGGGAAACGGCTGTGGTTTGTATGGCAAGAAGAGGTGTCAATGGCGGGGAATAAGTGGTGGAGTCTCGAGGGTGGGTTGCCCGTCATCACACGACCAGTAACTGAAGTCAGCTGCTGCCTCAGGCATTACAGTTGCCCTGCTCTCCTTACTTGAACTTAACCTTCCCCCGCCCGTTCATATATCACTCATTGATTGACAACAATGGATCTGTGATCGCGCTGGCCTGAACCCACGTTCAACGGTTGGGCCGCTTTCTGCAACGGTACTCAGGGCATGTTGAACTCAACGCGTGTGATATCTCGGCAGCACGAACGCCACGCAGGCCACAATCGGAATGAGTGCAAGGAATTTCAGGATCCGTCAGCTCTAATGTGCCCCGGGGACATCAAGGATACCACGATGCCGTGCGAGACCATACCGTCGTGGTGCGCGAATTGACGTGGACGCTGACTCGGAGGCGCCTCACCTTTTCTCTGCCATTTGACACGGGCGCAACCAAATCTATGCAATTACACTGAATGAGAGCATTTTTGCATCTCACGTACTGCCGGAGATCAAGAAAACTAGGGCATCCGTAGCAACTACCGGGTCTCGGATACTCGGAGGGCTACAAGTGCTTCACTCGAGTACTCCGCCATACCCAAGCCTAAAATTGGACGATTAGTACTACGGTGGTTGACCGTGTAGGAGTACCATCTGCTGTACGTTTTGCCTTTGCTTCAATCGATTTCCTTTTTGCAAGTTGAGACCGGAGGAGGAGGCTTCCTGCTGGAGGTCTGTTAGACGGATGTGAGAAGATACCTACGATGACTAGATGCGGTGGACATTTTTCACCCGGCGGTCCTTGCCGACAACCATTCGGAGCTGCTTGCCTTTCTCTCCGCTGAAGATGCCATTGCGAAGGACAGTCGTATATAGCTCATACGCCGGATAGTCTACCAACCTTGTAAGAATGTCAATCTACTACAGAAGGGGGGCTTGGGACACTTACAGCCATTGACGAAATTATTAACTTGCTCGACCGTCATGCCTCGACCTTTCTCCGCACGCATGACAGCCTCCTGCTGTTGTCGCCAGTCATAAACGTAGAGCGTATCTTCGGCATCGCTGCAGCCCTCGTCAGCAAAGCAAACCCCATGCAGTAGGAGCTCAAGACCAACATATGTGCGAAGGCACCAAACCGATCGGTGAGTACATCATACTCCCTCAACTTCGAGTTGACAAACAGTGCGCTCTCCAGTTCCTGTTTGCCAAGCTGACCTTGGTAAGCATCACCTTCCTGCTCGAATGCATCTTTCGCTGCTTTCCATTTCTGTTCTACATCCGCGTCACTGAGCGCTCTGAAGCCGACACACCATCCCTCGAAGACAATGACTTCGATGGGTGGCGAGCCTGCAGCGTTTACGGTATGCCACTCGGACTCCGGTCGCTGATCGCCCGCCCCGTTGAACGCGGACTTGTCGTAGCTAGGGACCTTGATATTGGTCATCCGGCTTGCTAGATCCTCGAAGAGAGCCTTGCCAAGCTGCACATCGTGCGTAGATGGCTGGCCTCGATGCTGGACCAGCGGATTGTCCGGATGAGATTTTGCCAAGGTCTCTTGTTTCGAATGAGGGAGGTAGAGATCATCAATGGAAAGAACTACAGTGGGGAGATTGTGAGGAGGGCTGGAGAGTGTGTTGCAAAGGGCTTCGACCTGGTGCATACGGCCGTGTCAACGATCAGGAGTAGATAGGTCGTTGGAAGTGACATATAGGATGTATGAGTAGATCGAAATTCACCTACCAGAGTTGTCTTGCCGGCGCCCTGCACACCATTGAGTCCGAGGAAGAAGGGTGGAGGCTTCTTGCGGCGACTCTCGTGCTGCTCTTGGTGTAACTTGAGTCGCTCGAGTATGAATGGGATGCAGTGCTCTGACTTGTCGTCTACGATATCAGTCATCTTGCTACCATCTACATCGATGGTGATGGCAAAGACGGCAGTGAGGGGGAATGTTTTCCCTGGAGCGTGGTCGCAATGCCGAAGTCGCAGATGTGGGGCGTCGTCCCTTGCAGACCGGGATGTGACAGCATCTGACCTGACAAACTCAGAGTCTTGAAGTCAGCTTCCTTCATATCTTCTTCACTTCCACATCGCTTTGTTGATACGACCTCAATACCACAGCTCACAAAACGCTGTCGTATCCAGAAGCCCAGCACCACCGGACTTCGCCACGATACTTCTCAGATAGCACCAGCGCACACAGGTCTCTAGCTCCTGTCTAAAAAACTACCTCTCCCTCGACAATGTCTTCCAGCAACGGTAGCGGTGCCAACGGCATCCCCAATGGCATCGGCAAAGCCATGAAGCACATGGACCTCGACGGCCATGATCTACCGCCCTCGCCCGCACCCTCTAGCCCATCTGCCGGCCGAAAATACGCCCTTGCGACTGAGCTGGTCTACACGGAGAGCAATGACCAGCACAATGCGAGCAGTATGCCCATCTACCAATCTGCGACCTTCAAAGGCGGGCCAGGGCAGGAGTATGATTACACGCGGAGTGGCAACCCTACAAGGACGCATTTGGAGCGGCATTTGGCCAAGATCATGAACGCGAATCGCGCCCTCGTGGTTTCTTCTGGCATGGGTGCTTGCGATGTCATCACGCGGGTGCTGAAGCCTGGTGACGAGGTTGTCACTGGTGATGACCTTTACGGCGGCACCAACCGGCTGCTCACATATTTGAAAGAGAACAATGGGATTGTTGTGCACCACGTGGACACTACAAGACTAGAGGCAGTGAGGGCCACTCTCACTGAGAAAACCGCCATGGTCTTGCTGGAGACGCCCACCAATCCTCTGATCAAGGTCATCGATGTGGCCGGCATCGCCTCCGCCGCACATGCCAAGAACGAGAACGCTCTGGTAGCGGTAGACAACACTATGCTTTCACCCTACCTAGCAAACCCGCTGGACCTGGGAGCAGACATTGTCTACGAGAGCGGTACCAAGTACCTTTCTGGACACCACGATGTCATGGCCGGTGTCATTGGGATCAACAACGTCGCTCTTGGCGAGAAGTTCTTCTTCATGATCAATAGCACTGGTTGCGGACTCTCACCTTTTGACAGCTGGCTCCTGCTTCGCGGAATCAAGACGCTGGCCGTTCGCATGGAGAAGCAGCAAACCAACGCCATGGCCATCGCTGAGTTCCTCGAGACGCGCGGGTTCAAGGTGCGCTATCCAGGTCTGAAGTCCCACCCGCAGTACACACTGCACTGGTCTCAAGCGCGAGGTGCAGGCGCCGTGCTTTCGTTCGAGACCGGGTCTGTCCCTCTCTCGGAGCGCATAGTCGAGTCGACACGCCTCTTCGGCATCTCTGTCTCCTTCGGCTGCGTGAACAGCTTGATTTCCATGCCTTGCCGCATGAGTCACGCCTCGATCGATCCAGCGACGCGAAAAGAGCGCTCTCTACCAGAGGACATCATCAGGCTGTGCGTGGGCATCGAGGACCTACAGGACCTGTTTGACGATCTGTCGCAGGCGCTTGTGAGGGCTGGGGCGGTGAAGCTTACGGAAGACGGCTTCGTGGCATTGGATCTGCATGAGTCTGGCAGGACCACCCAAGTGGTCGATGAGCCTTAGGTGGAGAGGGTAGTGTACGAGTAATGAAAAGCGTTACATCTAACAGTATTGAGCGTGTGCCCATTTGCAGACCAACAATCTGGTTGAGCCGATCGCTCTCAATCTGCATCGAGAGCTTCAGCATGGCATCACTCAACGTCTGGGTAGCAAGGTCGTCTTCGGGCGTGAGTCATACAAGCGGTCGAAAGTGCCAACGTACAACAATCTGAGGCCAGTGCGACACATGTTGTTTGGCTGGTGCATCGACATGGGGCATTAATGGGTCTCTAAAGTGCGACTGTGGAGGCTCAGTTGGCTGCTGCTACTCTCCAGCAGCTTCTGATTCGCGTGTCTCAACTTGACTAGACACTTGGACATTCACGTGCAGTGGAGAAATTTCGAGTTGACTTGACTAGACATTCGGACACCTATGTGCAGCGAAGACATCCCGAATTGACTTGTCTAAACATTCGTACATCCATGTGCAGTGAAGACGTATGGCGACTTGACATGACTAGACAATGCGCAACTCCAATACGCAGCCGTAAACGAACATAGCAGCACAGCCTATCTCCCTTCTGATGTCAAACGAACGTGATAGGAGACAAGTCGGGTCGAGGCACAGATGATTGTCTGATCGCCGCTGGGTCCATTGATCAGCATGCCGCCTCCGCAGCGACGCAGGCTCGGCATGACACACTCCTGGCTTGACGATCGATTTGCTGGTACGAGATCGACTGTGTCAGAAACGTAGAAGCATCGCTGTCTCACCGTCTCTCCCAATCACTTCGGCCCGAGTGTCTCGGTCCGAGTCACTGCCTGGCACACTCGTCAACTCAGCCCTGACTTCGGGTGATTCGGCAGGAAGAGATGCAGTTTCTCGTGGTCACGATATCGACGCTGGCGGAGACAGCGCTCAATGACGAGTGCATGGCCGTTTGAGTATGCAGCCTGGGGGTGTGCCGCTTGGTCTCCATGCGCCGCCCCTGTTTCCGCGCGCCTATTGCCATCACATCACGACGGTATTCCTCGTATAGCGCCCACTCGTCGTCTGATGTAATGCACACGCATCGTATGATGTGTGACCTGTCTCTCTTCTGCGGTGGGGCGTAGTGCATGCGTGCTCCGGCTCAGGAGATGGAACCGAAGTGTGGCAGGTCGGAGATCAGGTCCGTGGTGCGTCGAAGACATTGTCGCTTCCCATCGATACTGCGGAACCATGCCATGGCTTCATGTCGTGCTCTGGGCTTCTACGCGAGGCTTGGATGCTCAGTGTTCACATGTATCCGATGAAGTCTGACGCCGCACAGCGCTCTTTTGGGGCACGATCTACGACTCTCCTCAGCTCCTTCGTCTACAGCGTTGTGTACGACGCCTCCGCCAGGCTAGACACTCTTCGGCCATGAGGTCAAGCTGAAGCTCCGCCGTCCCCGCTGTTGTGTCACCAAGGCCGCATGCCCATCCGCTTCCTCGGAACAGGGGCGGAGTGGCAGCTCCACACTGTGCTCGAGCAGGTCGTCCGAAAGGGGCAGTCTCGTCGTTACACAGCATGCATGCACACGTGGTCGTGGACCTGATCGGTATGGTTGCATGCGAGCCATTTGCTTGGATCTCGCTTAGCAATGTCGGGGGCCGTTCGTGTTTTCTGATGAAAGCTGCATGTTCGTCTATGTCGGTATCATACTGTGGTGTGTCAATCTCGTGTTGAAGCGCACGATGGCCAGCGCAGATGCAGTCGTTACGAGATAGCTTGCACACTTAGCTCGCGGCTAGTGAGAGCCCTTCTGATACCCCCTCGCATCACGCCAAGCGACTTCTTGCGCAGGCCATCCCCTGTTGCACTTCCAACGTCAAGGCTACGGCTACAGCCATGCACCATGACAGCATCTCTGACGACCCGATGCCACGTCGTCGGAGCACACGACAGAGAAGGTTTCACCATCGGGCCAGGTGTGCAAGCTTACGCTGCAAGTAACAAGCCGAACGCCTGGAACCTAGTTGCAGGGCGCATTTAGCGCGGCTAAGGGATAACGAGTTGCGGTATCTTCTCGGAGGCGCAGTGAGCAGTCACCAACCGCCAGAGGTGTAGAGGACACAGGGACTATCAGCGCTCGCAGCATTGCAGTTTGCGAGAGCAAGCCAGGCTGGCCGCAAAGCCGGAACGGTGGCGGTGGGAAAGTCTGTAGGCATTTGCGACTATTGCAGCTGTGAGTAACATGGGAGGAAGCATTAGTGCGATGGTCGTGAGGCAAGTCCAGTGCACGGTAGTATCGTCAAGCACTGCAGCATGCGATTTTGGACGCCATCTCCGAACATTCCCGGCACCGCAAAGATAATCTGAATATGAACTTTGCAGACCAGGAGTGGGTGGCCCCATCGACGTAGAAAAGCCGCTGCCAACCTGCACGGTAGCGAGCCCAATGCCGAGAGACGGTGCGGCAGCTAGGAGACTCCTGCATACATGTGTCGAAACCAGGCTGCTGGTAGGCTCTCCAGCTTCCATTCAGCGTTCCTTGAAAAATCTAGCGCTTTGGTGGATGGCCTATCTCACCCTGCGATGCCTCGGGTCTACGGTTAGGTGCATGCTGTAGTCTTTCTCTTGCCGTCCCTGTCATCAAGCAAGTGGTCAGGTGGCTCGCTTATCCAGTGACATCGATGTGATCCAATGGGGCATCAATCGGCCTTCGAAAATCGGTACAGAAAATCCGTCCTCGCTGCCATAGATCTGCTGAGCTTGGTGATGACGGACGACCTCCGACGTGTCCGGTAAGTTCTTCCCTTTTGCAACACAATCTCGTCCGTCTACATCGCTTAGCACTGGCTCACTGCGTAGGTGTCTTTGGCAACAGCGCATCCTTGATCGAGAACCTACGCTCCCATCCTTGGCCGGTGTCCTGATCTGACGCGGGAGTCGTAGGCACAACTTGAGTGTGGCTTGGGGTCACAGATCTTGCTAACGTCGCGAGTAGCATGGCCAGCCGTGTTCCTCCGCCAACGAACGATCGACTCTGCGAACAGCATGGCCGGCGATTCTCGGTGTATGGGTTAACGCACACCGTCTATGGCGTTCCAATAGATCATGTAGGTCCCCCCAACCCAATCGGTCCTGTCGATACCAACATAGTGAGCAGAACGAGCAAACACGGCTTCGCGGTCTGGACCATCTGGTCCAAGACATTACCGGCGGTCAGGCGTGTCTTGTGCCTTTGCCGAGCCCCATCAGAGGTAGGGACGGCGAGGTCCGGAATGAACCAGTCGTTCTTGACTGTGGGTCTGGCAGCGGCATTTGGATCGATCGGCTGCTGGACGAGAACAACAGCGATGTCGATGTGAGCAAAAGTCACCATCCACGCAGATTGCTGCAATGTCCAGGGATGCGTGCTGACTGCATGTTCGAAGGTCACGGCCGTCGACATCTGTTTCAATCAAAGCATCAGCAACGACGATGGTGACGACGAAAATGATGGAGAGGATAGTGCTGACGACGGAATCCAAGAATATACAAAAAAGAGATGGAACCTCAACCTTCCGTTCCAGAACGATCGGAGCGAGGATAGGCTGAGACCGGAACAATTTGACGTGATAAACAGTCGATTCCTGGCGGATGGGATCGATGCAAGTCGATGGCAGTCCTACATAGGGGATCTTCGACGGTTGCTGAAGAAGGAAGGGTGGGTTCAGATGGTCGAGCTGATCCCTCATATCGTAAGTCACAAGGGTATAACCCATCTATGCCTGAGACATATGACAGCTTTGTGAGACACAGGCTGACTTATTCCCCTTCAAACTGGCAGCAGTCCGAGAATGGTCGGCTGGGCGACGACTCGTACTTGACCACCTGGTGGATGTCTTATTCACGCATTTTGACCCACATGGGCAAGAATGTCCGCGTTGGTAGGGATCTGGAGCGTATGCTGGCTCAAGAAGGGTTCGACCGCATTCGAGGGGATGCGTATACTTTGCCGATTGGTACATGGCACCGCAGTATGTGCCACAATCACGCCGGTATGCTCCTTAGGTACTGACAAGGGCCAGGTCAGACACTCGGCCGATATAACCACGCCATGGTCCACGAGATGTTGATCTCCTTGTCGCTCTGGCCGTTCTTGCATTATGGTCGCATGCCATTGGCCCAGTACCAAAGTCTTATCGCCGGGGCTAGAAGAGAGCTGCAAGATGATGGCCTCAAACTGTACTATAGGATGTAAGCCACTTGCTCTTTCCTCTCCCCACGATCGAGGCTGATGGTGTAACAGGTATATCGTGTACGGTCGACGACCCCCCTCGCGGCGGAGATAGTGCGCGTCGCACAGGCACGTTGACCCTGTTTGATGCATATCGCTGAGCCTTTTCGCACTCAACTTCAGCCGTCTCGTTGTAGTATCTCTGCTGCAGCTCGTACGTGAGATTCCAATAAGCATTTCCGTGTCGCTGGCCCCAACGATCTTGGTAGGACACCCTCCGCCAGCGCCCTGCAACCGGCAAACTTGTGGCTCATGGCTGTCGTGCACCTCGCATATTGGCCTAAAGTATGCTTTATCGTCTGCTTGTGGCCTTGGAAGGGGCATGGACTGGAGCCGGAATGAGGGCACAATGACCGGCCAATGTACACTCTAGCTAGGCATGGGAATAAGCTTTGCTGGCTGCGTAAAGAAGGCATAGGTTGGACTGCCGGCCACAACGGAGGCCGTGTTATGTTCCCACGTTGCTATTGCTTCTTTCTCGGATCCCCAGGAAGGGCAATGCCATAGAGTCGTTCTCGCTGGCTGCGTGCTTGCAATAGATCCCATCGTGAGGTTGGCAAGCATCGACGTTTCGACGCTATGGCGGCATGGAAGGAGCGGGCGGCCTTTCGTCGCAGCCTCTCCCAATGAAGCACAAGACCTCGCGAAAACAAGAGCATGCGAAGTAGTCAAGGCAGAAGCAGAGGGAAGGAGCAGAGAGAAGGTGGGCGTTGGGCCACTATTTGAATGGTGCAGTGGGATACCGACAGTGTGGTTCAGCGGTTCGGGCCCAGAGCGACGGCGAAATCTCTTCTTTCTTCGGCACTGAATCGACGATTCTTGGAGAGGGAGACAGTGCTTACACGAAGACGACGCACATGGGACACATCATCGATCAACATCAGTCGATCGCGAGCCGGCATACATAGTACATATACGATGGGTCCAGCATGGCTCAGGCATACCCCTCATGCACGAGGTCATGTTAAGGGAGCGTTGGAAGCGTGGCAACGAGAGCGAGGGCCAGGCGAGCCGATGTGTCGGCAGCCTCTCCCCCGAATGACCCACGGATCCTTGCCGCCCCCCAAACCTGTTCCGCCTGACGCGGAGGCCATCAATTCGCCAGCGATCGATACCAAGGCGCGTCCGTCGGGGCTCTGGCTGCGGCGGATCGCGAGCCTATCTTAGTGCCGCATGAACGACCAGGCACGTTACTCTCCTACTGCGGCTCGTGCAGCTTCGCACTGCTGGATGGTGTCAGGACCGATGCACACGTGTATGCGTTGTACATCGCGATGCATGCGCGTCTGTACGTCGATACGGCGTCCGCTCTCGGATCTCCACGGCGTTTGCGATTCATAGGGTCTTCCTCAACCACGCGCCCGCCGCCGCAGGTACTGCAGTCTCTGGAGTCCCTTGCCCTTGGTCGGCCAGCAAGAGGGCTCCTCTCGGGGGTATCCCGGCTTTTCTTATGGTTTGGATAGCACTCTTGAAGGACAACTTCAGCTCCCATCCGCTGAGTCCTCTCGATGCTCGCGAGGATGCACAGGAGCCTCAAATAGCCGTGACGACTTTGCAATTGAACATCGGCGGGGTCATCTGCTCGAGCACCAGCCTGCGGACCATTTCCTCCCCTGACCGTCGTCCACAAATCTGCTCGGCCCACAGAACTTTCGCCATCTTTGATGAACCATGGCACCACTTCGGCCGTGTGCCAAACCGTCATGTGGTGTAGGTACATATGCACATGTAGCTGTAGCTCCCCGGGATCGTTCCGTGATGGCGCTGCCGGTGCACCCCCACGAGCATGACCCCGGACTGCCGAGATACGGCTTTCCGGCCGGGTACGTAGCTCTCAGAGCGCCATGTACCTCGAGCTCTGACACGGAACCATATAACAAGAAATGGAAACGGGTGTTGGGCGTGAGAGTCGGATCTTAGGAGTCTTCTTGATGGCCCCAAGCTACTGCACGCAATGCCTGTATACATATGCACCATACGACATCATCATACTTCCTACAGCTATTCAAACACCGCGCCATGCAGGTAAACTTCAACACGACCATGTGACAGACTGACCGGTAGCCCTCCAAACACAACGATCACTTCCAAGCGCTCAACCCTGCCCAAGGATCACCACCACCACTACTTCCCTGCGTCTGTCCTTGCCCTTGACTCCGCCTAGGCTCCGCAGCATACCCGCCAGGACCGCTGGGATACCCGCCGCCCATCGCACTGATTGAGCCGTAGTCTTGCTGCGGTGGTGGTCCAGGCGGAGGAGGCGGCGGCTGCCAGCCTTGCGGAAGACCTTGCGCACTCGAGAAGTTGCCGTGCTGTTGATGCGAGTAGGTCGTCGTGCTGGGATGTCCGCCCTGCTGGGTCGAGGTTGGCGGAGGTGAGAAGTACTGCTGATGCGCTGGCGGCGATATGTGGCCGTAAGCGTTGGGGTTGTAGGGTTCTGCTCTTTGTTGCTGTGATTGCTGGCCGAACGCGGAGGATGTGGGTGTGTATTGTTGGTAACTGGTGCCATTTGCTTGTTGACCATAGCCAGGCGTGATGGGTGGACTGCGTGCCGGGTTGTACATGTTGCCTGGATTCTGCCCATAGCTTGTCTGCTGTAGAGGCGGCGGTCGGTGGCCTCGTTGATCCGGTGCAGGTGACTGACTCGATCCTGACGAAGGGCTAACGCTCATCCGCTCCATCATGTCCCGCAGTCGTGCCTGCTCTCTATCCGCACCGCTGCCCTTGGACTTCTCTATCGCGGACAGCAGCTGACCACCTTCGCTTCTCCGGTTCTCGACAAACGACTCAACGTTCTTCTGCAGACTGTCGACGGTGTCTCTCATCTCTTCGTAGAACTGCGTTGCCCTTGACAAGCCTGCCTGCAGATCTGTGTATGCCTGGTATACCTTGCGATACTTGCTAAGCACAGTGTTCCGTTGTCGCGAGAAAGCCTCGTAACGATTCTGCTCGCCACGCACGCGCTTGTCTTGCAGAAGATCGCTATATGTTCGTGTGAGCTCTTTCATCAGAGATGACTGCTTGTGGTTGGCTTGTAGGATACGGTTCTGATGTGGTCGGAATTTCTCGAGCTCCTGCTTGAAAAGCTGCGCCTCCTGATTCGTGATAGCCTTCTTATTCAGTATAAGCACGTTGCTGATGTCGTCGTTGTGGATCTAAACGTATGAGTTAGCAACGTCTACAACCCAAGTGAAAGCGTCAAGAGATGGTTTACCTTCTCCTTGAGATCCTTCAGCACTTGCGCCCTCTCCCGCTTGACCAACTGTAATTTCCGCATCAGCTCTTCAACTCGCTCTATCTGGTCCGACACTGTGGCTTGGCTCTGGTCGGCAAAGTCGTCATCAAGCAAATTCCCTTCATCTTGCGCCCCAGGACTCGTGACGCCTCTCTTCCCAGCACCAGCTTTGATCATCGCTCGCTGATACAGCACATCGGCCTCGTCGGTCTCGCCGGCTGACCGCATCTCATCGAAGTCGCTTTCATACTGCCGGAAAGACGAGTACAGCTGCGCATCGCTCGTCGAAGCTTCCTCCACGGCAGACTTGTAGGACTTCGCATCGGTCCGGAGAGTCTGGTTCAGGCGTCCAGAAGGCTGCTGTGTCCATTCACCACCATACTTGCTGCGCATTTTCTCGCACACCGATTCCTCCATGTCCAACGTCTTCAGAGAGCCATCAAGAGTCGAGACAATAGTCTGCTTGTCGTCTCGTAATTGGTCAAACGTTGGATTGAACGGGCTGTGACCTGCCAAATCTCCACACCAATTTCGAAACTCGTCGTCCACGCCCATACTGTCTTGATCCAAGCCGCCCTTGAGGATATTCAGACTTCCAGGCAGCTTGAGATAATCCAGTGAAGTCGACAATTCATCGTCCGCAGTCTCACATCGCTCCGCCTCCGCCCGCACCATCTTCGCTTTCTCCTCATCATACAAGCTCGCGCTTTCCGTGACAGACATAGGCACGATCCGCTGAAAGATATCCGGTCCGATGATCCTTTGGATGTCCTGTCCCTGGTAGAGCTCGGACACGGGTATTGCCTTCGCCGCGGGCAGCTTGGGTATCGTAGGCAAATTAGACTCCGAGGGTACCGGCTGATGGTAGATCATGTCGTTGTCGCGAATATACTCCGTCAGCCTCTCCTGCAAAGTCAAAACATGTTTCTTGACAGTATCCACGAGTATCGAACCAGTCTCCGAGCCAAGGTTGCTGTTCGAAGGCATACTTCCAGGCAATGCATTCGCCAGCCGACTTGCTTCTTTGCTTGCTGTCTGCGCTGCGTTCAGCCGCGCGATGGCTTGCCCGTAGTTGTTCGCTTCGTAGTCGGCGAGCGCTGACTGGTACTGCGCTACACTCGCCATGTGGTGTTGCTTGATCTGCGTGACCAACAACCACACTCGCTCGAACACCGCCCTCGACACATTCTCCTGCACGCCCTCCACAGCCTGCGCATACAGATATGCAGCCTGTGCTGCCAGCTTTGCCAACAGACCCGGCTTCTTTTGATCCAAGATCTGCTTCTCGATGAACACCTCCTGCGCCTGTGCCAGCATGATATGAATCAGTGTCTTGACCGTTTCCCGACTCAGATCCGTCGAAGGCGCATGCAAGAAGTTCTCATTGATGTACGTGAACATGCCCGCACTTGCCTGGAAAGAGTGGTACGCCGTCTTCAACCCCGTATCCTCATGCCTGTTCTGATGTGCCGCATGACACGACAGTACCGCCGAGATGTTGAAGATGATGCTCGCCTTCTCATACGCCAAGCTATATTGGCTCGTCGGCTTGTGCGTAAAAGCATCGAACCAAGTAAAGCTGATCTTGATATGATTCTCGTCCACCGGAAACCGCAGATCCAGCAGTTCCAATTGTCCGTAGTACCTGTACAGTAAGTCCCTCCCAGCAGCACTGTCCCTCCCAGCCCCACGCATATCCTGCCGTAAGCGATTCAGCGTCCCACACTCTTCATTGTACCGCTCCGGATCGTCGCCGTACGCCGACCGAATCCATGCCTTGATCGGGTTGACGAAGTCGATCTCGTTGGTCTGCTTGAGCGGACTGGACAGCATGGGGATCTGCATGTTGTCGGAGGCAGAGGGCTGCCTGGACAGCTCGGGTCGTAATTGGGGAAACATATATCCGTACTCGAGGTGCGTGGCCGCTGATGAACGCAGTCGCTCGGGTCGGTCGGGCAGTCAGGCTGCCAAAGTCTCCAGCCTCAGTCACCAATGTTTGCGCGCTCTTTCAAGCTGTTCTTCGTCTGGTGCCAGCGTCATGTGCGCATGGTGGAGATGGCCCAAACGTTCGTGTGTAACCAGGCCGCAGCTTTTCGACTACCGGCCGTTCGGATTATCTCGAAACGCCTCTTGTTGCAGGAGCAAATCCAATGCCGGTTTGGTATACAGCTCAGCTCAGTCGTGATTGCCTCTCGAATCTTGACTGGGTTGATCTCGAATATCTTGAAGCGAGGATGTGGGGTTCAAGTGCTGTGTCCAACGGCCGCAGATCAGCGACCTGAGGGACGACGCAGACGCAAGGTACAAGCACCTTCTTGTACTCGATTGCCGCAGACTCAGCCTCTTCATCATTCATCTCAGACTACAGCTCTACTTCCACCCGGGTCTACGAAGTCAAATGTAGCCGCCCATCAACGTTCAAGCTTGGGGCCAATCCACAGCGACCCACCTGGGATGACTTTTCGACCTAAGCGCCGACGAGAACTGTTACCTGTTTTCGGCCACCACCAGATCATGAGCGCGCTAAGGCCTGTATCTTGCGTGGTAGAGTCGAGTTTTTTTGTGCTCGCTATGTAAGTAGGTATACAATCAGTTCATGCCGTCAAACTGCTCCTCTGCTGCTGCGTCGCTGCTTCTACTATACATCCGTTCTATACAGGGACTCGACTGCGCCGTGCAATGCAAATGCAACGCTCCACAAATCAGATCCCACACCCGCCGACAAATTCCGCTCCTACAAGCACAACCCTCTCCATGCAAGCTGAGATCGTTCAACCGGAGCCCGAACCGGAGGCCTTCTTGGGCTCCTCGTCCTCCTTGCTGCTGCTTTGCTGCTGCTTTTGCTGGCCTTTCGACTGATCAACGTTCTCGTGCTGGCCAGTAATGTTATGCCACGCATTCTTCAACCAACCTTCGTTATCGTGCTCACCCTTTGCATTCGTCGACGAATCTGCGGATGACGATGCTGCCTCTTCCTTGTATTTGCCCAAATTCATGACGCGCTTGGCATTCTGATCGCCCATCTCGTCCGCCAGCATCTCGATGATTGTCCGCTGGTTGACGGACAGGTACTTCGGCATCTGGACCTTGAACTCGACGCGCAGATCGCCGTTGTTGCCAGATCGACGTGAGCTCAGCTTCTTCATGCCCATGCCTGGTAGTGTGATTTTATCGCCAGTGCCGGTGCCAGTCTGCACCTTGACTTTCACATCGCCGTCCAGTGTAGGAACCTTGATTTCACCGCCAAGCACGGCGGTGGTCAAAGGTATGCTAGCGGTATAGAGCACATCGGATCCATTTCGAGAGAACTTTGAGTCCGGTGCTACTCGAATGAAGACGTAAAGGTCGCCCTTCTCAACCCTTGCGCTTGGGTTCGTCGCCTGGCCAGTCGGAGGATGGTCACCCTCGGCCATCACGCGCAACCGCATGCCGTCCTCAACGCCGCCTGGGATGTCCACCGTGACCGTCTTCCTCTCCCTGACCGCGCCGTTGCCTTTACACGTCCCACACTCGCTGCCTCTGGGAACTGTCTGCCCAGTACCACCACATGAGTTGCAAGTGCTTGCCATTTGGAAGCCACCCTGCATGAAGTGCACTCTAGTGCCAGTTCCATCGCAAGTGCCACACTTACTTCTACTCGTGCCCTTCTTCATGCCACTGCCTGTGCACGTCTTGCATTGCACCAGCGGCGTGATGACGATGTCTTTCTGCACGCCCTTCGCGGCATCCATGAACGAGATATTCGTTTGCACCTCAATGTTCTCCCCTACAAGCACCTCTTCCTGAAATGGCGCACCCCCTCTCCTGCCTCTCCTCGCACCGCCGCCGCCAAATGCTGAGAATAGATCCTCGAAGTTGAAGTCCGCGCCAAACCCGCCTTGAGCTGAGCCTCCAAATCCACCAAAGCCCTGTCCGAATGGATTTGCGCCAGGCCCTGGCCCTCCACCACCTCCAGGCCCACCGAACCCAGCGCCTTGATCAAACGCGGCCGCTCCAAACTGGTCCCATTGCTCCTTCTTCTTGGGGTCGGACAGGATCTCGTATGCGCTTTGTGCATCGCCAAACTTCTCCTTCGCCTTTGGGTCCTTATTCGTATCTGGATGGTACTTTTTCGCTAAGCCATAGTACGCTTTCTTGATATCACCCGAGGATGCGCCTGAGCTCACACCCAGGGACTTGTAAGGGTCTTTGGTCGCTGAAGAGATCGGCGAGGCATGAAATTGTCGACTTGGTATTCGCTGATGGTTCGTCCGCATATGTGTTGATGATCGTGGCCGAGTCTGCCATGGCTGCGATGCGCTATGGAATCTGCGTTGATGCGGACACAATTCTAGGTCTTGATTGTAGCGTTGACATGGTCGGCTTGCGGCGAGTAATCGAAGGGGCGAGGACGCCTTCGGTATGAGTGCTGGCGATACAACGCTCATCGCGCGTAGAGCTACTGGCTAATGAGGATTCGAATGAAAGGGTTGGTTGGAAACAACAATAGTCCAACTGCATCGAAAAAAGTGGCCGCGGAAGAGACAGCATGAAGCCGAGAGTCGGGAGTTGCCGGGTGGCCGTCGCGCTTGCTTGATGCTGGACATTCTCGAAGATCACTACAAGATATCGATGTGGTACAATGAACCGAAGGAGAATATGTCATCTCGTTCAGTATCACGATCTACCAGCACGATCTCCTACCAAATGCCACCATGCTACAAGCCGCGCTCTTGAGCCGCTACACTCGCTTCAGGAATGCAACAGACTGTTCTTACTCCCGCTCGGAGAACCCTGTCCGGCCACTACATTCTCGAGGATAGGAACATCGACAGCAGACTCTTGTCGAGTGCGTCCACCTTATCCTTTGATCCTGACACCAACGGCGATGCAATTCCACCTGCTGTTACGGGCCTTGCCAGGAGAGCTCACAAGCTCACATAACCGCCAGCAACAACTACGTCAAGCTGCGGACCGATAGCCGCCATGTTTGATGTCTCGGATATATGGATTACGGTATGAGGGTCCTGTTCTACTCCCTGGCGATCGCAGGTGCCCGAAAATCTGGAGTTCGAGATCTCAGCTGTATGGAGATGATAGGTCCGACGCGGCCGATCAAAAGGTGTCCAGGAAGCCGGACAACGTCGTCAAAGCGCCGCATCGATACGGACGTCCGTCCAATGTCAAAGTGCATCGTCCAAGAGAGTTCGCCATCATTCGGCATCGCCGGAAGTGGCCAGGGCGAGGAAAGGCATAATCCAGCTTGCCAAACCAGACCTTGTGCGGCTCAAGAGCCAGAGCTGTAAGCTGGATTGGTCTTTGGGCCATGATAGTCGCTGCGGCAGTGGAGTCTGCGAGGATGCAAGCTCTTTGTCGGTCAACCAGAACACGGCTTCAAATTTTCCCGTCAAGGTGTCTTCTTTGATACGCTAGGGGTCGATCGGAGGCGAAACGCTTTGTCTACACCAGGATTGCATCAGCATCTCGTGCACAGTGCTAAGCATCCATCGGAGACGGGTGGCATACCTTGGCTCCGCACCTTGTACACCAGCTCAACCATGACATCGATCTCGTTGACAGCAGCAGCGTTGAAGTTCTTCCGCACTGCTAGCGCCAACTGGTCTTTGGACACTCGTCTCTTCTCTTTCCTCCTCGCCATGGAGGGGCTCTGCTTGCCGATACCAGGAGTCGAGAGGAGAGCTTGGTTCAAAGGCGACTTGAAGGCGGCTGGGGTCGGGAGATTGTGCGAGACTCGGTAGGTATTGAGCAGTTCGCGATCGGCGGTGTTCCATTGCATCTGAACATAAACATAAGGTCTCAGCGGTCTGTGGAACAAGCATGCTGGCTGGGACGCACACTCACCCCAGTGCTTTGGCCAGGCGCTACGACATTGCCAGACTCGGTGCTGACAAGTGCTAGCTCTTTCAATGCGCTGCCGTTGTTCAACGCTGCAGTTGATGCGGCTTGCTTCTTGCTCCTGGCATGTGCTGCAGCGGCAATCTGCCTTTCTCGTATAGTCGAAGCTTCGGAGCGCGAGTCCTCGTGTGCAGTACGCTTGGCTGGTGGCATCGTGCCGCTCGTAAGCTTACTAGTGTATCGTGCTGCAGACAGACAAGTACAAAGGGTATCTCGCGACTGTCAGAAGGATCGAATTCATGGATAGAGTCAAGGTGAAGAGTGGAAAGACGAGACGAGACGAGACGGACACTCTCTGCAGCTCTCGCGAGCCTCGGACGCGCCTTCTGCGAAATTGACCCAGCCGATGACGGAAGTCTGCAGGGGCCATGCATGCAGGGCTCGCGTTTCATCGGCACGAGCCGCCGCCGCCTTGGCGATATGAGAGTGTCAACATCGGAGAGTTCACCACACTGCACGTTTTGTCGATGATGCGGAGCAGCTCGCGCTTTACCGACGCATGTTGGCCCCCGATCATACTAACCACCTCTGCATAATTAATTATCAAGCATCGACTATGAAGCGTTTCGTGTCTTGTTACTCCGGGTGCGCCGCTTCAACAAACAGACCGTCACAACCACCATAGCGAGCGGCCAGCCAAAGTGAATGTCGTTCCCGGAGGTGATCGCCTATACTTCACACGCTCCTTACGTTGCTCGACTCAGAGCATTTGCACGACGGAGCGAATTTCCCGCCTCTTTGGTTCAGTTTTCAACCTTCCTCCTCGACGACTGCCCCTTCACTTTCAACGTTAAAGGCTCCACTCAACCGATCACGTGCTCTACGCTGAGCATTATCGCTACTGCATTCATATGAATAGACACAATAGCATTGCCTAAGCCTCACTGCCTCCGCCAGCCGCCACTACAAAACCCAACAGCATCTCTCTTGGTGCTCTTTCACCTTGTACATTGCACTAACAGAATACTTCTGAAGCAGCATTCACCTATTGGTTTTCAGCGTCTGTTACACCAACGTAACAGGGTCAGCACAACTTCCGCCACCACAATGTCCTATCCTCCAACCAAGCTCAACCCAGCCGCTCCAAGCTTTCCAGCCGTGAAAGCCCCAAGCACGCCACGCAGCGCCATGCCTCCGACTCCCCCACCCGACCGCTCCTCCCGAGACACGGAGAACGATACCACCGTCAATCCACTCGACACAGCCAAGCTGCCAGATTGGGTGCTTGTAGAGGAGAACGAAAGGCTCCGAGTCGCCGCACTATCTCTTCCTAAGATGTCTACACGAGATGATTGGATCGAGAGGTTGCGAGACTTCGCCGACCTGCTGGCTCCTGGATTCAAGATCGTCTCGTCAGATGATGCCACAACCAAAGTCGGTTGGAAGCCACTCGCCGTTCGTCAAATGCCACCGCGCCTCCATCCAGACCTGACAACTCACGGCGCCACATTCACCTTCGACTTCATCAAGAATGAGCTCCGCGGCAGCGAGTGGTCTCCAGGCCTCTACTTCATTCATCCGAAGGATCGTCATGAGGGCAGCAAGCTCACGGCGTACTGGGTGCTCGACACAGACCTCGACCCCTACCTACCTAAGCAGCCGGGCGAGCATGGCGCAAAGCTCACGCCTTTCTTCAATTCTACGATGTCAGAACCCGGCGAGGCACCGTCCGAAGAAGACTACATCAATACTCCCGTCTTCATCGGCAACAACTTCAGATGCGAGTACAGATACTACGGCCACTACTCGCAGACTCGCTTCAGCGACAAGCTGGACTACGAGCGCATGATCGACGGGACGGTACCACCATTTGTGCTCGAGGTCTGGGCGAAGAACCTGACCCAACAAAACCTTCAGCCATGGGTCAAAGATGAGCTTAGACAGCACATCTGGCCAAAGCCAACCTACCATGGCCCACTCCCGCTCAACTCGCCTTCTGGGTCACCCGGCAGCGACGACTCGCAAGACCCAACGGCAGGACAAGACCCACAGCCTGATGAACACCATGTTAAGAAGGCCATCGAGCGTTACGCCGAACAGCTTCAAGCGTGGGAGATTGATTCGAAGCTAAGACTGTCCATGCTCAAGGAAGCTGACATACACCGCCTTTTTCGCGCAGCCGACTCGGATGAGCAGGTCGGGCTCCGGCTTTGGTTCGAGTATCTCCAGTGCACTTCCTACGAGAACAGCTTCTATGAGAGTATGGTGGAGCTCAAGTACAATGAGAACCTACAACGTGGCTATCAGGAGAAGGTCACTGAGCTGAAGAGGCAGGGATGGCGATTCCAGATGGTGGAGAAGACGGCAGGGAGCGGACATTCGACCTTGGTGGAGAAGCTTTGTCCGCCCCAGATCAAGATGCCAGTGTCAAGGAAAGATAGCGTTGTTGGGACTGAGCAAGGCTCCTCGTGGTCGAAAGGCAGGCAGTCCGAGAAAGAGGTGGTGACGACCGTAAATGCTGCTGAAGAAGTGTTCACGGGTAACGAGGCCTCCTCGACGTCGCACAAAAATGCAGCTGCTTCTCTACCTCAACCGCAAGTGCTACCGCCGCATCTCCGTGGCAAGGTAGGCAAGCAGGCTAAAGATACGGGCAAGCAAGAGCACACAACGACAAGCACCGAGCCCAGAATCACTACCGCAACAGAGCCAAACCATACGAACCGTTTCTCTCTCAGCGATCTCGAGGAAGCAAAGCGGATGCAATCGAGCTTTACCAAAGCGAAGGGGAGGCGCAACGGCGAATCCAACTTTCCAGGTGGTCATTCCAGCAGTCAGCCTGTCCTGGACCGCAGTGACCCGTTGAACCAAGGCTGGGCTCGCGCAGGAAGGAACCCAAAGCCAGTGGCCATCGACAGCTTCAAGGACGTCTCATGGTAGAAAGCTGAGGAGGAGGGCAAAGGAGCCTCGGAGGTGGCTGACGAGATCCGAGAGTGTGGGAAGTTGAACGGTTGGCGGTGAAGTCTGGGTGAGGTATAGATTGAGATATAGGGAGGTTTGGCTTTTTGAAGTTTTGACACTAGGCGTAGGCGTTTGGAGTCTGGGCCACTGAAGCGGCTTGCAACACCCGAAACAAAGCGAAGCACCACAAAAAGCACACAGAAGGGATTATTGACAGTCTGGCATGAGAAGTCTGATAATACAGGTATCAATGCAAGAGTACAAGTTAGAACACCGCCCATTGCACCCGGTTCCATTCCCGTATGTAAAGCTCCACCTGCAACGCCATAGCCGTAACCCCATGCAACGTAATCTATACATCAGTCCCTACATCGCTTCCACTCCGACGCCCGCTCAAGACCCTACCTCGCTGAAAGCTGTATCCCCATCCGCCTGGGCCCCAAGTACAACATCCCCCCAATCCCCGTCATCGCGAGCCCCACCCACCAAAGCCTGTCAGCATTGATCCTGTGCACCACCTCACCACTCTGCAACTTGCTCTTCCAGTTCAGCGGCACCTCTCGCCCGTTCTTCACGCTGCGTTTCGCTGGTCTTCGGGGCGCGTCGCGCTTCGGTTTCGAGGTGGCTGCTGCGGAAGCGGAAGTCATAGGGTTGAGCGTGGTGGTGGGCAACATTTGCGGCGGGTTGTAGATCTGGTACATGGGCTGAATGGGCGAGCCGTCGAATTGGTAGAGGTCGAGGCGCGGGACGTTGTGGTACGGGTCGGTGTAGACGGCGTATTTCTGCAGTTCCATGTTAGTGCATAATGCCCCTCTCTACTTTTCCATGCCTCGCGCATCACAACGTGCACTCACCTTCATGTACTCGCTCTGGTTGTACCGAATGTAGATGCTCGTATCGCCATTGCACGGGTCACTCGTCAACTGCCTCCCATCGACCGCAATAGGCGTCAGACTCAGACTGTCATTCGCATTCATGACCCAGCTGCCGTGCTGGAACTGCATGATGCCCTGGGGGCATTTCGGCTCTGTGGGGTTCGCGATGGCGCGGAAGTAGGCTTCCTCGTAGTAGCCGTCGGCGGTAAAGGAGTAGGAGATGCCGGTCTTGTCGGGCTCGACGAATTCGTCGGCGATGGGGTTGTAGAAGTCCTATAAACGCTGTTAGACATGCATTGTCCGGTGGTATGTTTTGTGCTGCTCTTACAGGTCCTGTCACCGTCTTTCTTGACTTTGTCGTCCACGTCCCAACTATATCTGCGGGCCAAGTGCCTTGTGCATCGGAGAGGGTGAGGAGGGGCAGCGCGACGGCGAGGCTATAGTAGAGTAACATTGCGCTGGTCGTTGGGTGGTTGCGGGGATGGCGGAGTGTTTCGAAGTCGTGGGAGGTGCTCTGTCAGGAGTGGGTGGGATCCCGAAAGTTGTAGATTTCAGCGATCTGACCTGTCGGTTCCTGCGTCGTATTCGCGGCTCTCCCCTGCCGCGCTCCTGCAGGGCTGACATTGCCTCAAAGCTTGGCCTGGAGATCGCCACACGTGCTCAACGGTCGTTCCTTTCCTTTCCTTTCCTTTCCACGTCATGATCAGTCACACGATCTCTGCAGTCCGGGCAGGAGAGAGATGGAAACGAGATATCGAGAGCCTCGATGATTTGCCGCTATCTATACGATGCCGACATGTGTTCTTCGCCTGATCAGACTTAAGCCCACAATTACCAGCCATCCACAAATCACGAAGCGGTTGCATCTGGACCGCAATATGGCTACAGACACGAAGAAGGCACTACGCAAGTCGATGAAAGACAAGCTATCGGCATTGAGCGAAGAGAAGATTTCAGAACAGTCACATAAAGCGCAGCAGCTAATACTGGATCTTCCGCAATATCAAAGTGCCAAACGCATTAGCGTCTACTTGTCAATGCCAAGGTCCGAGGCGCAGACCGATCTTGTCGTGCACGACGCATTAGACGCTGGAAAGAAAGTCTTCGTGCCTAACATCTATCGGCCCAAAGCTGCAGAAGGCGAACCGAAGAAGCGAAGTATCATCGAAATGCTGCGTCTGGCGTCTGTGCAAGAGTACGAAGGCCTATCAAGTGACAACTGGGGCATCCCTTCGTTGCCAGCCGATGGTCTTGACGAGAGGGAGAATGCGATGGGCGGCAGAGGACTAAAGGGCGCTGATGAGAGCGAAGGCACAAGCGAAACCGGATTAGACCTGGTGGTTGTGCCCGGTGTTGCTTTCGACACGGATATGGGCCGCCTGGGTCACGGAGCGGGCTTCTACGATGAGTACTTGACGCGACTGTACTCGAATCGTGGTGGAAAGCAGCCATTCCTCGGTAAGTAGTATAGTTTTCGCCACCGCTCACTGCTGGCGACTGTCCGGCTAATTGCTTGCAGTTGGTCTTTGCCTCGCCGAACAGTATCTCGAGCTTGGCGACGAAGGACACCTTACGTACGTGCCCACCAGTGAACATGACTGGCGCATGGACGCCGTTGCGATCGGAGATGGAAGGCTGGTCACTTTGGAGACGTCATAAGCATCAAGCAGATTTTGTCTCATGAGATACGCCGACTACTTACATTTGCAGTTCAGTGGGTGCCGTAGTCACGCGGTTCCTTCTCTGTCGCTTTCGGATCCGCCTTTCGCGTCTTACTGCGCAGGCTTGCTTGTCTCCTGATTTTCGGAGAATGTCGATCCTCCTTGCGCCTCGCTTGCCTGATCTTGTATCTGCGTCCGGCCTTGCTGAATGTTTGCACCCTGGATCATACACCGCCCTCCTTATGCGCGTCCGCTCAACCCAGCGCTTGAATCAAACACACGTTGTCCCCCTTCAGTAAGATTTGCCCCAGCTCTCTTCTCGGATTCTCCGGCTCAGGCTGGCCTTTCTGTTGCTGCTTCACCTCGACCGCCTCATCAATGACCTGTTTGCCGATTAGCACTATGCGCGATTTCGCGTATGCGCCCGACATTGTAGTCTCACCAGATTCATGAACTCATCAAAGCCCCTGATCTTGCCCTCAATGCGTATTCCCAGCTGCTCGTATAGCCATATTTGGACGGTGCTGTGTTGCTGCAGAAGCTTGAAGATGAAGTTGATGGGCGGCAGGAGGACTTTGCGGCCGCCTCCGGACATGGTCGCTGTTGAGTCGGTGTTGTTTGTGAATCTGCGTCACAGGTTTATGTGTTCGAAATCGAGACAGCGACTGGAGGATCTATGCTGTCGAAATGTGCACGTCGCGGATGTTCATCTTGGGAGTGCGCGATTCAAGCAGACAAAATCTCTAGCGCCGGCTTCTTCCGTTTCGCGATGCACCTTCCGCCAAGAACGTCCGCGGCTGTCACTTCCATCGTGGGGCCAGATTAATTGTTGTTTGACCCTGCATCACCTCTTCGCTCCTCCACCACCACCGCATCCACTACCACGCCCTCAGTCTGTGTCCTCAAACAAGATCAACTATACTGCGGATCTTCAGACCATGCCAGTCGGCTAGTCTCACATCTACGGTCACTTTCGCAACCACCTTTCATAAACACACAACGCCAACATGGCAGCCGTGGCGACGATGAACGGCGCATTCGCTCCAGTGCTCGACGCGCTGGCGACGATGAAGTCAAACGTGGGTAATGCACAGAAGGGCCAAGCACACACATATCTCGAGCAGTTTCAGAAGTCCGCCGAGGCATGGACGTCCACGTTCGACATGCTACAATCACCGCAAGCGACCGATGAGGCGAAGTTGTTCGCTGCAACGACGTTAAAAGGGAAGGTAAGGTAAGATGGGAGTCACGTGGAGGCGTGAGGCACGACTAACTTGAGCAGATAGTATTCGATTTCCACCAACTTCCGCGAGGAAGCATACCACAACTCCGCGACACCCTCCTACAACTGCTTGCATCATACGCCAAAGGCCCGAAGCCGATCCGGACACAGCTATGTGTGTGTCTAGCGAACCTTGCGATCCAGATGCTGGAGTGGAAGGATGTGCTGAACGTGGTGGTCTCAACGCTCGGAAGTGACTATGCGGCATGTCTGCTGGAGTTTCTGCACGTGCTGCCCGAGGAGGTGACGGAGGGCAGGAAAATCAACTTGACTGAGGACGAGCTGCAAGACCGAACAAAAGAGCTGCTTCAGGACAATGCGGGAATGGTCTTGCAGTTGCTGGCGAGCTATGCACAATCGTCAAGCGATGCGGCAAAGAATCCACAGCTCATGGAGTGCATCACATCGTGGATACGGGAGGTGCCACTCAACGAGATCGTCAACACGCCGCTCATGGACGTGGTCATGAATGCAGTGCAATCAGACGAGTCGTTTGACGCGGCGGTGGAGACGTGGTGTGCTATATTGAAGGAGACGCGTGAGGTGGACGAGAATATTCAGATCATCAACAAGTTATATCCGAGACTGGCGACATTGCAACCACGGATCCAGAAGACGGCAGACGAGGAAGACTGGGAGACTTACAAGGGCATCACTCGTATATTCGCAGAAGCCGGAGAAGCGTGGGTGATGCTCATGGTAAAGGATCCAGAAAAGTACCGCGCAATGGCTGAGTGCATCCTGGAGTGCTGTGCGCGAGACCAGGAGCGCGACTCACTATCACAGACCTTCTACTTCTGGTCAGAACTCAAGCAGTACGTTACGCTAGAGCGGTATATGGAGGCCCGGTTGCAGTACGTCGACATCTATTCCAAACTGGTGGACATCATGATCGGCCATCTCGAGTTCCCGGAATCCGACACGAACGACTGTTTCGAGGGCGACCGGGAGGCAGAGGAGAAGTTCCGCGAGTTCAGACACCAGATGGGCGACGTGCTCAAGGACTGCTGCGAAGTTATCGGCGTGACCGAGTGCTTGCAGAAAAGCTACGTTCTGATCGAGAAGTGGGTGAACGAGCACGGCGCGGAGGCATCGCAAGGCAAGGTACCGAAGTGGCAGAAACTCGAAGCACCGCTCTTCAGCATGCGAGCGATGGGCAGGATGGTGCCACACGATGAGAACATCATGCTGCCTCGTCTGATCCCACTCATCGTACAGATACCGAACCACGACAAAGTCCGCTTCCAAGCCGTGATGGCGCTTGGTCGCTACACAGAATGGACGGCCAAGCACCCGGATACTCTGCAAAGCCAACTCAACTTCATCATGGAATGCTTCTCGCACAAGGACCAGGAGGTTGTCAAGGCTGCAGCTTTAAGCTTCAAGTACTTCTGTCTTGACTGTGCCGATCTGCTCAGAGACTTCATGCCTCAGCTCCAGCAATTCTACGAGACCAACCTTGACTCTCTTCCGTCTAATAGCCAGGAAGAAGTCACCGAGGGTGTGGCAGCTGTCTTGAACAAGCAGCCGCTTGACAGCTTATACCCATCCTTCAAGCTGTCCTGCGACCCCGTCGTCAACCGCCTAATGGCCATGGCGCAAGCAGCGACGACGAAGGAGCAAAAACTCGTCATTGCTGACAAGCTTAACCTACTCACCATCTTCGTGCAGCAGGTCAGGCCCGAGGTTGACCCCAACCAACCACATCCAGCTGTGCAGTACTGCCAAGAGATGTTCCCAATCCTCGCCGCTGTCTGCGAGCGTTTCATCGACTTCACACCTGTCGTCGAGCGCGTCTGCCGATGCTGGCGGTATCAGGTCCTCTCATACCGCACTCATACTTCGCCAATGCTTCCTCAACTCGCCGACAAGCTCTCCGCTGGGTTCAATGCAAGCCGGCAAGGCTGCTTTCTCTGGGCTACCGACAGCATCGTACGGGAGTTCTCTGATGTGTCTAGCGTCGTCACACCGGATACTGTCGACGCCATATATACCTTTTACGAGCAGCAGGCGACTGCCTTCCTTCGCGCGCTCAACGACGTGCCGCCCGAAGAGCTCCCAGATGTCATCGAGGACTTCTTCCGCCTGACTACCGACGTCCTCATGTATCACCCCAACCGCCTTATCGTCGCCGACCTCATGTCCACCATCCTCCGTGCAGCCTGCACTTCGCTCACGCTGCTCAAGGAGGAACCAATCATGGCCACTCTCCATTTCCTTCGCGACTTCCTGGCATACGGTGGCGAGAACGCGCCGGCTTCCCGCTTCCAAGAGGACGGGCAGTACGAGAACGTCTCAAATCCACCTCAGGTCCAGGAAGCCGTCCGCAAGCTTACTCTAGAGCACGGCGAGGAGATGGTCCAGCGCTGTATGACAGGCATGATGTACACATTTCCCGCCGACTGCTTCCCAGATGCGAGCGGAGTCCTTCTCGCGCTCTTCCAAATGCTGCCGCGAGAGGTGACTCAGTGGACAGCCAAGACGGTATCTATGTTGCCTGAAGGGAGCATCGCGCCTCAGGAGCAGGAGAGGCTACTGAGGAACATCCAGCAAAGGGTCGAGAGTGGAGAGACGAGGCGTATCAGGAGTCTTCTGCAAGACTTCACAAACTCGTATCGCAGAAGGAACGTGGCGCCGAGGGAGGGTCTGGGCAGGCTGGAGGCTACGAGGTTCAGATTTGCGGGCTAGAGGGTATGGCACTACGCATGGATCCGGATTGGAAGAAGGGTGAAATAAGATATATTAAGCGTGGAGTCTGGGCTGGGTGGGACTGCTGGGGCAAGGTTGAGGAGGCACGCGGAGCAGTTTCTATCGTGAGCATCCCCGAGAGACTGCATGCTCATTGATTCTCAGGCATGTACTCCAGCGACCAGACAACACCAATATTTTTCGTCACGAGAGGGTAGCCAATTCAACGCGTAGCGACTATTTGCCGCCCAGCTATGCATTCACATAGTCCACCTCGCGGAGTATCGGAAACACGTTCGTATCAACACACCGACTTTACTTAAAAGACGGCTATCTGGGCGGTATTAAGGTTTGGCTAATGCAAGGTACGAACATCGAATTGCGAACCTATGAGATCACCAGCAATTAGGCACGTTGGGTTTTGGTCAAGAAGAGGAACGTCATCTCAGCGTTCATGTGCTCACTATATTGACTTAATGTACAACAATCGGCCCTGCGCCTCGACCAAAACACCGAGACAACGACACATAGCTTTGCGAAACACCACCTCCGACTGTCCCAACTTGAATCGCAATGTCTGGCAAATTTGTCGCTTGGAACGCCGAGGGCGTCGAGCCTCCCGTCCCCAACGAAGCAGAGACAATCAAGCAAGTCGAACGAACAATCAACAAGATCCAGGAACACAACTTCGCCCACCACCGCCACGGTCTACGCGGGACGCACGTCAAAACGCAAGCCATCGTCAAAGGCCACATGACCGTCCTGGACAATTTGCCACCGCACCTCAGCCAGGGCATGTTCAGCAAAGCCGGCGAAGAATACCCTCTCGCCATCCGGTACGCCAACGAACCGCACTTCCTACAGGACGACCGTAAACCTGGTCCCCGAGGCTGCGGGATGAAAGTCTTCAACGTTGACGGGCCTGGCAAGTTTCTGGATTCTGCTGGGGAGCAGACACAGACGCAGGATTTCACGTTCAACAATGCGCCGTTGCTGGAGTTGACGGATTTGCCAACGACAGCGCAGATTGTGGATATACGGGAGAGGCATTTTGATGATGGGCCGGGGTTGGAGAAGGAGTTGAGTCAGAGGGGGATAAGGATTTGCAGTTTGCGCCGGCTGGGCTCCCTAATCAGCACTTTATGAGTTATACTAGTAGGTAATTGCTTTCGGCAGTACGTAAAGGTTATCATTGCTAACGAAAGAACAGTGTACTCCCCAATCTGCCTACCGCTACGGCGAAAACATCGCTAAATACGCCCTCTTCCCCACGGGCGACCTCCAAGAGAGTCTAGCCCAAAATGCGCAAATCCAGGACCATAGCGATAGGGAACAACATTCCATCTGGTTGCGCGAGTACTTCGCCGACCACGCCGCGACCTTCGACTTCCGTGTCCAGCTCTGCCAGGACCTGGGCGAGCAGAGCGTCGAAGACTGCTCCAAGCCCTGGGATGAGGAGAAGTATCCTTTCGAGACTGTTGCGAAGGTTGTGCTGTCGAATGGCCAGGATGTCATGAACTCCGAGCGTAGAGCTTTCTGGGATGATGGAATGAAGTTGAATGTGTGGTATGGGCTTGAGGCGCATAAGCCTCTTGGTAGTGTGAATCGGTTGAGGAAGAGTTTGTATCAGGCTAGTGTGAAGAAGAGGGAGGCGTTGAATGCGAGGGGAGTCAAGCTTGTGAAGAGTGTGGACGAGATCCCTTGAACCGCCTGTAGATCCAATGCAATGTATGGTTCTTTCCCCCTCGTGGGTCGCCCCTCGGTCTCAACGTTGCTAATCTCAGTACTCCCAGATCTCCCGCTTCATCTTCTTCCTCTCCACAAGGCGCATGCCCCTCGTAAATGTAGCCATATTCTCCTCCCACCGCCACTTGCGCTCCTTGATCGTCGCCTTGCGAGTTTCGAAACACTGTTCCAAGTCTGCCAGCTCTTTCATCTGCTCGGCGATGAGGTCCGCGTGCACCTCTACCACAGCTGGGCAAGAGGATAAAACCTGGACGCAAGACAGATGTCAGATGCAATTTGATGTCGGGGATGAGGGTGAAGCAAAGACCCTGAGCGACCCTCGACTGTTCAGGAATCCCTCGTAGCATTCGTTGAAGTCTTTGGTGAGCGCCCTGAGCTTCATGTCTTCTTCTGCCAGCTCGGCTTCGAAGTCGGCGAGTCTATGTGCCAGAGAGGCCAGCTCGGGATTGTAGATCGGGATCATGGTACGTCGGGGAGAGTATCAAAGAAGTCCGCTGATCTTGGTAGCGTTGGAGAGAGTATCGACTCGCCTTCAGTGGTGTGAGGTGATGTGAAGCTGGATGACTTACGTTGAAACGAAAGAGAATCATAGACGTTGACTGGAGCAGGTGCGTTGGCACAGACAGTTCTTTTGGTTGAGCCTTCTTTGACGATCATAGAGAAGCTGTGCCTCACAGACGTGGAAGGTACACCGGGCAATGAGCAAAGCTACTCCTGACCCTCAGCAAAACGCATTGCTCGCCCACATCGCCTTGACGATGTGGATGCATTCGCAGTACCCTCGCCATTTCAGAGAGCACGAAACCTCGCGCCACGGGCTTGAAAACAGCAGAATGCGAACAAGCTCGTTGACTTCTTACATGTACATCGTCTCATATCATACACTCATCTTCATAGCAATGCCCTTATGCGGCTCATACCCTAGCACCTCAAAGTCCTCCGTCTTCCAACCGTCAATGCTGCATCCAATTTCCTGCTTGATGTTCAGCGTTGGGAACTCCTTCGGCTCCCCGCGTAATCTGCACTTCCAGCGCCTCCCGATGATCCATGTAGACGTGCGCATCGCCCATGGTATGTGTCAGACTGCCCGGCACAAGATCGCACACCCGTGCGAGCATATGTGTCAGCAGTGCGTACGAAGCGATGTTGAAGGGCACGCCCAGACCCATGTCGCAGCTTCGCTGGTAAAGCAGGCTGTGTAGCGTGCCCCTCTTGCTCCCATCCACTCGCGTAGGTGCTGATTGTGGAAAAGAGACGTAGAATTGCGCGAACATGTGGCAAGGGGTAAAGCCATCTTCTTGAGATCTGCAGGATTCCAGGCGCTCAAGATGATTCTCCGATCGTAGGGACTATTCTTGAGCTTGTAGATGACTTCTGCTAGCTGATCGACGCCTTTGCCAGAGTAATCTGAGTGGCAAGTATCGTACTCTGCGCCGAAATGCCGCCACTGGAAGCCGTATACAGGTCCGAGGTCGCCTTCTTCTCGATGCGAGAGGCCAACAGAGTCCAAGTACGCGCGCGATGCATTGCCGTCCCAGATCTTGACGTTCTGGTCCTGTAGAGTCTTTGCGTTGGTGTCGCCGCTGACGAACCAGAGGAGCTCAGCAAGGACGGCGCGGAAGAAGACACGCTTTGTTGTCAGGAGTGGAAGGATGAGCGTGCCGTCTGGTGTTGAGAGGCTGTACTTGTGCTGCGGTGGGAAGGGGATGGCTAGAGTCCCAGTGCCGGTCCGATCAGGTCTGTGTTCGCCGTTTCGTAGAATGTCCTGGATGAGGTTCAGATACTGGTATTCTTCATGGGCTCTGCTTTGCGCTGTAGGATGGCCTTTAGTCTGCTCGCTGTTGGTCTTGTTGTCCGGCTTCAGCTCAACTTGCGGCCCGCTCGCTGGGCCTATCTCAACAGCGGCTGGCGCCATAGTTCAGGAACCTTGATGTGCAATGGGTAACCCACTCGTTGAAGAGTCGCGTCAGGGAAGGCGCGTCGCGGTTGTTGAAGGCTTGCATGGCGCTAAGATAAAGGCGATAAGGACCTGTGGCTTGTTCTTCAACTGCGCCACCGGGCCTTCAAGGCCGAGCAAGACACCGAACGTCACTTTCGCATCTCTCAATCTCCCCTACTCACGATACCACTCCATCATGGGCGCCGACGACCGCAGGCTCGGAGAACTCGTGAAGAATGTCATCCTGACCGTCGGCACCTTCAGCTTGGTGAGTACTGCCATGCATTCCATCTGCCGCGACCGCATGCTAACCGACACAGCCCATCTTCGCCTACTTCTTCACCCAGTCTCTCGTAGCACGACTCGATCCCGACGCCGGCGCCAAAGCAGAAGCAAAGCAAAAGGCTCTTGCGGCCAGCAGTCGGCTTCAGTCGATATTCGCCAACAACCAAAGAGAAGATGACTACGATAGCGACGAGGACAGCGAGGAGCGGGAGAAGCGACGGAGATACGAGGAGCGACCACGGGTACAGGACTTCCAGCTTAATCAGTACGAGCAGAACATTGCTATGGAGGTCGTGAGCCCGAGCGAGATACCTGTGGACTTCCGAGATATAGGTGGCCTGGACGACATCATTGAAGAGCTCAGGGAAAGCGTGATATACCCACTCACCATGCCGCATCTCTACGCCGGTCACTCATCGCTGCTCACTGCGCCATCTGGCGTGCTACTTTATGGACCTCCTGGATGTGGAAAGACGATGCTTGCAAAGGCACTAGCTAGAGAATCCGGCGCTTGCTTCATCAACCTGCATATTTCGACTCTGACCGAGAAGTGGTACGGCGACAGCAACAAGCTCGTGGCTGCGGTCTTCTCTCTGGCAAGGAAGCTGCAGCCCAGCATTGTATTCATCGACGAGATCGATGCAGTGCTTGGACAGCGGAGATCAGGGGAACACGAAGCAAGCGGCATGGTCAAGGCAGAGTTCATGACGCACTGGGACGGTCTTTCATCCTCCACGAAAGACGGCGGCATGCAGCGAATATGCATATTGGGCGCGACCAATCGAATACAGGACATCGATGAGGCGATTTTACGACGCATGCCGAAGAAGTTCCCAGTGTCACTTCCCAACGCGTCGCAACGGCGACAGATCTTCGAGCTCACATTACGCGAAACCAAGATTGACCGAAGCCGATTTGACAACGGCGACCGAACTTTCAGCATGGACGCCCTTGTGCGAGTAAGCGCGGGCATGTCCGGCTCAGACATCAAGGAAGCGTGCAGAGATGCGGCAATGGTGCCTATACGAGAGTACATCAGGCAACAACGAGAACGAGGAAAGAACGTGCGATCAGTCCGGCCAGAGGCAGTACGAGGATTACAGACAGACGACTTCTTCGGGCGGCGAGGTGGGCCCAGGCAGCTTCAGAAGAAGCACGACGATGAGATAGATGAGGGCAGCGACGGCAGCGAGAGCACTGAGGAGGTTGAAGATTTTGCTGACGCTGGAACACCACCTGAGGTAGCCGCAGGATGAATTTGCAAGCTTTGTTAATTGGTGTACAGTCTACTCTCCCAAATCCGGTGCGTGCCATATCTGGGCAAGCAAACCAAATCATGCGTAATCAACGTTTTGTTACCGCACCGCAAATCCGCAAAACAGCTATGGAGATGCTACAACCAATCCAGCCGCATCAGAAACAGCATCTCGAGGGTCATCAAAAACGCCAACAGCCCCGTTGCACAGTCCCCACGATCGCTTGTCCTGTTGTCTATCGCGCCACACCCGCGGGCAATCATCGAATTGCCACTGCGTTGTTACAAACCCTGCAGCTCAGACTGTCGCAGTCCAACATCTCTGCCTCTTCCCCACCTCCTCGTCCTCACTCTATAGCTCCAAGGGACTTATCGCCTCAAACTCGGCCAAGCCAGCAACACCGGAGTCCGCCTTCAACGCGCTCTTGCGCACGGCGACATCCCAAAACACCAGCTGCTCCCTATCTTCTCTCTCCTCCTCTGCCCACTTGGCCAACATGGCCTTCAAACACCGGGTGCCTCTCTCGCGGTGGGCTTTCTTCTCTGCCTCCTCGCGACGCTTCTCCGCAGCCTGAACGGCGAAGACCTTGAGGACGGGCCAGAAGCGCTTATCCAAGAAGGCTGGTGGGGTGAAGTAGGCGCTGAAGGGTGTGATGGTCGTAGATTTGTTGTTTGGGTAGAGTCTCTCCATCTCGTGGACTGCGCGGCTGACGTAGGGTTCGCCCAAGCCATGGATGATGGGTCTGGGGTCGCCTGGGAGGTGGGTTGCTGTGCTCACTGTGAGCATGGTTGGCTTGGTTGTTCCCGCCATGGTCTTGGTCATCGTCGGTGGTGGTAGTTGGTCTTGGTGTGCTAGTTGGGGGTATTTGGTTGTTGGAGATGGTGCTGTAAGTCTCAGAGGCCTGTGGTCACTATCCCTGCGTACTTGCTGTTGAGTATGTCTGAAGAAAAGCTGGCTCGAGGACGGCCTTGCGGCACATAGGTATAGTAGTCGCCTTGCTATAGAGTTGTGAGATGGAGCTGGAGTAAACATTTCATCTCCAATACCTATCCGTCGATTACGGCTTACTGTTTGCCAGAGAGACTCTTTATCCGTCATGCGATTGGAGAGGCTGCTATATGCTTCCGAAGGCAGAGCAAACTTACTACATGCTTTCCAATCGACGAACGGGCAAAGCTAACCATGGTCTGTAAACAGCAAAAACGTAGTCTGGTATACAACTCTCGGGGTGGCAGCGTTGTATCGATGGACCGTTTAGCTGCCTTCTACAGCAGAAGCGCTTCGTAAGCATCACTTCCAGTCTCCACGTTCGATCAGACAGCGACACTATAATTGACGCAGTCACCATTGATGTCGACCAACTTCATGTAGCTCTCTCCAAGGGGGTTGAAACGGAGGAGGAGTGGCCTGTGCCTATGATATCTGTTACAAGTTGGGTAACAGCGCTTGCAGCATCTCTGCGACGATTGCAAACATGGTGCCCAGTTTGACAGAGTGGGTTCGAGAGGTTGTATACGCAGCTTAAAGATCATGCACATCATTCTGTTCGCCTTGCGCCTCGCTAATTCCACGATGGATACAATGCAGTCTACTCGCCATCAATCTCAACTCCTCCCTCCTGCCTCTCCTTCTTCCTCTTCTTTTTCTTCTTCTTGTCGGCATCCTCACCGGGCGCCTCGAAAGCCTCCTCCCTCTTCCTTTTCCGCTCAATCGTCTTCTCCTTGACCATATCATCCCGCCTCTCCTTCTTCGCACGCTCCTTCGCTTGCTGCGTAAGAAAATACTCGCCACTCTCCATCTGCAGATCGATCTTGCTCTTCTCCTGGGGCGGCGGAAAGGGCGTGTAATTCTTCTTCGCCTTATCCGTGACCTTGTACGGCACGCGTCGCTTGCTCAGATTGCGCTTCTTGAAGTGCGGCAGGAATCTGTCCCAATTCTCGTTTGCGAGCTCCGGGTCTTTGGCTAGCTCGCGCTTGATCATGAGTTCCTTGATGTGGTAGATTGGGTGGATGTTGGCCATGCAGTCTTCGATGACTCGACGAACTTCTTTAAGAGACTTGTAGCTGCCCATGACTGAGACGGTGTTCCCTTGCACGAGGATGTAGGTCTGTGTGAGGAGTTCGAGGGCTTTGAGCGTGCTGCCGTTCGGTCCGAGTATGCGCTGGCGCCGCTTGACGAAGCGCTCTTTGTTGCGCACCAGTCCTCGGACCTTGATCACATCACACGCCATGCCATCCTCCATGATCTTCACAGCCTGCGGCGCGTACGCTGCGTGCGAGAAGCTTGATCAAGTCTCTCGCATTCAGTATGCTCGCGGGATCATACGTCTTCCGTGTCGTCTTGACCGTCATGCTGCCCTCCACCAAGTCCAACGTACACGCGATGCCCTGCTTTTCCAGCGCTCTTGTGATCATGGGCCATGATGCCTTGAGGTAGGTCTCGCGGTATTTGGGGAAGAGCGTCGCAAAACTCGATTCTTCGCTGAAGGTGCCGCCCGCGTTCTGTTCGGCTGTGAAGCTTTCCTCCTTCCATTTGTCGATGTCATCTGTGTCCCACGGCTTGTCCTTTTTTGTATGTCGACGGCATCGTGCTGGTGGGGTTATGTTCGATCACGCAGAATCTCGACGCTGAGCCTCAGAAATTCTCACCATCTCACATGCAAGCAAGCTCGCCGAGCCCTGCGCCCCACGAAAGCTTGACCTCGCCTTAGCAGGCTTGGCGGTGACGATGCTGAGATTGACTAGTACATCTCGCTATTCACTACATGCTGCATGCTAAACTGAACATCGGCTCGCAAGTACAGAATATAGCCTCGCATAGCTTGTCATCGAGGCCTGCAGTGTCGTTGCGATCACATCTATAGGTGATACGCAGGCCTGTCAGCAAAAAGGTCTCGAACGCCCTCGGAAGCCTATTCATCTTAAAGTTTTGCATTCCTGTCTTCGGCACCAACTCTTCTGTTTCTCCACCCGTTCTCCCATCTTCTTCCACTTCCAGTGCTACTCTTCTTATTAACATCCGTCGCGCAGTCGGCGCAGCATAATGTCTACTTCGACAGCCACAATGTCACGCCCGGACGCGAATCTGCGAGAAAACCATGTCGCGCGTCCGCTGCCATTCATGAACCCGACAGCCGCACGCGTACCCGTAGACGCCACGAACGCAGCGGCAGACACACAAGCCGGAAGTCCTGTCAAGCCTAGCACTACAGCTGCTACGACCGTGCCAGATGGCGCGCAAGTCGAATGGCGCTCCAGAGACAACCGCAAAGGTGCGCTCCTCCTACAGTCGTAACGCGTGTATGCCACTAAACTGTTATAGGCCGCCACGTGCTCATACTCCCAAAAGATCACGACCAGACGGCCGGACCCCAGCCCACGTCAAATTTGCGCGCCGTAGCAAGAGGCATTTGGCGCATGTGTACCGTCTTCGCCTGGTGGGATGTTTCCTGGTGGATCGGCATGCTCTTCTCCGTTGGCAGCATGATCTTCATCATCTCTGCGTGCTTCTACTGGGTCCCGCTCGAGGCACCAAAAACCGAGTTTCCGGGAGAGTCTTTGACAGGAGGCGGCGTGACGTCTTTCATTGGCGCAACGCTCTTCCAAATTGGCGCGATCCTGCTCATCGTCGAAGCCGTCAACGAGAACCAAGTCGGCTGTTTCGGCTGGGCACTCGAACAAGCCTTTTCGCACGATAGCGAGAATGGAAGCTCGCGCAGTGATGATGAGAAACTAGGTGGCCACCATCGCGCACACGCTCTCGTCCACCGCTGCACGCACCATCACGCAGGCCATTCACTCAACCTAAAAAACGGACCCCCAGACTCAGAGCTCCCACGCCCAGAAGCGAATCGCAAATGGGAATGGTGGCCCACCTGGCACGAACTCCGCACGCATTACTTGTACGAGATCGGCTTCCAAGCCTCCTTCCAGCTCTTCATCGGCGCTACCGTCTTCTACGTGTCAGGGATTATGGCATTACCGGGGATCGTGAACAAGCTCTCTACGCCCGCTTTGGACGGATCCTTTTGGCTCACCTACCTCCTCGGAGGAGTCCTCTTCATCGTTAGCTCGGCACTCTACATTTTTGAGACGCAGCCGAATTGGTACACTCCGGCGACGCATGTTCTTGGATGGTGGATTGGAGTGTTCAATATGATCGGGAGTGTGGGTTGGACTTTAAGTGCTGGGTTTGGGTAAGTCAATGATTAACACCTGTGGTCTCTCCTTCTGATCTCATGCATCCAATGCTAATACGCAAATAGATACTGCACAGCCGACTGGTGTGAGTACCAGAGTGATCTGAGTCTGCTGTGGGCTAGCATTGCGTTCACGATCGGAAGTTTGATTCTGTGGTATGAAGCGTTGGACAAGTATCCGGTTGAGAGGGCGAAAAACTAGCTTGCATTACTCTCTTCATTTTCATGTATCTGAGCTTTGAGCTATTCGTGAACCATCACGTCGTTAATGAAGAGCCCCGTCTTTCCTTCTTACGCACGCCAGACCGAGCTAAGGCTCCCCCATCTCCTCAATAACCTTCTCCAAATTCCCCACATCATGCGCAAACCTCCCCAAAAACAGCCCATCCACACCTTCCTTCAGCCCCTGAAACGTCCCGGGCCCGCAGACCCTCCATACAGAATCCTCGTCCTACCCTTCCGTTCCGCCACCAAGGCGCGCAAATTCTGCGTGACGGCCACCACATGATCACTGCTTGCCGGCTCGCTCGCTCCAATCGCCCAGACAGGCTCATACGCCAGGATCACCTCCGCATCGGCCGGAATCTGTGACAGCGCGGCTTCGATCTGCGGCTTACACTCCGAAATAGCAATGCCCACGGCCTGCGAAGCAATGGACCCCTTGTTCTTCTCACCAATACAGATCAACGGAACCATACCATGCCTCACAACAGCCGCAGCCTTCGCCGCCACGTCAGAGTCCTTCTCCCCAAACAGCCGCCTCCGCTCCGCATGCCCGATCTCCACGATCTTCACCCCTGCCTGCGTGAGCGTAAGCGGACTGACTTCACCGGTAAAAGCACCGCGGTCCTGCGAGTAGGTGTCCTGCGCGCCGAGGGAGATGGAGGTGCCCTTTAGCCTTTCAGCTGAGGGGAGGAGAGTGACGAAGTCCGGGATGACGAAGAGGTCGACGTTGGCTTTTTGCGCGGTTGAGGAGAGGGTGGCGACGGAGTCGATGTAGCGGAGGGTGCTGGGGAGGTCGAAGTATAGTTTTAGGGAGGTGCCGACGAGGCGCTTTTCGCGTTGGGTCGGGACGGGTGGCATCTTGGGACGTCGTGTTCTTTCTTTTGTCGATGGGGATTGTGTCCTGTGTTGCTCTGTTTGATAATGCTTATCATGGCCTGTCTTGACGGTGTTGGAGTGGTGTCTGAGTGTCCGGAGAACTGAGAGTTCGGGTCGTAAGCTTACATCAAAGTGGAAGGTTCATGTCTACATGTATTGCAGTCCGTCAATGTTGAAAAGTGTACCATGGAAAAGGCCACGGGTTCCCTCATTCGGTGCCTTGTCGTCCGGCGGGTGAGGCGCTGCCGGGTTCCGGGCCCTGACGGCGCGGAGCCCGAACAAGCGTGGTGGTGAGCTCATGGTCCGATGGTGTGGGGTGCATCCAAAGAAAAACATCCTCTTCCTCCAACACTTTCCTCTCTCTGGGATTGCTCACTTCAGCCATGACTTTCTCCTGGACTACCTGCTGACACCTCCAACACGTGATGGCACTATACAACGGACAGGAACTTAGCGACTACACACGACACTGGGACATATAAGCATTGTCTCCAGCTCGGGGACATTAGACTGGGCGAGAGAATACGCCGAGTTGACCAGTCTGGGCGAAGAGTCGGAAAGGGTCCCAAGCACGCAGTCATTGTACGATCGACCAACCCGTCCGTTAAGAACATAGCGGACAGCAAGCATTTTGCCCTTCCCTCACCAGCACGTTGTTCCGCGGCCACCTGCAGGGTCTCGCTAACTCTCACCACCTTGCAGGACGACACAACTCTTTAATTCGATTCATTCAACGCTTCGCAAAGCGATTTGATAGCCATCCGACGTCGCAATGCACATCACGAAGAAGCTGGCCGCCGCTCATGCGGATGGCCGGTGACCTACTCCTTCGAGTATTTTCCCCAAAACCGCCCAAGGGCGTGCAGAACCTCTACGACCGCATGGACCTGATGCACGGCATCGGACCGGCATTCATCGATATCACATGGGGTGCTGGAGGCCGTCATGTCCGACCTTGACATGCGAGATGGTGAAGGTGGCGCAAGTCCGTCGTATGGGCTGGAGACGTGCATGCACCTGACATGCACGGACATGGGGAGGGAGAAGATCGATGATGGACTGAAAGAAGCCTACAACGCAGGATGCACGAACATCCTGGCACTGAGAGGCGACCCGCCGAGAGAGAAGGAGAAGTGGGAGCAGACGGAGGGCAGGATTCCGGTACGCGAGGGATCTGATCAAGTACATCAAGGAGCCAAGTATGGCAACCACTTCGATATTGGCGTTGCGGGATACCCGGAAGGTTTGGATGAAACTACGGATGACGAGCACATCCCGTTCTTGAAGGAGAAGATCGATGCTGGGCGGCACTTTCATCGTACACAGATGTGCTACGACGCGGACCGCTTCATCTCATGGGCAAAGAAGGTGCGGGATGCTGGCATCCCAGAGTCTGTGCCGATCATTCCGGGTATCATGCCCATACAAACATACGACAGCTTCCTTCCATCGCCGAGTGGACTTAATGCAATATCCAGATTCCTCACTGGATGGAAGCATTAGAGCCGGTGAAAAACGATGATGCGGCTGTTCGTGAGCTCGGCAAGGACCTCATTGCCGACTTCTGCCGCAAGCTGCTCGACAGTGGCATAACGATGCACTTACATTTCTACACGATGAACCTCGCCGCCTCGACGCGCATGGTCTTGGAAGAACTTGCGGTCACACCGCCAAGCGACGTCAACAATCCTGACATCAAGCCTTGCCATGGCGACAGTCCCTCGGCCTAAGAATCGACGAGAAGAGAACGTCCGACCGATCTTCTGGCGCAATAGGAACCGGTCATACATGCACGCTCACGCAAGACTGGGACGAATTTCCAAACGGTCGATGGGGCGATAGCAGATCGCCAGCCTTTGGTGAGCTAGATGCATACGGCATCGGATTGAAGGGCACGAACGAGCACAACCGCAAACTTTGGGGCGAGCCGAAATCCTTGAAGGAGATCGACCGATCTTTGTCGGCTACATGAAGGGCAAAGTCAGAGTCCTTGCCGTGGTCGAATCGCCCGATCTCATCTGAATCGAATGTTCTGACACCGACCTGATCGATTTGAACAGCCGCGGCCTCCTGACCATCAACTCCCAGCCTGCGGTCGACGGTGTCAAGTCCACGCATCCGACCTACGGCTGGGGCCCACGCAATGGATACGTGTACCAGAAAGCTTGTACCTCGAAGTCCTCGTGTCGCCCCTTTGATCGACAAAGCTGATTGAGCCGTGGAAGGGAACGAGGACATCACATACTACGCCATTAACCACTGCGGCGATTTCAAGACCAACACCGAAGCGAGAATGGGCCTAACGCAGTGACATGGGGTGTCTTCCCAGGCAAGGAGATCGTGCAGCCCACCATCGTCGAGACGGTGAGCTTTCCTGGCCTGGAGAGATGAGTTCTACTACCTCGGCTCAGCGAGTGGGCGAAGTGCTACGACGAAGGTAGCGAGCTCGAAGTTGATCAAAGAGATCACTGAGAGCTGGTACCTGGTCAACATAGTCAATAACGATTTCCGGGAGTCGGAGGGCATCTACCCACTCTTTGATGGGCTCCAAGCGCCGGAGCTGGAGAGTGAGAAGGGTAAGCCTACCGTCAACGGCGAGGCGCACACGAACGGCGAGACGCACGCGAATGGTGGCGCACAAACGAACGGCGAAGTGCACGTCAACGGTGTAGCGGAGAAGGAGGTCGCGCAGCAGAACCAGCCGGTGACAAACGGCGTGCCAGCACCAACGAACGCCAAAGGGGAAGAAGTGAAATACTAGACAATACATGAAAGCATTACATCGGGATCGGCGTACTCGAGGAGCTTTGTGGCGTGTTCATGGAGGAGGCAACAGGCTCTTCTTCAACAAGGGCTTTCAACAACAGCAACGGCGTTCTGATTCGGCACAGTGACGGGTGGGAGGCACAGAGGGCATTGAAAAGCGAAGATACCCCATTCAACCGGGAATGACAACTGAATTTGGGCGGCATACGGTTTTCAACACGAGTAATGGCTCGACGGCATATGAGAGGACGAAGGCACATTATGTGCACATGGCGAGCTTGTGGTCTTCAACGAGATGAGCGAGGGATGAGATAGAACACCTAATCGAAGATCTTTCAGACTCTGTTTGCATGAACGACCGAACAAATGTCTAATTGAACCTGTTTCAAAGTTGATACGAAACGTACTGTGCGCACTAGCAGGAGTAGGCAAGCGTGAGGTATCAAAGAAAAGGCCGTCCGATCCCCCTGGTCAGCCATTAGAACGCCACAACACCACTCAGCCGTCTGGAGCGTCCCTATATCCAACGCTCCCTGGAGTGAACCCATCAAGTCTGCCTCTCTCATGCACGAAAAGAGGCACTCTCACTTTCTCGATTGCAGAGAGGGTCCGCCTCCCTGCCATCTTCATTCAGCCTCTGCAATGCACCCTTCCACCTAATCCTCTACAACGATCTTCTTCGTCATGCTATCCACCACCCGGGAGTAGAATTTCACCGCATGGTTGCGTGGGAAACAGATCTCCTCCGTCAAGTAATCCGGTAGGAGATCCAGCAGGTCGCGATCGCGGCTCTCGTCCAGCAGGGGCTCGTACGCGAACTCGGCTTCTTCGTAGGACAAGCCGGATGGAGTCTTGGGGTTGGCGGTGGAGGAGCTGCTGTCATGTGCGATTGAGAGGTGGAAGTGGAGGGCTAGAACTCTGTTAGCAAGGAAGAGGAAGAAGTCAAGGAGTAAGTGAGGGAACTTACTGCCGTTGCGACCAGTCTGAATGCAATCATACTCATCTTCGCCCTCCTTTCGCTTCACGCGGCGGATGATGAGGCCCGTGAGGTCGGAGTATAGGTTTTCCTTCATTGTCATCTCCTTCTGGGCGTCCGTTGCGCCTGGGCCGACGCTGCGGCTTAGACTGTCCTTCGCGTTTGCGGTCTTGTCCTGGGCACCGTTGGACGGATTCGAGAGTTGTTGCCTCGCCGCGATGAGCTTGGCTTCGAGGGATTTGACTTCGTTCTGAGTGACTGAGAGAGAGGACTTGAGGTTGTCGCGCTCGGTCGTCAGAGTCGTGTTCGACGTTGCGAGAGTGCCGACCTGCTTCTGCAGCGCACTGGTCTCTGCTGTGTCTTTCGCAGAAGACGACGAAGCCTTCTTGAGCTCCGCGATCTCCTTCTTCAGACTCGCAATCAGCGAGTCGGCATCCTTCGCCTTCTGATCGCTCGCGCGCTTCAGCTTTTCGAAGTTGCTCTCTGCATTGCCCTTCCCGATTTCCTGCAGATTCTGGTACTTGAGGTTCAAGTTCTCGTACTTGCTCGTCAGATCATTGAGCTTCCTCCTCAGCTCCGGGTCGCCTCCTCTCCGCTCGCGCGCCGTGTCGCTAACACTGCCGCTACGCTCTCGGGGCGGGGGTATCCCGGCTGTGCAGAGACTGACCGCGCGCTTGGTCGGGCTTGAAGTGGTTGTACAGATGCTGCGCGTGAACTTGGGCGTGCTTGGAGAGGTTGTACGGAAGTCGATCGCGGTCTCTGCGCGAACTTCTGCACTGGCTTAGGTGTCGGCACTATCGACACGTCCATGTTGTCGGGGTCCATCTCGATGCTCTGCTCAACATCCTCTGCAGCATCGGGATCCGGTTGCGTTTCCGGGATCACTCCCAACTCCTTCTTGCTCTTGGCTGCAGGTTTGCGCGCCGCTGTAGTCTTTGCGCGTTTGGTCTTCCTGGGCGCGTCGTCGCCATCGTCGGTATCGCTGTCGCCTTGTACGTTTGTTCGGTCCTTGAGCGCCTGGCGATTCTGCGTGGATTTGGGCGCAGCTTTGCGCTTCGTCGCGCCACTAACGCGTCGAGGCATTGTCGCGCTCTTTGCCTTGCTGTTCGTCTTCGTAGTGGTGGTGTTGGGTCGGCGGTTCTCGCCGGCAAGATCGTCCTCAGAGTCGGAAGCGCCAGCACGCAGGAGCGACGTCTGCGCCTTGCTCTTTGGCGCCATGACGGACTGCTAAAGGCTGCTATCTTCGAACAATGCAGCGATAAGGTATGCGCGCACAAGGATGTCGACTTCGACTTCAAAGACCACTGGCGTGCATTGACATTGACGCGATGCGGGCAGTGAAGCTTGGGTAAACAAAAGGCAAAACACAAAAAAGCTCGGACCATATCGACAGCTGAAGATGCTGAACACGATGTGAACTAGTTCTCGTTCCCACATCGGATCTACTGGATCGTGTTGCATGCTCCTTCTAAGAGATTACATGCTGCTCAACCATCGAACCATCGCTCAACCTGCATGCTTTCTTATCGGGTTTTCAAGAACCAAGATCCAGATCTCTGCCAGCGCCATGCTTGCAACTCAGCAAGACTCCTCGGCCCTCAGGACTCGTAGCCAGAGATGGCGGGTATACATCAGGACAAGCAACACCATCTCCCGGAAAGTCGATGACATTCGCAGCGCGATCTGGTAAGCGGACGCCTAAAAGACTTGTAGCGCTTCGGGATCTCTCGTGCTGCTGCCATCGCCGAAGCATTCGGGCTGCCATCTCAGCTGCTCATCTTGCCATCTCGCAGTATTCTTCGGGGTTTCGCGTGTGAAGCATCGTTTTTAGAAACCACTCTATGATTCGGGAACACGCGCGTAGCATTGCGACTTGTCAAGAATCTCAAACCTAAGCCAACGCCTCGCTGGTAGAGAGACTTCCCTCGCCCACAGGCATACACAGCAGAAGACAGCTATCTCCCGGAAGAATGACACCATCTCCGTTATCGTCCTCGACATCCGCAGCGCATTCTGGCGAGCAGTCGCCCAAAGGCTCTGAAACGCTTCGAAATCTGTCACTGTGTCGCTGGCCCCGCTGGCGTCACTCGTCCTGCCCCCGACCCTCCCATCCATCGTTTGCTTACTCGAGTTCTGAATGTTCAGGAGTCTCGATCTCCTTCTCCGGCTTGAGTTCCTTCACCATATCGAACCACCCGCCTCCGCCGAACTTGACCTCACTTTTACCTTTGTTGACGTAATCGAACTGCTCGTAGTACGGGATCAGGCCCTCATGCGCAATCAGAGCCATTCGGTCCGCGACCCCCTGGCTCTCCATACGCTGTAAGTACGCCTTCATCAGCGTTTTGCCCAAGCCCTTGCCCTGATACTCCGGCAGCACCGCAAGCGAATGAATGCATATGGTCCGCCCAGTCTCCTTGTGGCCGAGCTTGGGATCCGGCGGATCCGAGGTCGGGATGGTCATGTCATCGTCCGTGACATTGGCGTTCGTCGTCTTGGTAGCCACTATGTGCCCTAGCAGCACCGACTTCCGCTCGGGCGCGCCGCTGTAGACTGGTGCAGAAGTCTCCGCTGTCGGCGCCTTCGGCGGGTCCGTCTCAGACTTGTCTATAGACGTGAAGATGCCCAAGCTGAGCTCGCCGCAGCGTTTCAGACGGTATTCAAACTGGGAAGGTGTGTCAGCAGGTGCTCCAACCGAAACTTGCAAGGATAGTGTTGGTAAGAAGAAGCAATCGGTCGCACAAGGACAAAGCACAGTAGGTTCCGCTGTGCAGCCTGTGTTGATGCCCGACGCAAGGAGAATGAGGCAAATGCAGCAGCGTTGTGTTTCGTGTTGATAAACCGTCGGCCGTTGCGACTGCTGCTGGTGTGGCAGTGTCTCACGTGTCCTAGTATCAGCTTATACTGATAGTATAGGCGTGCTACGGCACCCTGATATTTGGGGCATCGAAAACAACGCATACTGCACAGCGTACCACCAGCTTGTCATTTGCGAGACAGACTCGTAGCACCAACCGGCACCAATAGATTTGATGAGAGACAAACTCACCTTTTCGCGCGAGCACCGCTCGTTCTCGGGAAAAGTGGCTTCTTCCAGACGGACACAAGACTCGACGTCGTTCAACGTCAGAGTTTGCGTGTAGGGATGGAGCTTGTCGCGCTTCTCGTTAAGTTGGGCGCCTATTCGTCCTAGCAGGCTGTCGCCGGTCTCGCCGTCGTCCTCGAGGTCGTCGTCGTACTGGGCCTCCGGAGACGTCGTGATCTCTGGCGGGAGACTGTCGGGTGCGTTCTCGCGGTTCAGTCGAGGCATTGAGTCCATCGTCGACTCCTTCGACAGCGATGATAGGTCGCGAGGCATGGTGGTGGGAGCGGAGAGTAAGGCGTGGTGATAGAGGAGTTGGTCTCAGCTGATCAGGTCCAGTCCTCACAACGTCCTTGCAGTTCCAGCTTGTCGGATTGCACCACGCGACAGCTATAATCCCGTCTTTGCTTGCAGCGGAAAGCGTTAGTGGGGCTGTATCACGTAGATCAGGTCTTTGCAGGCTGCAATGTCCACTTTAAGCTCGAGGTCTTGTTACAGGTGCCGTTTCTCGTTTGTAGCGTTGATGAATGTTGAGCAATGTTCAAACAGTCGGGTCTGTGAATCTGGAGCAAAAGCATCCAGGGCGGGTGAGACAACGTGGGGCTGTAACGATGACGTCGGAGAACGCTAAGCCGAAAGGGGAATCCGCGATGGCGCGTGGAGTGAAGGATAGCTGCATAATCGCCTTACCAGCGACTTGGACGACCCATTGCTGTGTGCACCAGCAAACACACGCATCGTTTGCCTTTGCAGACCGCCTTTCCACGTGCCACTCGAGCTTCACCCGCCAGAGAAGAAGACGACGTGCGCTGCTCGCCAGCAACAACAACCCTTCGTAATCAGCCTGCCGCCTCCAGGTCTCTAGATGCTTCCACCATGAGAATTCCTTGAGAGCGCCACAAACACCCCTTCATACTCCGCCCCAATACCACTTCGTTTGTCACCGACCATCACACACAACCGGCGCTGTCCATCGCAACGGGTCGGGTGCTACTTGAGACATCGGCATTCCAGCTGCGGCCAGTCAAACGCCATCTCCCACTTCCCCTTCGAGCGAGACACATACGAGCCCGTCTACAACGCGAGGCAAGGGCATTCTGGGCGTGAGAGGTCACATCCTAATTCAAAATGTGAGTGCAACTTGGCCTTCTGTTTGTGTCGACTTGCAATCGACGGTGGTCCGGGTGTCTGGTCCGGTTACTGTCAAACGGGAGAATGTTCTCCTGTATCACATACCATGGGCTGACTCTTTGTTTGATCGAGCAGGCCGAGAATCACTCTGAGTCTCATCGCGCCGGGCACCAACTGGGATGGAGAGATATTAAGCCTCGAGCTCCCGCCTGGCCTGACCGTCGCCAACCTCAAGGATTCCGTCCACGCAGAGACCCAGCTCCCGCAAGCTTCGCAGCAGTTCTACCTCAACAACACACCCATACAGGGCGATCAGAAGTCGTTAGAGGAGGCGGGCATCAAGGATGGGGATATGCTAGCCATGCTCATGCGTCAGGAACAACAACAGAACAACATGGCACCTCGAAGACAGCAACAGCAAGGCGGGACAGCGGCGTGGTGCAGCAGGTCAGGGGCCACAAGAGATCGAGACGGCGAGGTTGAGCATATTGGGCAACCCGGCGGCGATGGCGCAGGTGAGGGAGCAGAGACCAGCATTGGCGGAAGCAATCAACGACAGCAACCGCTTCCGTGATGTGTGGCAGGAGATGATCAGAGAGGATGAGAACCGTGAGAGTGAGAGGCTAGAGCAGATGAGGCTGCTGAATGAGGATCCCTTCAACATCGATGCGCAGAGGAAGATTGAAGAGATGATCCGACAGCAGTCAGTGCAGGAGAATCTGCAATTTGCATACGAGCACAACCCAGAGGGTATGTCATGGCACCGCGGTGGGCTGTGTGAGCTTCGCTAACACCACATCGCAGTCTTCGGTCGCGTGACCATGCTCTACGTTCCAACACTAGTCAACAAACACCCCGTCAAAGCCTTCGTCGACTCAGGCGCCCAGACAACAATCATGTCACCCTCCTGCGCCGAGACCTGCGGCATCATGCGTCTCATCGACAAACGCTACTCCGGCGTGGCGAAAGGTGTGGGCACGGCACAGATCCTCGGACGTGTCCATAGCGCAGACATCAAGATCGGCAACGCGACCATGTCCTGCTCCTTCACCGTCATGGAAGGCAAAGACGTCGACTTGCTGCTGGGTCTGGATATGCTGAAGAGGTTTCAGGCGTTGATTGATCTCAAGCGGAACAAGCTCATCTTTGGTGATGGAAACGAAGTTGAGTTCCTGGGCGAGTCCGACATTCCGAAGTATCTTGAGGAGGCGATGTCGAACGAGCCTACGATCCAAGGCCCGAACGGTACGGAGGTGGGAACGCAGTCAGGTACGGTCAGGCAAGCCGGGTCTTCAGCGGCAGCGGGTTCGAGCTCAGGTACGAATGGTGCATTCCGCGGCTCTGGACAAACGCTGGGCGGCTCGAACTCGAAGGCTCCCGCTGACGGACCTGTACTCTCGCCCACGCCAGCAGCATCAGGAGGGGCCGCGCCAGCACGTCCAAGTCATCCCAAGGAGTCGATCGACCAGCTGGTCAATCTCGGCTTCGACCGCAACCAAGCGGTAGCGGCACTGGATGCGTGCGATGGGAATGTGGAGTATGCTGCTGGACTGCTCTTCCAAAACTGAGAGGGAGGTGGCTGCGGCAGAGAATCACGTTGAGCGCATTGGATGGGGTGAACGGGAAGACGGCATCTTTTTGCATGGTCTGGCTGGGATGAGCCGGAAGATATGGCATAGATAGCGCGGACAGCTTCTATGCTTCACTTCGATGTAACTATACGAATGCATGAGAGAACGCATAGAGTTGCTCAAGACTTCCATCTTACCTTCTTGAGATGTTCTCGTCGTCGGTGTTCCTGATCTCTTCTCCTTTCGATTTTTTGGGTGAATGCCTGAGGCCATCGGTCTTGCTTGGCGAAATCTTAGCCTTGCTATCGATACGAATTTTCCTTTGAATTGCACCTGCACCAGCAGACACGGACTCTTCCCCCACCGCCATACTCTCACCAACGACACCGCCAAATGAAGACCACCTGGAAAGACATCCCTCCGGTCCCGACCTCCCAAGAGTTCCTCGACATCGTCCTTCTCCCGCACACAACGCCGCCTCCCAACCCAGATCCGCGCCGGCTTCAAGATCTCCCGTATACGAGCTCTTTCTACATCCGCAAAGTCAAGTACACCAGTGAGACGTTTGCCGAAAAGCTGTCAGCCATCTTGACGGGCTTTCCAATCCTGGCCGAAGTGCACCCTTTCCACAAGGATCTGCTCAACACTTTGTACGATGCGGACCACTTCAAGATTGCCCTCGGGCAGCTGAACACGGCGAAGGGCTTGATTGAGACGGTGGCGAGGGATTATATCAGGTTGCTCAAGTATGGACAGAGTCTGTTCCAGTGCAAGCAGCTCAAGCGTGCGGCGCTGGGGCGGATGGCGACCATCTGCAAGAGGACTGAAGGATCCGCTGCTGTACCTGGAGAGGTGCGGCAGCATTTGGGACGTCTACCGAGTATCGATCCCAACACGCGGACGCTGTTGATTTGCGGGTATCCAAATGTGGGCAAGAGCAGCTTCTTGAAGAATATCTCGAGAGCGGATGTGGACGTGCAGCCGTATGCGTTTACGACGAAGAGTTTGTTTGTGGGACATTTCGACTACAAGATGCTGCGGTTTCAAGCGATCGACACACCTGGTATTCTGGACCACCCACTGGAGGACATGAACACGATTGAGATGCAGTCTATCACAGCTATTGCGCATTTGCGGAGCGCGATCATGCTACTTTATGGATTTGAGCGAGCAGTGTGGGTACAGTGTGCAGGCGCAGATCGCTTTGTTCCAGAGCATCAAGCCCCTCTTTGCGAACAAGTTGGTCTTCATTGTCATCAACAAGATCGATGTCATGAGGCCGGAGGATCTAGACGCAGAGACACAGGCACAGCTGCAGGAGATTCTGAAGAGCGGTAATGTGGAGCTTCTGCAGCTTTCGTGTACGACACAGGAAGGCTGATGAATGTACGGAATGCGGCTTGTGATCGGTTGCTGGCGGAGCGCAATGCGCAGAAGCTGAAGACTGGCACGAACGCTTCTGGTGAGGTGACAGGAAGGCTGGGCGATGTACTCAAGAGGATACACGTCGCGCAGCCGCTGGATGGTATTGTTCGAGAGCCTTTCATCCCAGAGGCGGCGCTCAACAAGCAAAAGTACGATGCCAACGACCCGGACCGGAAGAAGCTCATGCGCGAAATTGAGGAGGAGAACGGCGGAGCTGGTGTCTTCAATCTCAACATGAAGGAGCAATATCTGCTCGAGAACGATGAGTGGAAGAACGACAAGATGCCGGAGTACTATCTGGGTAAGAACGTCTACGACTTCATAGACCCGGACATCGAAGCCAAGCTCGCAGCGCTCGAAGAAGAGGAGCAGCGATTGGAGGCGGAAGGCTTTATGAGAACGCAGAAGACGAGGAGATCGACGATGCCGAGACGGCAGATATCAAGCACAAGGCTGAACTGATCCGGGAGAAGCGACAATTGATCCGCAATGAGAACAAGATGCGCAAGTCTCTCAAGAACAAGGCCATCATCCCTCGGAGCAAGAAGGCTGTGGAGCTGGGCAAGATGGAAGCTGCACTGGAGAACGCAGGCTACGACACCTCTGCCATCGCCGCCCGCGCGCGCTCGGCCTCGCGGCCTCGTGGTCGTTCGTCTGCTGCTGCAACCCCTGCGGCTGATGGCGATGCCATGGAGGTGGATCAGACGCCACAGCAACGCTTGTCGCGCTCCATTTCTGTTGCGCGGAACAGGAGCCAGAGCGTTCACAACCGCCGCGAAGATGGTGTTACGGACATGGCGGCAAGGAACAAGGCCGACAGGCTGGCGAAGCTTGGACAGAAGAAGATGAACCGGATGGCGAGGCAGGGTGAGGCGGATCGGCACCAGACCGCTGCGATTCCGAAATGGCTGGTTGCTGGAAAGAGGGGCAACGGCAGTACGAGGAGTCGATAGAGAGATGATGCTGCTGCCTGCGGTGCCTTTCGGTATGGGCGTTGTGGTATGGCTATGCGTACAGCATGGAGTTATGGGCCGGGTATAAGGGCTCGTGGACGGATCACGGAGCCTAGGGTGGATGAACAGACTCTGCGATGGTCTGCAAGTATGATTGGCGGAGCTACTTCCAGTCCATAGATGAGTAGCATCTGGTCCTTTCGAAGGTCAGATCCAATGCATGGACTCAATGTTCATTCGTTCGCACAGAGACTCCCTCGTCCTCAAGCTGCTGGTGCCAAGAAACATTGGCTTTCAATCTCAAGCATTCGACTTCCACTCTTGTCTTTCAACGTGAACACGATGTAGTCCCATTATCAGCAAATGACCTCCAGTACCAATGAGGCCGATATGCCTCCTTTCCCAGGCCGAGCCATAACTTTCGGCACCTTCAATGTGACCTCGCAGGCATGACGTCCACTCTACCCTCTCGCAACGACAGGTATTAATCTAGCCAGCAGGTCTTCCACACAACCCCCACTGCTTCGCCCTCGTAAACCTCAAACCCCTCCTCCCAGGCCACATCCTCGTCTCCCCGCTGCGCATCAAACCCAGGCTCGCCGACCTCTCCACAGAAGAAATCTCAGACCTCTTCCTCACCGTGACCCGCGTCCAGCGCACTCTAGCTCGCGTCTACAAAGCCGAGGCGTTTAATGTTGCGGTGCAGGATGGAGAGGCTGCGGGGCAGAGTGTGCCGCATGTGCATTGTCATGTCATTCCACGCGTGAGCGGGGATCCTGGGGAGGGGGACAAGGTGCATGAGTGGCTTGAGGGGGTGAGGGGAGGATTGGGGAGCATCAGCAGATGGGGGAGGTGGGAGTTAGGCAGGGGCAGGCGAAGGAGAAGTGGGCTAAGGATGATGAGAGGAAGCCTAGAGGACGGGAGGAGATGGAGGCTGAGGCGAAGTGGTTGAGGGAGGAGATGCTGAAAGATGAGGAGGGTGGTGGGAAGCTGTGATGCCGAGGGAGTGCACTCGCACCGCACCGGTATGATGATGATCGCACCACTTAGAGCCATGGACAAGACGGTGACGACAGGGTATACATACAGCACTTGGGCCAGGCAACATACGCCCGGGGCTTACGCGCTCAAAAAGCATCCCGCCCACGTGGCGAGGGAGTACTTTGCGGTTCTGCCTATTGGCAAGCTAGCTCGCGGAGCAGTTGCTCGACACCATCTCTACCGTGTCTGGCTAGGATGCGGCGCTCTGCACAGATCCACTCGTCTTGCTGATCATTACGCAGCAAAGAAGGAGTGGCTCAATTAGGGTTGCCTTTGCGAGTCTGGGTGGCTTCTCATGTAAATTGCCATTATCACGATTGGACTTGGGCCTGTCACGAAATCTGGGAAGACGGATTGTTCAACTTGCAATTCCATTCGCAATCTGCATGACAACCAACACTATTTGTCGAAGTCGACATAAGGAAACCCAGCAACCCAAAGTACGCGTCGAGGTCGACATAAGGAAAAAGGTCACGATCCCAACCGTGAAGCATCAACGCCTGTCCTGAACCGAGCCAACCAGACTACTGGACGTCTGCGGCGTTCTGCTCGTTCTCTGTGGCCTTGACTTCCTGCTCGCTCTCAACGGCCTCAACGTCCTGCTGGCTCTTCATAGCCTCAATATCATCGACGCTGCGCTTTCCATGGGCCCCCAATCCCACATGTAATACTCCACGGTCGACCCGAGGCCAGCCTTGAGCTGGGGGTTCTTCTCACCCTCGGCCAGCAAACCGTCCAGGCAGTCTTTCACCTTGAGGCCTCCTTTTTGGTGGGATGTCCGAGACCGTGCTTGCGCTTGATGTGGATGATGTTGTCCTTCTTCAGCCTTCCGGTGCATTTCACACCGCTCTCGCTGAGCCAGGACAACTTTGGCGCCTTGTGCTGCGCCGCCTCGGCATCCTGCTCGCTCTCGGTGGCCTCGACGTTCTCGGCATCTTCGACATTCTCGACAACCTCGGCATCCTTGACACTGCGCTTCTCGACCGGCCATCCCCAGTAGTAGTAGCGCCTGGTTCCTAGGACGTAGGACTTGAGCTGGGAGTTCGTCTTCGCCGCCTCCTCCAGCCCGTCGAGGCAGTTGTCCAACTGGTGCTGACGTTCCTTCGGCATATGATGAGCTTCGTTCCACATCTCCGTGATCTCGATGGTGTTCCTCCTTGCGTACTTGAACCCACTTCCAGAGCAGACCGCACCGTTCTTGCCGGTCCACTTGAATTCCGGCCTGTAATGATGCTCCGTGACATGGATACCCTGCTCGCTCTCGACGACCTCGGCGTCCGCGACGCTGCGCTTCTCGGGCCACATCGGGGTCCACCAGCGCAAGCTCACTGGGTTGAGTTCGGGGTTCCTATGCGCTTCCACCTCCAGCCCATCGACGCAGTCATATATCTGGGCATAGTTGTCCTTCGAAGTATGATGAGCTTCATCCCACATGCGGATGATCTGGATGATGTCCTTATTTGTGTGCTTGTTCCACACGCCGTGGCACTTCCTGCCGCTCTTGCCGGGCCAGTATAAATCCGGCTTATCGTCATGTTTCCACTTGCCCTCCACGGCCTCATCGCCGCGCTTCCCAAGAATGGCATCCGACGTCACTTCAGCGACGTCGCCGATCTGACCTGCGAGGACCGGTGCAGCGATCGTAGAGACCGCGCAGGGCAGGACGAGGGTGAGAGAGAGACGCATGATGAATGTGAGTCAGGCTTCTCGGGATGTCTTGTATGGTTCCAAGGATGCTTGGAATGGAATAGAGAAAGGGTTGTAGATGGTATGAGAAAGAAGTTGGCCACTGCAGGTAAGAGAGGGCACTTATATATCTGAACTGCGACGACAGACTTTGCCTTACTCTCCTTGCCTGTATTTGTGCGTGGGGTCCTCTGGGGATACTTCGACCCACTACCTGTACGTCCAACGAGTTCGCGTCCATAGAGAGAGCCGTGAATAATCTCGATAGAGACAGGTGTATCACGCCATGTGTCTGATACATGCGGAGGCGGAGAAAGGACAGGCAGTGCTAGCGAGTAGAATTCTGTCGATCCATAGAAGATAGAGTATATAAGCAGGAAGTCAGCAGGCCCACTGTATGTGGCATGTCTTGATGGAGAACGTGGATACCTCAAAGACAGGCGCGTGGAAAGTATCTTGCAAGTGAAGTATTGAGGTGTCGGTCCGTATAGAAGGACAGCGGACCCACAATATACAGTAGGCTCAATAGGGCAGAGATGTGGATTATCGCCTTTATCAACCTCACAGCAGTGGCTCTACAGTGTCTAGCTCGCCCCAGCCTGTATCGATGATATCGCAAGGAGCATGATGCTGCTGTCTATTCCAAAAAGCAGCCAGTCAAATATGTACACGGAAAGCCGCAAGGAAACGTCCTCGAGATCATGCACTCTCCCCAAATCTGAACACTGGTCCCGGCGCACCGTCTTTGTTGACAAGCTCACACGGCACTGTCCTTCCCGGTCCAAGCGAACAAGTGATGCCCAGGTTGATGAGTGGCGGTAGTGTCTGCTCCGTTGGCCGTCGAGCGGGTTGACACGCCGCGCATGCGGGTGCAGAATCGCAAGCAACGCTGTGCACTGTCAGGATCACAATTTGTTCAGCATAGGTGTATTAGACTTACCATTTCTCTTCGAGGGCGAAGTCGGTACACTGATGGATCGTCCGGCAGATCGCACAGCTGATCTCCTTCGTCTCGTCGCAGGTATCCTCGACAACAACCGGCTCCTCGACTGTGACCGTGGCAACAGGGGCCCATGTCGGTACCAGTTGTTGCTTGGTCATGTACACCGTCTCGATCACTTCGAAAAAGGTCTGTGTCTCCGTGACGATGCGGGTCCGTGTGAGTGGCGCGACGTCTCCGATAGGTAGCTGCTCTTGACGACCTCCCAAGTCGTAGACATCGGCTGGTATGACTGGGTTGGCGAGCGCCAGCGCAGAGGCTGCAGCGACAGTGAGTAACGTGCTGATGAGTTGCATGATGGCCTGTGAAGTGCTTGATGGTAGCTTGGGTGAACGACTGGTAACGGAAATGTTTGAACAACAAGAAATTCGCTTGCTTTCCTACCAGTCAAGTACTCTTTCTTCCGGTCTCTGAGAATAGCGTGAAACAATGGAAGCGCTGCTGCGCCGTTCACGAGCAGACTGCATGTCTTGGTCTTTTTGACTTTCTTTCATGTTGATAGAGACCAGCATGGTTGTAAGCGCTGCTGTGCCGCTCAGAGCGCGAAGGCGATCTCGAAGCTGGTCGCGGCCTTCTGGGCAGCGGCAAGGAAGCGAGAGATGCTGAATGGGACTGAAGCTGTTCGGGGACATTGACAATGGCGCTGCTTCGAGGTTTAGATTGAGGTGTTGATGGGTGGAAACCCTCAGGAAGCAGGCGAAAAAAAGCGGCCGCGTTGTACAGCATCTGATGGCTGAGAGCTCGGGCTCTGATTGGCCACCGAGACCTCCTTCCTTGAACAAACCTCCCTCTTGATCGTGTAGACGGCCAAGATACGAATCATCTCGACAATGCCAATATGTATCGAGTAGGCTGATATCTCTCATCTACAGTCGACATTGTACTGACGGAATATAGATGTCGCCACCCAGTCCAAACGCTCTACACGACCTACAGCAAAGCCGATGACAAGGCGCTCGGCAAGGGCGTCCGGTTGACACAGTGCCCACAATGCAAGCGCTTCGCCGACAAGTATGTGGAGCACGACATGGTGGTGCTGTTTATTGATCTGGTGTTGATCAAGCCGCAAGTGAGATAAGCTCTTCCTACTCCTGGCTCCCAGTAGGAGACTGACGAGTGGACAGGTCTATCGACATCTGCTCTTTAATCTACTTGGTCGGGAAGATGGACGATTTGATGTACGTCCACGCAATCATCGGGGAAGCCATTGTATGGATTGAGCACTAACGGATCTTCTAGCCGTCAGTGATCCGCCTAGGCGTCCTACTCCTGCTTTTCGACGTCTACCTAACCTGGGCCCGCATCGAAAAGGCAACACCTCCCTCGGAAAAGCTTCCACCACCGCCTTTGCCACCCTTCACGGCGAATTTCACAGCATACGATCCAGTGGCCACCGACAACCAAAACGCAACCCAGGCCTCAGGCGTCCACAGCACCTTTCTTGCCACCCAGCCCATTCTCCTGCAATACCTCTTCTTCCTGACCCTCTGCACAATCGAAACCGCGTCCTTCCACGTCCCGATCCGCTTCCTACTGTCCCTCAAACTACCCAAACCCATCCGGACTGTAATACCCTACTACCCACACCCGGCCCTCATCTCCACTGCTCTGCTCGTGTCGAGCTTCACCAAGCTCTTCCCGCTCCTGCTGCTAGTCTGGCAGTATGATCTTCCGTCTTCGGCGTCCGCGGTCAGCTGGGCGGTCATTATCAATAATGTCGCGGCGCTGGAGATCTTGCTGGACTGTGGGTATGTCAGGGCTGCGGGATTAGCGGCTGTGGGCGCGGTATGGCGTGCTGGTGTTGGGTGGGGGATTTTGAGGGCGGTGGGGGTTGGTGGTGGGGTGGCTGCTGCTGGGGTTGTAGAGACGGAGGACCTGATTGAGGTTTGGAGAAGGTTGAGCGAGAGTGTGGGATTTGGGTGAGGCTACGTAGAAGACATGATGCCAAAGACTGCAGGCTAACTGCCGCTGTTGGTGCTCTATGACCGTCCTTATACGTATAGTACATCTATACACATGCTCCAGAACTTTCGAAGGCAGGTAGTCATTCGCCTTCTCGAGCATAACAGCCCCAATCACCACCCCTGCTTCTTCAATCCCTGCACCAGCTTAATCGTCGCCCGAAACCCCTCCTTAAACCGCCTCCTCCACCGCTCACTCTTCAGCCTCTTCCGCTTTAAACCCCCACGCTCATGAAACCTCTGACGCATAAAATCCCTCTTAACATTGTTCTGATTGCACCTCGACTCAAGCGTCCGAAACGCTCTTCCAACATCCATCCCCCGATTATGGTCCACTGGAATGGTCCGTCCAACAGTACTGTTCAGCTTGACCGGCGGTGTAGGCGGTGCTTGAGGTACTGCAGGCGCGTTGCTCTTGTTCGGATTCAAAGCACCGCCCACGTCTAGCATACCTGCGATCTCACTCACAGCGTTGCGGGATGGTTGGTTGCTGTTGCGCATGTTGTCGAGGATATCTTGGAAGCTGTTGTTGTTACCTGCGCGTTCGGCGGCCATGCGGGCGGAGGGACTGGTTCGGTTCTGCTGTTGTGCACGATTTGAGCCGAAGCGGGAGGTTCGTGGTGTGGGTGCGGTGGGCACGATTTTGTTCTTGTCCAGCGTCTCGTCGAGCATTTTGCCAAACGCGTCCTCCTCGGATTGGTGCGGTGGACATGTTGATAGCGCTCGTGAGGGGTGGTGCTGGCGGAGGCATTGTGATATTCTTCGGGGTGCGGAGCTGCGGTAGGCTGCGGGGGCGAGGAAGGGCAGGATGGGCCGTGATGAGCGTAGCAATGCCTCGCCTGCCCGGGCGAAATCCATTGCCGTATCTGTCGAAGATTCAATGGGTGTCGATGCTAGCTCTCGTCCTGTTGTCGGTCCTTGTCGCTTTGCGGAGTTCGGGAGTGTTTCTGACCCGAGTCATGACTGTGCATGGACATGGGCCTCGCAAACTCGATCATTCAAGTCACAAGTCACTCTTTACAGCCTCGACACAACTTCACCACATCCCCAAAGCCACGTCGCCGAATACACGAGCAGTGACTGGAACAATCTTACTAATGCTCTGATCACTAGAGAGGTAGCATCGGTGATCACACCCACGAGACCGAACACTTCCCACCAACACCTTCACCATGGCCTACAACTACGGCGCCCCTCCAGGCTATGGCGCACCCGGTATGCAAGCTCCACCGGGCATGGGCGCTCCCCGGTATGGCAGGCTCACCGCCTGGTATGCCGCCTCAGCAATTCCAAGCTCCGCCCGGCATGCCGAACGTCAACTTCAACGCGCCTGTTATCCGCATGGGTGGAGATCAGAAACGGAGACCGGACCCATCAGCCGACAGAGCGGGCAGTGATCGTGGAGCGCGAGGTAGCAATGCGGAGCCTCTCGGACGAAGCAGGATGGGCTTGGGAGCGGGCGGGGATCACAGTGGGCGGAATCTCGATGCGCAGAGGGCGGCAGTCAGAGAGAGCATGGCTGCCATGACACCACCAACAAGAGAGGAAGTCGCGAGAACAATCTTCATCGGCGGCATCGGAGAAGGGGCGCCTGATGACGAGCAGATCGAGGAAGTGCTGCGCTGCGCTGGGAAGCTTAGGCGGTGGAACCGGGCGCGGGATGCGGACGACAAGAAGTGCAAGTTCGGCTTTGCTGAGTACGAGGACGTCGATAGTCTCGACGCTGCCAACGCAATCTTCGGAGAAGGCATAGACGTACCGATCTTCAGCAAGAGCGGAGGCGTGGCGAAGGAAGATGACGGAGATGAGGTCAAGAAGATGAAGATGCTAGTAGTCGTGGATGACCAGAGCAAGAACTATATCTCCGAATGGAAGGGCAAGCAGGGAGAAGATGACGATGCGAGGCAGTTCAGACTGGAGACTTGCCGCGATGAGCTGAGGGCGAATTTCGCGGCGATGGTCAACCAAGCTGCGTTCGCTGCCAACGCTCAGAACGGCGATGCAAATGGCGACGGAGACGTGCAGATGGCTGACGCGAACGGCGAGAACGGTGAGGTGGTCAACATTCCACTCACTTTGGAAGATGAGCTTGCAGACTTGCCGGAGAACATTCGTGCGACAGTTGCGCTCGAGATCCGCGCATTCCGAGACCGAGCCAGACGTCGGGATCTCGAAAACTTCCGGCAAGAGGAAGAAGCGAGCTCCGCTGCAAGAGTCAATCGTCTGGGGACACCACCTCCCAGCGGACCAGGAGCATCTGCCAACGGCATCCCAGTTGGCCCACGAGATCGTAGTGGCGTTCAGGGCGCTCCATCCGGACCTAAGGGTTTCCGTGGGACACAGCTTCCCAACGACTACGTGAACGGCGTCAACTTCGTATCTGCCAATGGCACGAATGGCTACGGGTACACCCGCGAAGACGATGACGCAGAGGAAAGCGACGAGGAGCTCGAGAGGAGGCGGAAAGCTAAGCGCGACGAGGGGTTCGAGAAGCAGTATGCAGAAGCTGAGCGTCGCTGGGTCAATCGCGAGCGTACACGCGCGGCGGCACAGGAGCGCGAGAAGGCGCGAGAGGCGGCGGAGAAGCGGGAGATGGAGCGTCAGAAGGACGCCATTGCCGCGAGATTACGTGAGTGGGATGACGACGAGGAAGCGCGTCTGGGCAAGGAAGAGTACTACCGCGACCACAGCGCCTGGCTCCGTCAACGCGCAGCTTTCCGAGACCACGAGCAACGCGATGACGACCGCGACCGCGCAGCCGAAGACCGCGAGAAAACAGAAGAGCGGAGACGCGAAGCCGAAGCCAAGGGCATGGCAGACGACTTCCTCAACCAGATGGATTTCGTACAAGTCAGCAACAAACCCGCGCAACCGCAACCACAAGAGCAAGCTCCAGCCCTCGGCGGCTTCAAGATGTCTCTCGGCTCAGCCGCCCAGCGCGCCGCAAAACCCGAGCGTACAGCCCCCAAGCGCGCAATGGCAGACTTCGAAAATCTGCTCGAAGACGAAGAAGATGCCGCGGCCTCCGGGCTCAAACGCCCCGAACTCAGACCCCTGACCGACACGTCCACGGCACCCCTCAACAGCATCGACATGACCGACGCCGAGCGCGCGGAAGCCAAGCGCAGTCTCGCGTCCTCCATCCCGACCGACACCGCCGAGCTCTTCGCTTACCCAGTCAAGTTCAATTATTTGACTGCTGGGATACTGGAGGAGCAGGTGAAGCCTTTTGTGGAGAAGAAGGTTGTGGAGAGTTTGGGCGTGCAGGAGGATTTGCTGGTGGATGCTGTGGTTGATTCCTTGAGGGAGAGGAAGGAGGCGAGGGAGGTCGTGGGCGAGCTGGAGGATGCGCTTGAGGAGGAGGCTGAGGGGTTGGTGCGAAAGGTGTGGCGGATGGTTGTGTTTTTGACGGAGTGTGAGGAAGGGGGCTGACGTGATGGGGATGTTCCTACAGCCTACGGGTGCGAGCGATGAACGTGGCGGCAACAGAGACTGGCTCAGTGTGCTGAAGCAAGTAAGTCTCTGATTCGATGACTTGTAGCTAGTGTACGATTGAACGCAAGAGCTAGTAACCATCCCTTTCTCCAGAGCGCCAACGCTGAACATGACAAACAGCGCGCCACGCTATCTCAAACACCCGTACGAACAAGAAGCACACCCGAAACAAAACAACCGCAACAAGCCATTCCTCCTTTATGGAATCATGCAAAGCCCTCCATCATCCCCTTGCATCGGCGCCTTAAGCACCGTAGCCGCTTGAGCGAGGCTTGCCGCCGGCGGTCCATACTCGGCGTCTCCGGCACTTGCGCGCTCCTTGCGCTTCGCGAGGCGTGCAGAAGATCCGTAAGTCGTCTTCTGGCGCTGAGATGGCGAAGTTGGGGGCCGATGGGCTTTAGCTGTGACGGGAAATTGTTAGCTTTGAGATGTATGGTGGGCTTGCGTGATGATCAGGGGAAAACTTACCGGTGCTCCTGGAGATGCGGCGCCCAGAGTCTGTGACGGCTTCGTCGAACGGAGCGGTGGCGTTGGGATTTGGCGTGTCGACAGCACCAGCGCCTACCTTCTCTTGGCGGCGCACCTCCTTCTTCTTCCCTCCACGACAATCTTCTAGCTCCACATTTGCCGGCTTCCTGCCTGCCAGGATGTCCTCGATGTCCTGCTCATTGAGAAGGAACTTCTTGCACGCCCTCCACACACCGTCTTGGTCGAATGAACAACCGTGGGACATGCGGTAATGAATTCGCAAGCCATGTAGGTCAAAGCGGCATGCGGCGCCTGTGGAGACGGGCATGTTGGCGCTGCAGAAGTGGCATGCAATGGCCCAGTACTGGTCGTTCACGTCCTGGCAGGTGTTCTCCATCTTCTCGATGAGCTGCTCGAGGGTGGTTTTGGCTTGCTCCTGAGCCTGCGGAGAGATGCCGGACTTGCGGCTGCCGTGCCTAGTGCTCATGCTGAATGGCGTTCCGGAGGCCTCGTCGCCGCCTGGAGCTGGTGCGTGATCTGGAGGCATGTAAGGTCTGTCTTCGTCATCCTGCTGCTCGCGGGTGGTCGCCTGTCAGGATGTGAGCTAGTGAACGATAGTTTAGGGGTAATCAACTTACAAAGGAGTTTGTGTCGCTTCGACCGTTCACCGGCTGCTCAGAGGGAGGGCAAGCCTCGTATTCACGAGAGCGTGCCAGCATGCAGGTGATCACAGCCTGGGTTGTCGTCAGTGAGTAACAAAACATGAGCACTAGAGTAGACTCACGTTTAATTCAGGAGTAGCCGTGGAGACCACATTTTGGATTGCCTCATCATCACCGTGGAAGCCAGCAAGCTCAGCCTTTAGGGCGATGATCTCTTCAAGCAAATCGGTGGCGGCGAGCTCCTTCTCCTGAATGGACTCACGCAGCCTCTTCTTCTCGTTGAATTGGCGCTCAAGAGTCTCCAGCTCATGTCTAACGCGCGATCTGCTCCTCGTCGGTCAGTGAGGGCGCCATGATTGTCCGGACAGAATGGAAGCGAAGGTGTTATGGATGCGCTGTATGGCTCCGAAGCTTCCGAAATGGTATTCAACACACGGTAAGGTGTACAAGTGTGTGTTGTTGTGAGATGAGGTTGAAACGCGAAGCAAGTTTGTTTACATCTGACTGTGGGTCTTTAGCCGTGCTGTGGAAGAGTCAAGCGGAAGGAGCGATGCGCTCCTGCCTCACTTGACAGCATCATATGCGTGCATGTGATCAACACATGTTGGCACATTCCCTTCATTACCACATACTACACGCGCGAATAAGTCGTTATGAAGGCCCAGATTCATTATCTTCACGTTTCTCCTTAGTAAACTCCATGTGCTCTCACTGGCTGTTCAGTAGACTGTTCCAAAACCATCGTTCGAGATATGCAGGTGAACACGAGCGTGATGAACTGAAGTCAGATGCAATTTGGCCCCCAAATTCAGTTTGTCTCGGCGTTCTGGCTCTCCCGAAGACTTCATCCATCATCGACCTCTCCAGCAGGCGCATACATCTACAACCCTCACAACGGCAGCAAAGCACCGCAAGGATGGCGAACGGGTATGTATGATATCACGAATTGTGACATCTTCGCTGACGAGCGCCCCAGCTGGTCTCTTCTCGTCAGCATCATTTTCATCGCTGTCTTCTCCATCGCCTCATGGTTCCTCAGTCCGAAAGGCGAGAACAACACGTACGTCCTATTGGCTCCCTCCTCGATCAGATCGTTCGCACTCTTCGGTGCTTAGTGGGTACATCAAAGTATGCATTTGCTGACCCGGCTTGCGCAACCAGGATATGGCGATCGACCCTCATACTCTCTGCCTGGAGTTGCTGGCTCATGTGGGGTATGCTATCCTCACGGCGCGGACGACTGGCCGGTACTAACATCGCAATAGCTATCACCTTCCTTGCGCAGTGGCATCCTCTCATCGCCCCCGAACGAAGCGACCTGAGGCCTGAGTATCAGAATGGGCCGGTCAAGAGCGGGAGTATGTTCTAGTGAAGAGGTACAGGGAGTTCGAGGCGTACAATGGGCATCTGGGATTCGACAAGAGGAAGAGCTTGCTTGTACAATACAATGTCCATGGTCATCTAAGAGCCTTCTCTGCCATTGTGCAGCACGTACAGCAGATCAAGCATGAGAAAAGGCTCTGTCTCCCTCGGTTGGGTCGTCCATTGAAGGCACCTTTTCATGGTCAGCCAGCCACTCATCCGCACGGTAAGGCACGTGACTCTTGGAACTATTAGCATGCGTGTGTCGAAAGTCTACAATCACCAGGTCAAAGGCAGCGTTCTAGCGACGCTGAGTTGGCCCCCCCCAAGGAAGGAATGAAGCCCGTCTGCATGGCTCTGTCTCTTACACTCCCGACGACTTGACGGACGAAAGAACGGCCGATCTGAACGCTGGCGAGAAGAGAAGCAAAGTAACGCGCTTACGCTAACGAGCAATATACGACCACAAGCATTTGCTACCGCCGACGCTGGACTGGAAGATCACGAGACTTGGTTGTACCTCAACAACCAAAGAACACTCTGGTTTCTTGAGGACTCACCATAGCGAGAGAAGTCCTCGGAGCGGAAGGGTGGGAGCGAGCTCGGACGATCGGGCAACCAGCAACTCAGTGGTCACTATTCGAGCGACGACAGGATGCCGAGAGAATCTTGCAGCCTGGCTACGCGGTGTGAACAGGCTGGATCCAGCATATACTACCTCAAACTCCTTTGGCCCGCCCACTGCGTGGATATCATTGGTTTGAGCAAAGGTTTGCGAGGGGCAATGCAACTCAGTATTCACGTAAGCAGCAACACAACAGTCTCACGTCTCGAGATCTTGCGTGCTCGCATGGCTAGCCTCGCAAGGTACTGTACGTACTTGTTCACAGCATCTCCATCTCGAATGTTTTGCCAAGCATCCTGCACTTTGCTCCGATGCTGCTCCGATAACGCTATACTAGACAACACCGCAGCTCGCACTTGGTCACCGTAACCTCAGGCTTCCTTATATTGTCGACAGGCATTGGCCGTACATCCAATGGCTACATTGCGATGCCTGCTCCAAGGCACCACTTTGATGGACTGGATACATCTTAAGCCCACTGGGTGGCCAGCTGGGCAGGCCTTCTTGCTCCATCTATCTTCAAAACAACATCAACATGGCACACATTGAGATCCACGGACGAACGTACAACCTGCCGACGAAGCCAACAGTGGCAGTCTGCGTCGATGGCTTCGACCCTGAGTACCTCGAACAAGGCATCAGAGATGGCATCCTGCCGAACTTTGCAGCATTCATCAAGAACGGCTTCCACGAAACAGCCGAATGCGTGATGCCTAGTTTGACCAACCCAAACAACACTTCCATCGTGACCGGCGCTCCCATCTCCAAGCACGGCATCGCTGGTAACTACTATCTCGAGCGCGAGACCTGGAAGGAGGTCATGATGGTCGACGACTCACAACTCATTGGGCCAACGATTCTCGAGTTGATGTCAAAGCAGGACGTTCGTGTCGCCGCGGTTACTGCCAAAGACAAGCTGCGCAAGATTCTGCATCATGACTTGAAGAATGCCATCTGCTTCTCCGCTGAGAAGGCCGCAAGCTGTACACTCGAGGAGAATGGTATAGAAAACGTGGAAGAATGGCTTGGTCAGAAGCAGCCAGACCAGTACTCTGGCACCCTGTCGCAGTTTGTCATCGATGCTGGTATCAAGTTGCTTGAGGAGGGCAGGGCTGATCTGTATTACCTGACCTTGTCGGATTATATCCAGCACAAGTACGCCCCGGGATCGAAGGAGTCGAACGACTTTCTGGCCGCGCTGGACAGGAAGCTTGGACGGATTGTGGAGTTGGGCGCTCAAGTTGCGATCACAGGAGATCATGGCATGTCCGCGAAGAGCAAGCCGGATGGCAGCCCTAACGTTTTATACGTTGAGGATGTCCTCAAGGAGGAGTGGCCGGATGTCAAGAGCAGAGTCATATGCCCGATCGCTGACCCCTTCGTCAAGCACCACGGCGCCTTGGGAGGTTTCGTCCGATGTTACGTGCATCCGCAAGACCAGGTCGACGAGATGATCAACTACATCAACGACTTGCCTCAGGTTGAAGTCGCAATGAGCGGCGCAAAAGCCGTTGAGACGTTCGATCTCATGCTCGAGCGAGAAGGCGATTTCGTCGTCATCTCGAAGTCCGATGCGGTCGTTGGTAACCGAAAGGATGAGCACGATCTCTCGAATCTCGGGAATCACACGTTGCGGACGCATGGTGGGCTGTCTGAGCAGCATATCCCACTCATCATGTCGAGGCCGGTCAAGGACGAGGAGGCTGTTGTGGGGCGGCAGTGGCGCAACTTCGATATCTACGATTTGCTGCTCAACCATTGAGGGATATTGGCGGATCATTACCACAAGCATCAAAGCAGTCATTCTCATCTCTTCGACGTTGCTGCTTTGGCTCTTCACGCCCCAAGTCACCATTCGACTCGCTCGGCCCAACCATTTTCCGCACCGAAGCCTGGACCATTCTCTGCGTCCTCTTTCCTCTTCTACTTTACTCAAATGATCACTATTCGCCGTCCACAGCGCATACACAACACAAAACGCATCTCTAGAATCATTTGATAGCCACGTGCATGACCAACAGCGGTCTAAGGGCAGTAGCGGAAGCATGGAGTCGTGAAAACGCTTCGGGGGCTTCCAAGGCAGCTTCAATGCGGCAAAGTGCCGACTCCCCTCCTTGCCCGCAATGATCTCACAGGTGGGCTGCCGGTGGGTTCATGGGCAAATGCATCGAAACATTTTATTACTGTCAACATGCCTTCTGACAAACCTATTCGCTTCTCCTCTTCGCTTGACATACAAGCCGAATCTCTTCACGAAAACATCATAGATCATTCTACAGGCAAAGCCAAAGTCATCGACAAGGAAACGTCGCACGAGTCTTCGTCGAGCTATACTGTGACCACCAACCCGGTCAAGTACGAGGCGAAGGGAACGGAAGAAGCGAAGGTCACAGAAGGCAAATCCGTCGATCTCGACCCAGCGACCGAAGGCTACGATACAAGCCAATTGTAACTCCAACCATAACACGATTCAAAAGTAGAACAGTCAAGATGTCAGGGGGGCTCCGCATCGCCATGGGCGCCGACGAGGCCGGCGCAACCTACAAGAACAAAATCAAAGCCGACCTCGAAGCCGACTCGCGCGTGGCCAAAGTCATCGACGTCGGTGTTAAAGACAGCAGCGACAAAACCGCATACCCCCACGCCGCAGTCGATGCCTCGAAGCTCGTCGCCAACGGCGAGGCCGACCGCGCTCTTCTCATCTGCGGCACAGGTCTCGGTGTGGCTATCAGCGCGAATAAGGTCCCAGGTATCAGAGCTGTGACGGCACATGATAGTTTCAGTGTGGAGAGGGCGGTGCTGAGCAACAATGCGCAGGTGCTTTGTATGGGGGAGAGGGTTGTGGGTGTTGAGCTGGCGAGACGGTTGGCGAAGGAGTGGGTCGGGTATGAGTTTGACCCGAAGAGTGCCAGTGCCGCGAAGGTGGATGCTATTATGGAGCATGAGAAGAAGAACTTTGGGCTGAGCTCGTAGAAGAGATGAGACGTAAAAGTTGGATACGACATGATGACCGGAAGACATATGTATGGTCATGCTAGGCGTAAGATAGTTGCAAAGATTGCGCGATACACACCGCATCGGAGATCTTGCGCTCCTGCTACATGAACCTCTCCCACAGCCTTCCCATGACGAACCCACCAAATACCGCACCCATCAACGCTACGACAACGTACCTCCTCTCATCCTCGTTGTGCTTGCGACATTTCAGAGCCTCCGTGTCATAGCCTCCGTTTCCTGAACAGGCAGGCCGTCCTCGCCACGCTGCTTCCGCCCCTCGATTACCTCTGGCGCCGTGATCCACCACCTCTGCCCACTGTATCCTCCTTGACTCATGAACGCCTCATAGGTACCAGAGTAGGTATCGAGATACCAATTTCTCCCCGTCCAGTCGTTCGAAAGCTTGAACCACTTCCCACCCTTCACATCCTCACCGCACATGTCATCGCAAGGCACAAGCGTCCAGAACTGTCCGGAATAACATCCAGGGTCAGCTAGGCAGACTCTCGTCTTGTCGCCACTATGGTCGTTGTACAAGTCAAGGCGCTTAGACTGCCCATCTGAGGTCGTGGTGTCGATGTGGTATTTGCCCGCATTATGAGGCGCCGGCGTGATGGTCCATACGAGCCCTTCATCTTTCTCGCTGGATGGTGCGAGGCATAAGGCCTCACGGTGTCTGGGCTGAGGGTCGGCTTGGAGCGCATGCGACGACCCCATGAAGGAGTTCGTGAGGGTCTGAGACGACATGACCTCGGGTGATCGTAGATGTTTGGTGCTTCTTCTAATCTACCCTGAGAACTGTTTTGGAGGTTGCGCGAGTGTAGAGAAGAGACTCTGCAGTGGTTAGAAGAGTATGGTGGAATGTCCGACGACCTATTTTGTTGCCTGCGTGACCTTTACTGGTTTCCCACGCGTCATGCCGCCCATGGGCGGCTGTGCAGAACGTTGGAGGCCTGCTGTGCATGCGCAGCTCCACTTTAGTATGTAGCTTCAAAGCTAAAGGTAAGTACCTGCAGTGCGCTTCGCTGTCGCAAGACATTGGGTTGGGCTGTCAAAAGATATGAGAAGTAAATGAGGCATGTTCACCTGGCAACAGATGTAGTGAATGCACCCCTTATCTATACTCTGTTCGGTCGTTCGTAGCTTCGTCCAGTGCGATAGAAATGCAAGACATGAAAGCCTCCAAACGCCTAGACGCACCCGCTTCGCACCACCCAGCTTTCTCGCAATCCCATTGCCGGAAGACCTGTCGCATGATCTGTACCAATCGTGAGCCGAGCATTGCAGATACAGATACCCTCGACTTGTTCAAATAGACTCGCTCAGGTAAGCGTAGCCATCGCGGCGGCAACAATCTTCGCTTTCTTCTTTCGCTCGCGCTCTGCTGCAGGAAGAAGACAGAATGTCAGCATATCTCCTGGAAACCCAAGCGGCCAAGCAGAAAATTGCACGCAATTCCCACCCACCATGACACCTAATTCTTAGACCGAACCATAGCCATCCTACCTTTCCGATCCTTCTCAACCCTCAGCACATTCCTCGGCGGGCTACGCTCCCGTTCCACAACGTCCAAGTACTCCCGCGGGCGGTCACGGTACTCGACCAGCTGGTATTCCTCCTCGGGCCGCTCGCGGATGCGGACAGCCATGTCGCGGCGCTCATCGGCTTCCCTTTCGAAGCGCAGGGCGCGGCGCTCGGCCTCGAGACGAGCGATTTCCGAGTTGATGTCGCGGTCAGAGCGGTACTCGCGTTCTTGGACGACGAGCGTGCCGGGGCCGCCGTGGCTGGATGGCGGGGACATGGGCCTGCGTTCTTCGACGATTTGAGTGCGACGGTCTTCTTCGTAGTAGACTGGTGCTGGAGGCGGCGGTGCTGGAGGAGGCGCTCTTCAACAACAGTCTTGCGCTCGAAGAACTCCGGTCCTGGTGACGATCGGCGCCGAGAGCGTGAGGTCTTTGCGGTACGCGCTGGTGACAGGGCGCGGGGTGTGGTGCCGCTCCACTGGCTCGAGCCGCCGTCGCGACGACCCGCATGGGAGGCTGATCGGTGACTGCGAGCTCCTGCGACAGATGGAGGGTTGATCCATTCCGTGCGGACGATCTCCTCGTGCTCTTCTGGGGGTGGCAGCAGCACAGGCGCCTCTTCAATCTTCTCTTTGTATTCATAGACGGTCTTCTTCTCGCCGCTCTTGTAGCTCTCACTAATTCGCATGACCTCGTCAATCTGCTCCTTCTCCAGCGCGATCCTGAGCACAAAGAAGTCGACCTCCTCATCATACGGATAGCCGAGGTCCATGATAGCCTCACGGCGGACTAGTCGCTTGGGCATGCGAGTTTTGCCTTTCTTGAACCTCTTATCAATGGTCTCATGTATGCTTGCGCTGCCACCAGCAAAGCTTTCGTGGATGCTCTCTTCTTTCCGTATCTCCTCAAAGCCAGAGGAGCTGCTGCTTGAGGAGCTGCGCCGAGTGGTGACAGACTTGGCTTTGGAGCTCTTTGCGCTCTTGACACTCTTCGGCCCGCGGCGATGCACAGAGCGCTCACGCTGAATCTCGACTTCGCGGTAATCTTCCGGCTCATAGTCTCTGTAGCGGACATCTTCGTACTGATCGGCAAACCGCGGCTCTCTTCTGATGGGCAACGGGACTGGGGTGTACGCTGGCATGCGGTAGTCTTCTCTCTCGTAGCCATGTCGTGCAGGTGCTCGGCGGTCGAATGTGTCAAGCTGCTCTGCCGACGCAGAAGGCCAGGGCGAGGTGGGGCCACTTTACGCTCGTTGTTGATGTCGATGTCGATGTCAATCTCTCCTGTTGCTACTCTGTGGTCGGTAAGGAGTCATGGCCATCTGAGCCACCTCTCGTGGGTCGGAGTCACCGAAGAGCTCGCGGTCGGTCCTCCTCCTGGGACCTCCAGAACCGAGCGGCCCGAGTCTATCACGCTCATAGAAGCGGTCTTGCTCTTCATATCGTCCTCGAGGGCCGCGACTCTCAATGCGGTCTTCAACTGCAATGTCACGCCTGCCAGGAGTATCTCGCTCTTGGTAGCGGTAGTCTTCCTCGTACTGGCGTGGTGAGGTAGGGCCACGTCCGAATCGCTCGAAAGTGTCTCGGTCCCATCGCCGTGGAGGCTCTCCGTAGGCCAGATCGCCGTCGTAGCCTCTAGGCCCACCGAAACGTGACATCGTGTTGTCTGAGCTGGTAGGTGGAGATCAATGGTGGAGAAGTGGTGGGAGCGATGTCTTGTGCTGGCACCGAGGGTGACTCTAGACAATGTATACTATTTGCAAGTGGCACGGTTGATACGGTATTGCTGCCCACGAGGAAAACGAAGTCGTTTCATGCACGCCGTGCGTCACCTGCGCGGTCGCTCTGGTCTAGCCTGGCGGTAAGCGGTCGGGATATCCTGGGTTTGTGCCCAATCATAAGCCAGGGTCTGATCCAAGCAGACCGGCTCGAACATGAATTGCTGCTGGCGAGATGAGTTGGGCTTCTATCTCTTCTTGACTCGCAGCACGTTGCCCTTACTATGTTCGCGTCGCTGCCCAAACCGGTCGGGGGATGGTGGGCCTGGCGAGAGCGTCTGTGCAAGGTGCGAGGTGGGTTGCATGACGGGGATCATGTGATCGTTGGCACGTGCGTTTCGACCTCACTCCAGACGGAAGGAACGACCTTCGTACCTTCCACTACTCGTCAAGAGTTGCTAAACGAAGGCAGGTGCAGACAGACTCATTTCAGAACATGTGCGAATCGTATGCCTTAGCCGTTCGCATTTGGAGAACTCAAAGTTCCCCGGGAAAAGCGATGTGATATGAGCTCGACAGCCTCGACTCACGACCTGCCTGCCTTGAACATGCCCATGGAGTCGATTGCGAGTGCTGCGTCCGAGCATTGAAGAGCTGGCATCCTGCAGATATGTCAACGGCAAGAGCGGTGACTGTGAGCACGTATCAGAAGACGGAAGTGCTGCATCCCTGAGTTTCAGACCTGGCCGAGAAGCATTGCATTCTCAACATGAAGTTCGTGAGTGCTTGCTCTTCCTGTCGCTCGCCCTCACGGTCCCAGGCCTCACATGCTCGTAGTTGAATTGCCAAGCACGAGTCCCTGCCGTCCTGGTCTCGCTCACATGCAGCTTGCACTTTCATAAGCCGCATCAGATCCTAAGGTAGACGACAAAAGGAAAGAGCAAACGCCTCATTGCAACGCCTGACAATGCGCTCGACTTGCTGTGAGAGGTCGTTCTGAGCATAAGGCAGGGTGTCGGCTGCCGGCAAGCTCACGGACCGCAGCCTGCAATGCTTCACCTCCATCAACCTCACTTCATCCGCCCCTCTCGAATGACTCTAACCCGCATCATGCGACAAGATCTGCGACAATAGCCAATAGCCTCCTTGGCGTGCTATTGTCCTCAACGCACACTTCCTTCGAGCTCGCTTTTCGAACTTTCTGCATCCTTCAATCCACAACCACCTCTTCACTTTTCAGCATTGTACGACCATTGTATGATCACAACACATCACCAACGCTCACATTCACTGCAAGCAAGCATGTCGGAACCACGGCGCGACAGCCCTCACTGCGATGCGGCGCCTCTCGACTCACCGCTGGGTCACTACGACTACGTCCGCGACGCCGTCACAAAGGGCCCGGTGCAATTCCTGACTGAGATTGCCGCACTGCACACTTACGGCGAGAACAACATTGATGACAAGCATCTGAAGAACTTCACCCAAATCACTGAGCCAGCAGTGAGATGTCGCATGCGTGTCAACGGCGGGGACTGGCTGCCACCAGCTGCTACTGGGGATGAACAAGGGTACCGGTTGTTCATCACGTACAACCATCTGGTGAGCACCTTATCGCATATGATCTGGTGAATGTGCTAACTTCTAGTGAAGATGTTCGCACCACAACTGCGCGTTGAGTGTCATCTCGTTGACCAAAGCAACACTGACGCCGCGCCCTACCACATCGTGGCCCTGGAGTTTCCATTCTCTTCAGACAACAGCAACGCACTGCAACACTACACAAAGACGGCTGAACCGCAGTGCAGTAGGTTGATCAGCTGTCTCACTGCATCGTCATCGCTAACCGCTCTGCAGGCATCACTTTCCTCGCGAACGGAGCAACATCCACCGGTCTCGGCAACATTCAGCGCTCCAGGTTCCACCTTCAGCGCCCAGAGCGCCAGGTTCTGAACTACCTCAGAGACCTGCTCTCTATCTCAGCAGCACAAGTCGAGTTGGAGCTGGATTTGTCTGCTTTGACCGTGGCGGACCATCTCGACCTGCTGGAGATCGACAAGCGACTGCCGGGAGGCATTGGCACGCTGCTTCCGTCGTTCTCCAAGCCAGAGTACTTCGCCCTGGACGATAAAGCTACGTTCTCCATGTCAGAAGAATTTTTGAAGACTCCTCATGACCTCATCAACTCGGAGGTGCCGTTCCCCATGGTCGCTCTCAGCCCTCTCGAGTCATTTACCTCACCGAAGCAAGCCGCCATCCACCTTGGATACTCTGCATACCACGGAGAGCTTGAAGCCAGGGCCTCAGTCCGAGCATGGGCTGAGAGCACGCACAAGGCGGCAGTCTTTCACCTGGAGCATTACGACGTCCCAATCCTTGCAGTCAGATTCGCAAGAGACTTTGTCAGACTCGGTGGTCTACGCGAAGAAATGAAGTTCAAGCTGCCGCGTGAGCTGCAGACCAAGGCGATGTTCCAGGGCGACCGAAACACAGAGCACGACAAAGAGCTCCTGCTTGTGCTCGACGAGGTGTCTGGATTACCGCCGCATGACGCTGCGTTCATTGTGCTGAACAACGGCGGATTCGCTCAACTGAGAGACATGGATAAACGGATCCACAAGATCGACGATCCCTTTGCGGACTTCGAAGACATCAAATTCGACCCAAGCATGCGATCTCCAACCCTCGCCGCTTTGCTGGCAACTTCGAACAAGCTTCTTAACACATCCAGCCAATGGCTGCCGCATCTCTTAAATCAGGACACATCGCGGCTGGAAGATGTTGATCTGACCCGCCATATCGACTCTGCAAAGGTGCGGGAGGCGGATGAGTGGCTCTTCAAATGGAAGGACTGGAACGACGAGCAAAGGCAGCTTTTGCGTTGCATCCACCACGCCAAAGGAAGCATGGTCATCGCAAAGGGAGTTGCTGGTACCGGCAAGACGACCCTACAATCTGCCATTGCCTTATACTTCGCCAGGCTTGGCTATAAGGTGCTTGTGAGTCCGCCTTCCAATAGCAACGCCTCTCAAACTGCACTGGAGATCAACACGGCTTCCGGACCAGATACATATATACTCGATCATGCTGTGGCAGCCACCGGAACATCAGAAGATGGCGATGCGCTACGAGGCTCAAGTGTGTCATCGAGCGAAGATGACGAAGGAGTTCTCACATGCGACGCTGAGGAGACGGAAAGGACGACATTCGTGATTTCAGGGGACTCTCGACACCTCGAGCTGCCGTACCGACGACACGTCGGCTGTTCGCAAGCTCGATAAGCCAGACGGTGCAAGAGATCTTGCAGAAGGAGACGGAGAATCGCAAGGACGGTCAAGCCAATGGCTCAACGGCCACATCTCCGCTATCATTCATTCTTCGGAACTTGAAGGATAGGCGGGCTGGAGGTCGTGACTTTTCTATTGAGCAGGCCGTGATCGACGAGGCAGAAAAGGGCCAATTCAGGATGTTCGGCAAGACCGAGTTTGGCGACATCAAGCCAGACACAGATGTGTGGGACCTGTTCCGCAAGCACCTCAAGGCGGCACGAGAGGGTACGTTTAGCTGGAGCAACGAATCGCTCGGCCTCGAATTCGCCAAAACATACGAGCTTTGCAAGGGACATGTCATCGCGGCCACCGACATCCTTGTCACCACTACGGGCAACGCGCGGAGCCGGACGTTCTCCAACACTGGCTCAAAAGCCAGGAGGATTATGGCATTCCATGCAACGGCGTTGTAAATTTATTAGACGAATCCTTCAAGGATACAGAGCTCGGTACCTGGAACGCTATCATGGCTGCTGGGAAGCAGGCGAAAGGGTGTCTTCATGTTCGGCGACGACTAGTAAGTTTGAGCAAAACACGTCTGTTCGAAGAGCCTTGCTGACAAAATCTCAGTCAACTCAAACCGACAAATCTCACTTCGAAGGGCAAGCTTGTCTTTGGACAGTTCAACGACCAGCTCGATATCGCACTGCCAGCTCGACTGGTCAACCACGGGTTCCCATACGTCTACTTGAAGAAGCAGCAGCGCATGGTAAGCCTCCTTTCAAAATGGTGCTTGTACGGATGGATAGACTAACAGACTACAGCACCCTTGCCTCTCCAAATTCCCCAACGAGGAATTCTACGCCGGCGAGCTGCGTGACAGTATGCGAGTCGATGTCGCTCTCGAAACTGTTATGCCTGGTCTGCCCGATGTCCTTCACAATATCATCCTCAACTCGTACAGCACTTTCGACAGTGGCCTCTCCGCCAAGCACTATTGGGACACCCGAAGTGATGAGCAGGCACGGCATCACTACATCGAGGTCGACGGCAAGAGGCGCAGCGGCGAAGACAGCACATCCAAATACGTCCAGGAGCATATTGATGTCTTCTTCAAGTACATCTTTCCACCTCTGCAGAAATATTGGGGCGGTAGCACTTCGAAGAATCTCATGATCATTTGTGCCTACACGGCTGCGGTAAGTACTTCCGCCCAAACTTTGTCGAAGGCTCGCTGACAAGGAAATGCAGAAAGTAAGATACAGGGCCGGGATCGAGCGTATGCAACTCGAGCAAGAGCTGCCAGCGAGCTTCTACCCCAACATCGAAGAGCTGGTGCCAGAGTCTGATGCTGCATCGAGCAGCTCCTCGAGAGTGGTACTGCGACTCCCGTCTCGGGCGGCATCAAGAAGCGCAATCCCGAGACTGCATATTCACGATACCTCACCATCGATGCCGCTCAAGGACAGGAGTCGTTCATGGTTTTGGGAGACTTCTCGGTGCAGGATCGTGATGACGTCGGTACGTTCTCCCGTGGCTTCCATGACAGCGGACACACAGCTGACAATGACAGGCTTCATGACTGATCGCGGCCGCTGCAACGTCGCCATGACCAGAGCGAAGGGTGTCTTCTGGGTTCTGGGCGGAGCCATGGGTTGCAAGCGCCGCCACAACATCAAGAAGCCGCTCTCGCCGTTCCCGAAGCTGAAGCAGGAGATGGGGAGGCTGGGGCGTGTGCATAGGATCAAGCTTTGAGCAGAGGTGATGACGAGACGAGCACTTGATGGAGTGGACCGGCAAAATCGCCCGAGACGATGAGAACGATGATAGACTGGCTTTTTGCATGATGGAAGGGCAAGGACTGTTCAATCTGTATGCGTGGGCACGCAGAGGTGCTTGGAGAGCCTGGCTAGATAGGACGTCCCGCTGAGGGCTTAACGGACAGTTACTAGCTCACAGACATGAAATGATCACTCAACTCACACAACATACCTCGCAACCGCGTATCGGTCCGATCGTCTGTTCCTTTTCGCACCATGTTTACCGAGCCTGCATACTGATCAAGCTTCGTGGGATGCTGCCTGCCAGAGCCTTTACCAAGGCCCACGCGTACTGCTGACCTATCCTCTATCTCGCTCGCATGATGAGAATCGTGATGCGCTGCTCCATCTATCGGGCCTGCATCCTGCTCAAGGTACGCGGGATGCTGTTGCTCTTCTCTCACCATGACCAGCGCGGGTTATCGGTCCTATGGTCAGCTCCCGTGGGCATCATGTACAAGCTGGTATGCGCACAACGCCTTCTGAGCCTACATCCTGCTCAAGCTCCCGCGGGGTGCTGTTGCGACCGAGTACTCACCAAGCACGATGAGATTCGTTCCGGCCTGCAGACGAGAAACCAGAACATAGTGGGCGCAACATGTCTCCATCAAGCATCGTACTCACATGCCAGATCTCCCGCTCCCGCTTGCAGACGAGAAGAATCTCACTGGCCATCAAACTGGAGCAGGCAGACACATGCTATCAGCAGGCTGACATGTGAAGCCCGTTGAGAGATACACCTCGCTGCTTTGGTGGGAGGTTGGGGTCGAGGTGCCCACATTTCATGTATTGCAATATGCCGTTGCAGTGCGGAAGATCTTGTTGTTTGCATGATGCGTCTCGGGACGGACAGGAAGGATCACGTTCGCGTGTGAGAGGTCGTCGTGGGCAAGCAGTTTGACATGTCAGAGAACCTGTGGTCGTCGGCTCGACGGCACGTTGTGGCAGCATCTCTCGGCCGAACCCGGGATCTCAACTGCCATAAAGGCTTCAGCCCTACAGCGCTTTCGAGAAGGTTGTTCTGGAAGGGACCCTGAGACGAAAGTCTGACTGCTGCTGGGAAAGGTTTACTTGACACTATATGAGTACGGTCCATGTCGCACCAGCGTCTGCAGTTCGAGATGGTGTGGCAAGCATCGAGCATGACACGATAGAGGACGTCTAGTTGGTGCGAATGTAATCGAAACACCACAGCGAGACGTCGTTACGCGGGACCTGCATCTGAGTCGCGTGTGAGAAGTGGTGCGAGTGCCAAGCCACATGACGAAAAAGCCGTCCCTTGTTTCTTTGCCGCCCAACGGTTTATTCAACAATGCCATGCCCAGACCCCTGCCGCCGCGCGCATTCGTCCTTGCGTGCCTCTAACCACCGCCGACACGGTCCGTCATCGACTCTGACACCTCACTCGTTCGCTACGCCGTGTTGCACTTTTAGCCTACTCTGGGGCAATTCACTTGCGTTGAGCTGCGGGCGAATTCGCTCTTCTCCACACCGAGGACGAGATCACGCATCTTTCATAACAAATATCCCGCCACGGCCACCTATACCTTCTCTCTCTCTACCCCATTACTCCTTCCAAACTACATCCGCAATCAATATCTTCACCTTCCGACTTTGGTTCTCTCTTTCAGCGAGAACCGGCCATTACTTGCTCATTACCTGAGCAACCGCATATCGAAGCTTGCCACACCGACCTATCGATACCAACACCGGCGAGCTACAGCTCCCACATCAGCAGCGATGCCTTCGCATCAGCCTACGGCCGGCATGATGGCCGTTGACCCCAGTATAAGACTTCACTTCCTTCGCCGGCGTCGAAACCAGCACCGCAAGAGCCTGTGCGAAATCAGAATACGACCCCAAGAAGCCTCACATCACCGAGACGCCCTTGACAAGAAAGAACTGGTACAAGCATGTCAACTGGCTCAATGTCGTCCTCATTGTCGGCATTCCTATGATTGGCTGCATCACGGCGTGGTGGACACCCCTATACTGGCAGACCGCCGTCTTTGCCGTGCTCTACTACTTCGCAACCGGTCTTGGAATCACAGCTGGATACCACAGGCTATGGGCACACATCCTACTCCGCATCTACACCTCTCAAGGTCTTCCTCGCTGCTGTTGGTGGCGGTGCCGTCGAGGGCTCTGTCAGATGGTGGGCTCGTGACCACCGCGCACACCACCGCTACACCGACACCGAGAAGGACCCATACAGCGTCAGGAAGGGCCTCTCTACTCCCTCACTTCGGCTGGATGGTCATGAAGCAGAACCCAAAGCGCATCGGCCGCACCGACATCTCCGATCTGAACGACGACAAGGTCGTTGTCTGGCAGCACAAGAACTACCTGAAGGTTGTCCTCTTCATGGGCCTGATCTTCCCCTGCCTCGTTGCTGGTCTCGGCTGGAACGACTGGATGGGCGGCTTCATCTACGCCGGCATCCTTCGCATCTTCTTCGTCCAGCAGGCCACTTTCTGCGTCAACTCGCTTGCTCATTGGCTTGGCGACCAGCCATTCGACGACCGCAACAGCCCGCGTGACCACGTTATCACCGCTCTTGTCACGCTTGGCGAGGGCTACCACAACTTCCACCACGAGTTCCCATCTGACTACCGCAATGCCATCGAGTGGCACCAGTACGACCCGACCAAGTGGTTCATCTGGACATGCAAGAAGATCGGCCTCGCCTACGACCTGAAGCAATTCCGCTCGAACGAGATCGAGAAGGGCCGTATCCAGCAACAGCAGAAGAAGCTTGACCAGCATCGCGCCAAGCTCGACTGGGGCGTGCCTCTCGAGTCAGCTGCCAGTCATGGAATGGGACGACTACGTCGAGCAGTGCTCCAGAACGGCCGCGGACTCATCGCAGTCGCTGGTGTCGTCCACGACGTCACCGACTTCATCAACGACCACCCTGGTGGCAAGGCCATGATCCGCTCTGGCATCGGCAAGGACGCAACCGCCATGTTCAACGGTGGTGTCTACAACCACAGCAACGCCGCCCACAACCTCCTCTCTACCATGCGCGTCGGTGTCATCCGTGGCGGTATGGAGGTTGAGATCTGGAAGCGGGCGAACCAGGAGGGTGGCAGCAGCATGACTATCAAGGATGCTGATGGCAACCGCATCATCCGCGCGGGCTCGCAGGTGACCAAGATGATTGATCCTCCTGCCAGCGCCGGCGCTGCATGAGCGGGTTATGGGGATGTGGTGAGATGATACCAGATGATGTTGCGTTTTTAGCGATGAGAAAAACTCAGGACGAGCGGGCGTTGTTACGGTGGTATATTTTCGTACCATTCGTGTGTATAGATTTGGCTGCCTCAAGGCATAGCCGACGAGGTGTGTATGCAGCCAGTAATGACAACAAGTCTAGCAAAAGCACGATCTCATCACCTTCTCTTTTCCACCTCATTGTCTTCCCAATTTCTTGCTTCGCCTCGACGACCCCACTTCGTCCAAAGTCAACCATGCCCAGCGATGGCGCAACGTCATGCCGTAACGGCCAGTCATTAATATACCTCAGGGTAGAGGTAGCACCAGCAGATTCGAAACCAAAAACATACGCCGTGGGACCAACATCATGCCTTCCCTAACCTCCCACCTCCTCTCCCTGGACCCTACAGCCCTCAAAACCGCAACGAACCACCCTTTCCTCTCCGCCGCAGCGACCCAATCTCTTCCCTTGGACCAACTCAAACAATGGCTCGCACAGGACCGCCTCTACCAATTCGCCTACGTCGCCTTCATCGGCAACATGCTCTCCATGCTCGGCATCCCCTCGCACCAGGACCGCGAAAACTCGCTTGAGTGGCGCGCCGTGGATTTTGCTCATAGACTGCCTGACCAATATCCGGCAGGAGATTAAATTGTTTGAGGAGACCGCGGCCGCGGGGAAGGCTGGTTAGAAGATATCTGCACTGATGTGCAGCCGAGTGTCAAACGCGCGCGTACCAGGACCTCTTCGCGGGCGCTACCTCGCAAGGCCGGCCTCTCATTGTTGGACTCACGGTCCTCTGGGCGACTGAGGGTGCTATCTGCGCTCTTGGAGGTACGCCTGGACGCGGATGGATCAGGGGACGAAGTCTAAGGATAAGGATGTGATGCAGAGGACCTTTATTCCGAACTGGAGTTCGTCGACGTTTGAGGCTTTTGTGCGCAGGATTGGGGGCTTGGTGAATCGGTTTGGCGGGTTTTATGAGGAGGGCGGGTTTGAGTGGAGGGAGTGCGAGGCTGCGTGGAGGCAGGTGCTTTGGTGTGAGAGGGAGTTCTGGCCGAGTGTGACGGAGGAGGGGAAGGGGAGTTGATGGGGGTGAGTAGGGGTCGGGAGGGGCGGTTGGATCTCCGGTGTAATGAGTGAGGATATGCTCTAAAGCTGCGATGGTTGTCACGCCGAGTTCATGGAGCGCATGCTGGGATCATGGAAAGTGGAGGTTGGTGTAAGATTCTTGAACATTTGCGCATATGCCGACCATTCTACTCACAATCTCAACCACCACCTCGGACACCGCGCTCAGCCGTCCATTCTCTCCTATCAGCCCCCGTGCCCGAAGAGACACCTGAGTCACTGTACTCGCAGTAATCGCTATCTTCGCTGTCCTCAGACGGATCACTGCCGTCCTCCTCGTCTTCGTTCTCGTCCCCATCGTCGCTCTCAACCTCCCACCACCCTTTACCAGCCTGACTCGCTGATTCGTCAGGCGAGACATCATCGTCAACCTCCAGCGCGATATTCTCACTCGTCGATGAAGGTGGAGCATTGACTAACTTGGCACTCCTATCAAGCAGCTCGAGATCTGCTGACACATTCCATCGCCTTCGACGAGTGGAATAGAGCATTCCAACCACCTCTCAATCATCTTGCTGACCTCCTTAGTCAACCCGATCTCCGTTCTCGTGAGTGGGCGACCGGAGACACTGCACTGGCTCTCAGCCCCACTACCTTCGCCATCTGCCTCTTCCGCAACGCACCCAAAGCTGGTTTCGAGTGCTGGAGCCAGCTCACCCCGAGCACGATGGCTCTCAGCGGCGGCGGAAACACTGCTTGACTTTTTGCACAAGCTTGCGGCAGGAAAATCTTCTGCGCCTCTCCGGCTCCGGCTCCGGCTCTGGCTCTGGCTCTGGCTCTGGCTCTGGTTCTGGTTCTGGCTCTCGCTTTGGCTTTGGCAAGCGCGGACATGATGTCCTTGCGGTCGGTTGTGGCGACAAGTCGCAAGGGGGAAAGGCGAAGGGCTCATCGAACATAGTGCCGGCGAGAGGGTCATCCGAGTGGGCAGCCCCGGTCGGCGCTTGGTGGTGATCATGGTGGTGGCAATGCATTGTAATTGTTGTTGGAGCATCTAGTGGTGCTTGGGTACTCGGGAGGCTGTTGGCTGATTGCAGTTGAGTGTGAAAGGCTTGCTGTGCTGTGTCCTTGATGGGTGAGGAGAGAGTACAGAAACTTACGCTTGAACGGCAGCATGTTGTAGTCCTTGCCTTGCTATAGAGTTGAAGCTGTGGAGCAGCGAAATGTGTAGTTGCTTACCGCGCCATACAGCAGCATCTTGTAGGTCAGTGAAGGCATCGAGACAGGTGCTCTTCAGCCTTTCGCGCTCCACTTGTTCTTGCGACGAAGAAATAAAACTCGACTGCTTGGTGAAGTAGGCCAGGTTATTGGTCATGACTTTGAGAGAGACAAGTCGAGACGAAGAAGAGCAGGCGCGAATATCATCCCGAACGTACTTGCCTTGCTTCAGCATCTCTAGGTAACAGACTGATGTCGCGCAAGAGGGCAAGAACTACGTCGTTCTTATGGTTCGCCGGCGTAGGCGTATATCAGCAATGGACACAATTGTACTCAGCATTGTACTCAGCATTAGAAACATACATGCACGTCACAGACGAGGAATAGCAAGGGCAGTGGGAAGAGGGAGATTGGCAATCAAGCCTCGTCGCGAGCCATGACAGCTCGGACTCAGCGACACCTTGTGTGGGAAGAAGCAGTATATTTCAGGCGCTGCTTCTAGCTGCTAGTGCGCCATTGAGCATTCTGAACGCCGAACGCACTGCTATGCCGGTCGTGTCGTGAGGCGGGATGCGTAACCTAGACGCGGGGATTCCTGTCACCAAAGCGACGAGGACGCTCGGCCACTTGCTGCTGCTGCACCGCAACGACGTTGACTGGGATGCTGTCGAACTGTGTCCAATGTGTTAGCCAAGCTCACTCATGTCCGTCCTGGTGAAAGGTGTACTTACGCCCATCGACTTGAGCATGTCCTTGGTCTCCTGATCCACATCCAGCATGCCGCTCTCGCTGTTCTGCGTGAAGTCGAGCGCAGACACCTCCGGCACGTATTGATCCTTCCTCTCACGCTCCTCTTCTTGCAGCTTGAAGGAGATGCCGCGAACCGGGCCTCGCTGGATACGCTTCATCAAGTGGGTGGTGTAGCCGGCGATCTGTCATTCGATTGAATCAGTGTATGTTGCGCAGATCAGATCCATTATTATGCAAGCCAGTCATACCTTGTTGCGCAGCCTCTTGCTGGGGATGATGGCGATCTCATCGCATATCCGCTTGTTGGTCTCGAAGTCGAGGGTGAGTTTCGGGTAGTAGCGCTCGATGATGACCTTGGCGGACTTCTTGACCGTCTTCGTGCGAACGCGACCCATGTTGGCGGTGTTTGTCGAGGTGGAGGTACAGAGATGAGTTGCTGTCTTGCTTGAAGATTCGCGATTGAGATTCTGCTTCATGCCAAGTCTTCGTGTGCGCTTAGCGGGCCGCTTCCGCTTGTCGGAATCGCAGTCACGTGTCTCGTATGCACAGTCCTCAGTCTCACTCCCTTCGGAATTGTGAACTCATTCACAAATACACTAAAGCTCATCATCGACATTACGAACTTAGCATGTTCCTGTATTGCGATGATACGCTCTAATCAATACGATGACATAGCACAGAGACTGGGCCGCTGTCAGTGGGTGGCGATGAGCATGGTCCCGTGGCCGCTTGACAGAGTCCATGTGCTCACAGGCTTCCGCTCAGAGCTGAGGTGCCACAGACTGTAGGAGTGAGTAGGACTATACGTCGCTCACACAGACCTGCTACACATATACCATCATCGTACAGCTTCAAGCTGCGTTCAATCCCCGCACCTTTATGATACTGAAACACTAACTCAGAGAGGCCGTCAGCTCTTCTTGGAGCCTTTGCTATTATTTACATGACTCTTCCGTAATTTACGCACACCGCTAGGATGGCCTCCCACATACAGCCTCCGGTGCCTTCAACGCGCCGATACGCCTGCGAGACCCGGATCATTTCTGGCCTGGGCTGCATCAAACCCGTCGCAGAGGAGCTGAAGTGGTACAAGATCACGAAGCCAGCCCTTGTCATGGACGCAGGTATCGCGAAAGCTGGCCTACTGGAACAGTGGCTCACGCCGGACGTGGCCAGCATGACTCCACGCATTTCATGCCCGATCGATCCCAATCTGGACCAAGTCCAGGCTGGTGTTGAGTAGGCGAAGCCACACGATTGCGACGGTGTTGTCATCATTGGAGGCGCTCCGCCATCTGCATGGGCAACGCGATCGCCATGTGTCCGGTCAATCCCGGCCACATTCTGGATGATGAGGGTAATGAGAAGCTGCAAAGGATGCGCTACGATGGCGTTGCTCGGAGACTATTTGCTAAGGATGTCCGGCAGACGCCTGTGCACGCAATCTGCGTGCCCACGACAGCCGGCTCAAAATCCGAAGTTCCCGTGTATTGGTGATGATATGTTTTGCATCTCGTCATGGAGAGACCCCTGTTGACGGACTTATCAGCATGAGTGTGGCCGTAGACAAGAGGTTGTTGTCCGTGCCCTAGGTGCTGAACCAAGAGTCGCTCTTCTCGATGGCCAGCTTCTGGTTTCTGCACCTCGCAAACCAATTCTCGACGCGGCCTTGGGTGCCATCACCCAAGCCTGCGAGTCACTATGGGCACGAAGTCGCAGCTTGATGACAGAAGCTCTGGCGGAGAGAGCGCTCGAGACGTTCCTGAACACACTACTAACCGCTCTTAACAATGGAGACCCGGACGCTCTACAAAACATCATCGAAACCAGCAGCGCGGCCAACCTAGCTTGTGCAGAAAACCGGTCTGGCACTCTGTCATGCGATTAATACGGCGCCAGACGTTCCACTGGCACATGGATACACCAATGGCTGTCCCTGCTCGCTGTCGCTAAGTCAAATCGACCATGTACGGACGAGGAGCACCAGAAGATGATTGATCGACTGCCGAAGCTGTTCGAAGACATTGACTGGGGTCGCAAGCTTGCGAATGGTGAGGTAGGTGAGGAAGAGGCATACCTTTTCGTTGATGCTAGTAGGGACCATCCTTTTAGAGCGAACAACATCAGAGCGGGTTCTGGTAAGTCGACGCTTGAACTGTCCATCCGAGGTAATTGAAAAGATCTACAGACGCTGAGTGCTACGAGCTTCTACGCCAGTCTGGAGCCACGGCATCAGCATCTGCGTAAGCAACAACATGCAGTAGCCAGTGGCAATGGTTGGCAATGGTATTGCCGTAGGTCGATCTCCCACTGGAGAGCTTATCTTGCTTGCTGCATGCGTTTGCATAGAGTATCCGGGCAGCTGGAGAAGCTTTGGATGCATGAGGGTACGTACCAAAGTATCCCCGCTCGGTGCTCAGACCGAGGACAACATCAATATGTCAAACGAACATTGATATACCAATTTTATGGCACTGTAGTAAGCTGTAAAAGCATATTCCTCACCTTGCGCATAATCCCTTCGACGTTTACGAAGTTCACGAGCTCATTTGGTGCTTGTTGATCCATCGTCAGCAGTCACGCTTCGCTGCCATGGGATCAATCGAACATGAAGAGCAATACGACGTAGTAGTCGTTGGTGGCGGCTTCTGTGGGTGCTGGCAACTACATACGCTGCGCAAGCAAGGCTTCAAAACGCACCTGTACGAGGCAGGATCAGCCCTTGGTGGTATTTGGCGTAAGACATCATTGACATGTGTGCGAGTCGGCGCTCAACTGATCATACCATAGACTGGAACTGTTACCCGGGCGCCCGCGTCGACACACCAGTGCCAACGTATCAGCTGACAGCTCCAGATACGTGGCAGACTTGGGACTGGAAGCAGAAGTTTCCGGGAAGGGATGAGTTGAAAGGCTACTTCCAGAATCTCGACAAAGTCTGGGATCTCAGCAAAGACATTACCTACAACACTCGAATCACCTCAATGCAATGGGACACCAATAAGTCATATTGGCGCTGCCACCTCGGTGGTGAAAAGACCGTGACAGCCTGGTCCGTCGTGCTGTGTACGGGTTTCGCCTCGAAGCTATATATTCCGCCATATAAGAACCTTGACTCCTTCAGAGGGTTCATCCACCACACCGCGACCTGGCCACAAGGCGGTGTCGATCTCGAAGACAAGCGCGTCGCTGTCATCGGGACCGGCGCATCAGGCGTCCAAGCCATCCAAGAGATTGCGAAAGTAGCAAAACATCTCACCGTCTTTCAACGGACACCCAATACCGCTCTACCGATGCAGAATCCAGACCAGACTGCCGAAATGAATCAAGCCATGCGAGACGACTTCTCATCAACGGCAGAGAAAATGCAGAAAACCTTCGCTGGCTTCGACTACGAGTTCAACTTCACGAAGCCAATGGATGTTTCAAAGGAAGAACGCATGGCCTTCTACGATAAGCTCTACAGCACAGGTGGTCTGCACTTTTGGCTCGGGACGTACATGAATGTGCTCTTCGAGCCTGAAGCAAACGAAGAGGCGTATCAGTATTGGCGAGCCAAAACTCTACAAAGAATCAAGGACCCAGCGGTAGCTGAGATCCTTGCCCCGGAGAAAAGCACCATCCTTTCGGCACCAAACGCATCTCCCTCGAACAGTCGTACTTCGAGATCTTCAACCAATCCAACGCTGAACTCGTTGACGTCCGCGCGGATCCAATTGCCGAGTTTACACCTACCGGCATCAAGACCTTAGACAACACGCAGCGAGACTTCGACGTCGTTGTCCTAGCAACAGGCTTCGACAGCATCACAGGCGGTATAACGCAAATCAAAATCACCGGCACCGATCCCAACGCCACCATCGAGCAGAAGTGGCAGCACGGAACGTACACCCAGCTCGGCATGACGACGTCAGGCTTCCCGAACCTATTCTTCACCTACGGACCTCAAGCGCCCACAGCTTTTGCGACGGGCCCTTCGAGCGCGGAGACGCAAGGTGCGTGGATTGTGGCTTGTCTTGAGTACATGCGTCAGAAGGGCATGCCTCGATTGATGCCACGAATGAGGCGGAGAAGGAGTGGAAGGGGCATGTCAATGAGGTCGCCGAGAAGAGTCTCTTTCCGGAGGCGGATAGTTGGGTAAGTGCTTAATTGTCCGTACATATGGGTGTGTCAATGGCTGTGCTGATGAAGTCTGCGTAGTATTTCGGTGCAAATATACCTGGCAAGCCCAGAGAGGCGTTGAATTACATGGGTGGCCTCCCGCAGTATCGGGAGAAGTGCTGGGAGAGCGCTAGGAATGGGTATGCTGGGTTTGTGTTGTCACGCTGACGGCTACTGCGTTGTTAAGTGGACACATTCCATTGCAAAACGTTCTTAGCATTGTGTCTCAGGTAGCGTAGCACATGTTGGTCTCATCATCCAGCCGGCCATGCAAAGCCAGGCGTCACGTCACCGCTCCCGCAGCACCGGAGAACGTGTACGAACATATCCAGCTCCCGCCAACTTCAATCCTCGCTACACAACCATGCACCTGCCCCGACATGCGTCCGGCTATCGCCAGGTCTGACTACTACTCCTTCCCTCCTCAAAGCTGACACTCTCGAATTCCATATCCCAGGTATCAACCTCAGCGAACTTCGCCTTTGCCGCAGCCAGCTCACCTGACTGTGCGGCTTCATGCACTGTCAGCGAGGTGTCCGGGAGAGCAGAGTCGTCGTTGTCGGACAGCTCTTCAAAGTCGGAGTTCGTGGGATCGTTCTCCTTGTCTGAGGCTACGTTGCGGCCGTATGTTCGGCCTGTCTTGGTTGCAGCCTTCTTGGTCGAGGCGGTGGTCTTTCTTCGCGCGGTAGGAGCGGTCGACTTGCGGTTGCTCTGAGTTGGAGCTGCAGACTTCGCGCAGCGGTCGAGGTCTTGCTTTTGCCTGTGGCTTTCCGAGCCTTCTTAGGCGCTGCAGACTTCATCCGTCGACGATTCGCACTCTCGTCCTCGGCCGAGTCATCACCGGAGCCAGCGTCGTCCCCTCCGAATCGGAATCGATATCATACTCGGACTTTCTATGCCGAGGCTTCGGCGGCTGTCTACGCTTTGGCAATAGAGATTGCAACGTGGCCGTCATCATGCGGTGTTGTTTTCTCTCTGTCTTCTCCTTGTCCCGCTTGGGTCGTGGAGGGGTTACCTGCGTCAGAGGCTCTGTCATCACATCCGTTTTTTGAGTGGATACAGGATCCCCTGCAAGCGGACTGCTGCTCACTGGATCGGCCAATGTTTCGTTGGCTGGGACTTGATCGTCACGGTCCTCGACATCGTGCGGTGGAGATACTCGGTCTGCATATTCCTGCTCCTGGTCCTCCTCGGTCGACGGCACAACGACTTCAGCGCTGGGAGACCGTCGTCCGCGGGTCGTGGATTGTGGTTGCGCCATTGGCGTCGAAGAAAGAGATGAATTGATCACTTGAACTTCAGACAGCGTCTGCGGCTGTGGCGTTTCTCGTCTCTCAAGAGATGCTTCTCGCTGTGGACTTTGCGGCAACTCCACAGGGGTTGCCGCCCGATCTGCAGCCGCTATTGACTTTTGGCGCTTTGCTCTGAGTGCGCTGAGCGCGCTGAGCGATGAAGATGACTCTTCGACATCGTCTGACTTCCGCTTTCTCGATCTCGCGCCGGGTTGCTTCTCCAGCCTCTTCTTCGAAGCAGACGGTGTTGCCTTCGCACTGACTGCGGAAGCCCTCTTCGCCTTCCTGAGATGCAACGGGGTACCTTCGGCATCAGGAGCGAATTCTTCTTCGTCCTCATCACCACCATCGACATCAAAGACACTGGGATCTTCGGCATCGATCTCCGTGGGTTGTGCATGCGCTGCAGAATGTCTTGCACCGACTGCACGTTGCTGCACCATCGCGAGCATGCTTGGCTGCCTCGGCCTGCGCTTGAAGTTCTTCAATGCAAGAACGCTCGTCTCAGCCGCGGGCGTGCTCTGTGACTTCAATACAGAGTCAGGTCTCGCCGTCGAGGATCGCTTGTTTTGACAGCGCTCAGCTTGCCAGGCGGAGGTGGTGAAGGCGAGATCGAGAACTCGGAGCGCTCTGCATTTGCTGAATTAGAGACCCGCCCAGGTGGCGGCTTGGTGGGTAGAGCATCGGATGAAGGCCCCGCATGGTCAGATACCGCTGGCGCATCTACGATCTTGTCATTTCCAGCTTCTTTCTGCGCAGTCGCTCGCATTCGCTTCTTCATGTCCTCGAACACCTTGCTCTGCGCCTCGCTCTGCGCCGCTTTCCTGGTCTGTCGCGATGGCCGTTTATTCGCTTTTGCAGTGGGCGGTGCAGGCCCATCGCTTTTGGCGAGCCCGTCCGTAGTCATGGGTGCTTCGCTGGGCGGCGCATCGCTCTTCTGACCGAGCCCACCAGCCATGATGAGCTCATCCTCGTTCTGCACCGCCTTCCTTGCTCGGCCCCGCGTTGGTCGCGCATCTTTCACAAAGTCCTTGAGCTCGTTTGCGGTTGATGCGATCACGCTTATTGTGTTTGTCTTCTCCTTCAGTGCCGCTCTCGTAGGTTGTCTCTGGGGCGCAATTTGCTGCGATGAAGGCGCGCTTCGAAGTCGAGCCATGGTGTAGTTTCCGCGCGGTCAGCGCATCCCGCAGCGTCTTTGGAGTCTTTTGGTGGTTGATGCGAAGAATATTGATGTATGACGTTCCAGGCGCGTGGAGAGAGACGCGATTGTTTTGTGCGGGACTTTTACACGCTGGAACGTGCACTGAGCGGGTCCTAGATCTTTATCGAGACAGCCCCGACCTTCAACACTCTGCCTACTTGACGTGACATGCACGAGGTGTTGCGCTGCGAAGACCTGCACATACATGGTCAAGCCCTACAATCGTACCTTCCGGAACGCGATCGACTTGTGCTCCTTCCTCGCATCGCGAAGGGGTCCGTGCTCGTAAGTGCCTGGGCCGAAGACCGCTTGTTTCGACCTCACTTCGTCCTTTCAGCAGCATGAATCTTCTCAGTCCCCGATCATCATGCTAAGTACGGGGATTCTTTGACCTGAAGTGAACTGAAGATGGCACCAAAGCAAGGTGCAGGTGGTGTTCAAAAATACATCCACAGCAAAGACCCGGGTGATGCAAAGCGCAGAAGCGCCGCCGACAGTCGCACTGGTCAACACGATGATTTGAAGGTGGGCGTACCCAAAGATGGCCAGACAGCCAACAGTCGTCAGCTGCGGATTCAACGTTCGGATCTCGCTCAACAACAGCCGCACGTTTTGGGCAATCAAGGCAAAAGCAGACGTCAGTCCGACGGTCAGAAGCCTTTCTACGGAACAGATGCCAGCAGCATTGGCGATACATCTGAGACGCCCAGCACTCTCCAAGTCCAGGCTGCTCAGCCTCCTGTGGCTCATGCGGAAACGAACTATGGCGGACGTCTTGCAGCTGAGCCTTCTTCTGATGATCAGTATTCGGAAGGCGACTTCGAGGTTCAGTACGACGACGAGGCTGCAGAGATCCAATGTTATAGTGAAAGCGATGACGGCCTGAATGAGAAGCAGAGAAAGATCATGATGATTACAGACGCTCATCTTGCCAAGGGACACTCTCTGCCGTACGTGAAAGGCGATTCCTACCCATCAACCACTTCCGGACCGTCGTCGATGCACGAGACTGACCAGCGTAGACCCGCGCAGACGCAGCCGAAGTATGCTGCCGACGCAGTGCCGCTTCCATCTCGCAATCAGGGTCAGCGACAACCAGTCGGTATGCACCCGCCGCATATTCAGGGTCAAGTCCAGCCGCATCTCGATCAACCCCAGCAACAGCAAGGCCAAAACCTGGCCGCCAATGCGCAGTTCAAACGTCTGGAAGGTCCTGACCAGTCCATGCTTCACCACCAGGCTGCAGAGAGCTTTTCATTTGCTGCTCCCAAGGCAAATGCTAGTGCAAAAGTGCCGACCAACAACCAGCGGCATGTTGAATCGGCCGTCAACCGCTCGAGACAGCCCTTGATGGTTAAAGCTGCTCAACAGCCATCCTTGCCCACGCCTGAGCACACCAACGGTCAGCCACCACCGCCGGATCCAACGCGAGCCGAACGACACCAGGTATCACAAGTCCAAGCACGCACAGATGACTCGAACAAAGCTACTCGGCACTCCGTGCCCAAGCCACAGCAAGCTGTGCTCGCGGTCGTGCAGCCTCCCCGGCCCCAGCCAGCACAAGACGACGAAGATCTGTCGGACCACGAACACGATGAGCACAAGATCCCAGTCACTGAAGAACCGCCTGTCGATCTCGACTACGACAAGCCTGAGCTGTACGACATGGAATTTGCAAGCCTCAAAAGCCAATCCTTCGACCTCGATCCACGCCACGAACCATCCTCACTTCCAGGCGTGACGACAGACGACCCAATCGATAAGCAGGTAGCGACCGTCTCTGCGTTCCGGCCTGAAGACCAGCATGGTTTCCTGTCATTCCTGCCGATCGACGAGTGGGAGCAAGCTGGTGACTGGTTCCTCGGCAAGTTCGGCGAGACGCTGACAAAGTTGAAGAATGTCCGCCAGGAGAAGCGCAAAGCTGCTCGTGCCTTCGAGAAGGAGGTCGAGGCCCGCCACGTCGCTGTCATGAAGAAGCGCAAGCTGACGGAGTCTGTCCTGACTGACATGAGAGCGAGCGGCAACGTAGTGCTCGAGGGTACGCCGAAGAAGGCGAAGAAGACGAGTTGAGAGAGGGCGCTTGCCAGCGCGCTCTGTCAGCAACATCTGCAAGGACAGGCCCTGACGCAAGTACGACGATGGTGGTGCCGGTGTGCTTTCGAAGTTTTGGCAAACGACATATTTAGCGTGGCGTCAAGGCGGATGATACCCAACACGATGCTCGACGACGACGCTGACAAGGATCATGAGCGATGGACGAGGACTGTGTGGTTTCTACGGCGTACGAATGTACATGCTTCGTGTACGAAACGGACACGAGCATCAGTATGAGCAGTTATCTTACGAGACCTATTTACTAGAGCAGTTTCGCATACCACTTGGCTGTCAGCGTTCCTTTCAAATGAGCCTACCGAGGTAGGAGGTAGCCTTTCAGCGTCATCTGACTTGTACGATATTCATCAGACTCTCGCCTTGCTCCGTGAATGTGGCCCAAAAGCGTAAGCCGGTGGGCGCTGATATTTACCCACGTGTTTCCCCGTATCTCGAACGGTTGGGCGAATCTGTGGAGCCGCTTAGGGCAAGGTTTGGCATGTGAAAACAGCAGATGATGAAGGATTGTTGGAGAATCCTTCGTACGAGCAATCGAAAGACCGTGCTGTTGCTGTCTCGGCCGTGAGCATAGTCAGAGAGGCTTCGAGGGGTGTTTTGCGGACGGTGACTTCACGTGCGCCGGATTTGAGAAAGGCGGCCGATATCATCCGATCAGCCGCGCAAAGTACCCGAAACCTCTTCTCCACGCAAGTTCTGGTGGAGAAGGAAAGTAGTGGATACTTGGCCCCAGCAGACTCAACGAATTCCCGTTCGGGATGGATCGGGAAAGATTACCCATGTGATCGTGCCGCCGAGATAGGTCCTTGTGAGAATTTGTTTTGCGTTCCGCGATCGTTTGAGAGGATCACGCGGACCGCTTGTTGTTGCGAGAGCAGAGGCCAGACGCCAGAAGGAATAACGCCATGGTTGAGATTGCCTAATTGTGCCAGTGATAGCCGAAGCCCTACTAGGAAGCACGCCCTCCACACCGGGAAGAGCCCTCTCTCCACACTGATGGCTTGGGGTGCTTGCGATGCTGAGGTGAGGGACCGAGACGACAGATCACGCAAAAGGCGGGATCGATGCGATGCAACAAGCAAATGCTCTCTCAGCCATTCTCTCGTGCGAGCAAGATGCGTTGAGATGATATGCTGGGTCTATCGATCATCCGAAGAATGTCGCGATAAGAATGGCGTGCTGATCTGTTGGTCAAAGAAAATTGCAGGACAAGTCCGCAATTTCATCTTTCCCAGCTCTCGAATCGTATTCCCACCAGAATCTGCCACGAGCCTGCCGGCTCCAGCCCTTGCCTTGTCTGGAGAGGCGTGGGGTGCGTCTTTCTAGAAGGCCAACCGCAGAGTCAGCCACAAGCCACGGCGCGCCGCCATCTCCGTGTCCTCCACTCCTAGAGCGACATGCTGTCGTGCTGGAAGAATAGTCCATAGTTGTTCTTCCGTTGAGCTCAACCCGCTCGCCTTCGCTTGTGGTGATCTGGCTCTCTGCCGGCCAATGTTGATTACTGAAAGCTTGCAGATGGACGAAATCTTCTGTCCAAAGCTGCGTCCCGAACGTCCGGTTTCAAGATGCTGTGCATGGGTTTCCGGCATCCCCAGATGGCACCAACTCACCCGCAATCCCGTCATCCAAAACGCCTGAGCATGTTGGAATCGCAACACCACCCGCGGATCAAGCCAACACAAGCGATTCCGAAGACGCGTCTACTTCGTGCTCTGTGCTTCTGATAGGGCCTCCTTTCATGTGCATCCGCGATCGCGACTGGCTATCGCGAAACATGCCCCAGACTCCCATCTCCTGAATGGGCAGACCCCAGACTGATCTACGCAGGCCACCAGAGCTGGAACGATGCCGTGGGCGTCATGCATGTATCTTTTACCCGCTTCCTTATCGACACTCTGTAAGAATAGAAGCGAGACAGGCACTCACCTGCCCCTTTCGACCTCCCAGTCTATACTTTATCGTTCGTCTCAGACTGCATCAGCCTATAGCCATACACCCAGTCTATGCTTCTTCGATTGGCTGCTCGTGAGCGGCGTCAGAACAAGAAAACGTTTACCTCGGGATCGAGCCCGGCCTGGTCGTGAGATAGACAAGTGGGCCGTAATCAGCCAATTCGAGAGTGACTGGGGCTTCGCTTGGCGTCGTCGCGGGCACAGGAAGTATCTCCCGTACACCGCACCTTCTCCAGTTTCCACCTCATATGAACGACCAGACGGCATCATCAACACGCCTCGGTAGTAGGTCGGCTTCACCGCCGCACACAGCTCATCGGCGGGACGACGGCGTCACAGTCAGTAGTAGTGACGGGCGAGGTTTAGCCACAAATAGCTTATCCCAGCAATCTCGCCGCAACCCCACAAATTACGCACTGCAAGGCACAAAGTGGGCCGCTCTCTCCGACGAGCGCGGGAACGCAGGAGGCGAGTGTTTGTCGCGACTGAATTTTCCGCAAGACGACACATCGCATCATCTCCCGCCGCTGCTGTCTCCGCGACCTCGTCACGGTGACCTGACGCGCCTTCCTGGCCGCCCTCCACTGCCTGCTCCAGCATCAGCAGCAGCCGCAAGCACATCCAAGCGGATAGGGAGACGGCTTCCTTGCCTATCGCACACCAATCGTGGCAGCGGAAGCAGGGCGCGCGAATCACCGCTTCCCCACGCTTCTTCTTCGGCGCACGGCTGAATGCCATCACCTCGTTTTCTGCCGCTACAAGATCCTCTCCTCTCCGCGCCCGCGTCACACCTTTTACCCCGGACGGAGTTGCGCACAGCACCCAGCACTTATTCCCAGCAGGGCTGTACTGATTGACCTGCTTGCCGCCGCACCACGCTAAATGCTGTCGCAACTTTTGAACGAGGGCTCTACACCCACGACCCAGACCCCGCCGTCGCAAGCCCCTCCCACCGCTTCCGAGTCGACATCACAGCCCGACGATTTCATGGCCGCCTCGGCGATGGCAGCACCGGCCATGGGAGGTGCGATGCAGACACAAGACGAACACCGACCTGATCTACCGCGCCCGTACAAATGCCCTCTGTGCGACAAGGCTTTCCACCGTCTCGAGCATCAAACGCGACACATCCGAACCCACACCGGCGAGAAACCACACGCATGCCAGTTCCCCGGCTGCACGAAGCGTTTCAGCAGATCCGACGAGTTGACTCGTCACTCCAGAATACACAGCAATCCCAATTCACGGCGTGGGAACAAGCAGCATGTTGCCGCCGCGCAGGCAGCGGCTGCTGCGATCAAGGCGGCATGTACGACAGCGCGGCGCTGCAACAGCAGGTCAACCAGATCAACCAGTTGAGCGCGCTCAACCAGATGAATCAGATGAATCAGATGAACCATATGAACCATCTGAATCAGCTCGCCCACAGCAGTCCGCTCAACCCATACAACCAGACGAACGGCGCGAGCCAGTTCAACACCACCATGGGCCCCCTCCCAGCAAGCCCACTTCGGCTCCCAATTCACAACTTAGTTCGCCAAATGTTTCTCCGCCCCATCACTATGCGACGTACTCGAGCAACCCTGGCTCCTACATGACACGCAACGTCAGCGGCGACATCAGCCCGGCGCAAGGCCAGCCACGTGGACCCATGGACATCAACATGCTCGCCACCGCCGCATCTCAAGTCGAGCGCGAGAACAACAGCCCTTCTCAAATACCCAACCAACACCTGTCGCTTCCATCGCGCTACTCGACGCATTCTTACCACAACCATCCTTACCACACTGGCCGCATGCCTTCTCTTTCATCCTATCACTACTCTTCAAATCCGACGTCTCAGCCTATGTCGCGATCGCACTCTCACGACGAAGACGACCACTACGGACAGCGTGCGACGAAGAAGTCTCGTCCTGGCTCCCCTCAGTCTACCGCGCCACCGTCGCCAGAATTCCCACACGAGTCGACGTCACCTACACCGGACCACACGCCGCTCGCGACGCCGTCTCACTCGCCTCGTCTGCGCCCGCAGTACTTCCACAACGGCGTGCAACTACCGACTCTACACCATCTCTCATTACAGCACCAGCCGCCACCAGCGCTTGCGCCTGTTGAGCCTTCAGCAGACGGCCAACAGCCGTACGTCCCAGCTCAGCACAGCGGCTTACGCATCAGCGAGATCATGGAGGCAGGCAACGGCGCGCAGCGAAAACTGCCTGTACCCATGGTACCCGCGAAGGACAACAGTTACACGAAGATCAACGAACTTGTCAACCCGGAGAGTGGTCCCACCAGCGGCGCGAGTAGTAGCAGAGCTAGTGAGGCCGGCAACGACCTCCAAGACCGGATGTGATGCATCAATCTCGGATACGGCCATTTCAGTACGAACATGACTACACTACGTAATTTCACGGCTGCGAACACCGACTTGTAGGAAGACAGACCGGCTTTAGTTGCTACGGCGCGGCGTTTCAGCGACAATAGATTGGACGGCGCATATGGCGAAGTGAGGGGAGAGGGCTGTACAGCGGTCGCGAGGCTTGCTGGGAGCAACCGGATGCTTGTGACGGGTAGAATTGGCTGTGGGTAACGGTTCACGGGCAGCGCCACGATACCAGCAGTCGCAGGAGACGACGTTACAGCGATATCGGGTCTGGCGCTTTTGCTTGCTTGGAAGCGTTGCAGCACTGCTGGCTCGCGGCCTTCTACTCCCAACAACGATTAGTTAGATAAACATATCACATCTCTGAATCGCATTCACAATTTCACACGCACCAAGGTCTGCCTTTTTCTCATCTCCCTCCAGCATGTGCCGGCTGTCTTTCCGTCGGGCTCAGATCGCGATCGCTGCCGGAAAAGAGTTCCATTACACGTCGCGTCTCCAACCCCTGCCGCCAACCTTCCTCTCCCCGCGAAGCCTCGGAAACTCTATTTGCGCCTGTGAGATCATCATCGGACGATCGCATTCTCCACGTTTTTGCGGGGTGATGTAGACCTGGAGGTGGAGGACGTTCGTCGAGACGCATCCCACGCCGCTTCAAGTAGTCAGACATACGGCGGCGAGGTATTTTCGTATGAGGGAGCAGAACGAAGCATGAGCACGAAGATCCGCCGAAGACGGCACGAACACGCTTTCCGTGTCTCGATCCTTCAAGAGGTTGGAAGGCTTCGGCTTTCCTCGTTCACCTCCTAGCTTCCCCGTGCACACTGGCTCATACCCGCAGTTACCTCATCAGTATGATGTTGTGGTGATGTACCCCACGAAAGTCTGACACTCTCGAACGTGAAGCTTTGCGGCGTGTCCAAGGATTGCGGTATGGCGGACAAGGATGCCATTTGGCGGCGCAGTGTAGCTTTCTCAACACTATGCACGACTGTCAACGGTTCTCGCGATGTTGCGTCAGTGGACGGGAGAGATGGTCACAGGGAGGCAGGCATGAGCTGGAAGGATGGCTCGCTATCTCACCGCTGACCGAGCACGCTCGCCGTGATGACGGTCTCTGCTCGTAATGTGATCCTCATGCCTCCCAATCCCTCGGCTGACAGGATCGCACAAACACATCCGAGGCAAGCATGCCGCCGATGACCCGGTCCGATTACCAGCCCTCACCCCACCTATCCGGCCCTTTCACCGGGCTTCTGCAACTGCAGCCCTGATTGCGGGGAGATAAAGGCACAGCGAGGCTTGCAGAGTGCAGACCTCCGGACCCGGCCATGGAAGGTGTGGGAGATTGCGGAGAGATAAGCATGTGTTGCAGGATGTGGAGTGCATGTTGTTCGGGTGTAGAGCGGAGTCGGCGAGCCAAACGAGTACGTACCGCTTCTAACCGTGGTGCTAGCTACAGAGGAAGCTGTGTGGATGTGCAATGTCAGCCGTCTTGGAGGACGATGCAATGAAGAACCGTTGTTGCCGACAATGAAATGCAAAGTCATCAATGATGGTGTGTGCCGCTCAGGCTGTCATTCGAGGCGTGTCCGATGAGCGATGAACCGACTAGGCGATTTCCAGAGTCACGCGAAGGAACGGTTCGCTTCTCAGGCAAGTCCGCGTAGTGAAGGCTGTTGGGCGATGAGAATGAAAAGCCTCACCCCTCCTCACCCACAGTTTCTTGACGTCTGGCCAACAGCGAGATATTCTGGGCGAGTCCTTTCATAGGGATCGCAAAACGCCGAGATGCACCACAAACCCACTCCCCTCCCTGAGCTTCTCTGTCAATAACTCGTCTGGAACCCGCCAGACTTTGAATCCCTTCGAGAATGCCTCGAGCCATTGCTGAAAAACGTCCGGTTGCCGTAGTTGTTGAGCCACCAGGCAGACGGCAGGCTTCGCGCTCCTGCTACTATCCATTTCGCTGTCTCGCTCATACCTGCAGGTCTCAACACAGGCTTGCACAAAAGGCTCGATCAAAGCGTAGTTGAAGACGCAGTCGCAAGCCACAACAGCGTCGAATGCGAAGTTCACGCTGTGCGAGCGGAGTGTGCCTGAAATGTCGTCTTGTTCCCAGTCCAACGCGAGCAGCTGAACGTAAGGCTTTGCTAGTGTGCCGTAGGGAGGCATATATTGAGTCTTCGTATTCGACTCGATGTTCTCCTCTAGCAGGCGGAGAGCATACTGCTGATCCGTGGCTACTACGCGGTTTGTCCGCGGTCCAAGCATGAGCGGGACGAGTCCTGATATGCCGGATCCTAACTCGAGGACTCTGCTTTCAGAGCTAAGGAGGCCTCGAGAAAAAGCGGGTTCGACACGGAGCCTAGCCATTCTGCAAACCGCACCGAGCACTCCCATACAGCTGCGCCCGTGGTGCCACCTTTGCGTCTCGACTGTAGTACTCCTGGTGACTGCTGAATGGTGAAGTCTCGGTCTCCGATGGTGATGTCTAGTTCTGCAGCCTTGCCGTCGACCATGCCCAGATCGCGACTCGACTGAGATTGTGAGAACAAGTGAAACGTCTCTGCACTTACCTCGTCATTGGGTGACCCAGAGGGACAGATGGAAGAAGGAGAGCAAACCTTCATCCGCGTCTTGAATCTCTTCGCCGAGAAGCTCTAGGAATGAGTCCATCATTTACCATCTCGCTAGTCACAGCGCTCTGCTTCACGCGTGGTCAATCTCGAAGACTCGGAATCAGATGACTATGTGGATGATGGAAAGAAGAGAAGAGTATCGCTGCTGCTGCTGCTGCTGCTACCCAACCCTAGCCCATCTCATCTCACCGCCCAACCCCGCCGAAGCCGGCGGGGCATTCTGCCAGAAAATGTTCCTCGAACAACACCAGCCAAGATACCAGAGAACAGTAAAGCAGAAGCAGCGTTGCACGATGTCTACCTCCACTCTGCCCAGCTGGAAGACCGACCTCATCAATCTGGCCCTCCAATCCAATATCCTCACCTTCAACGGCCCGTACACCCTCAAGTCCGGCCGCCAAAGCCCCTACTTCATCAACTGCGGGCTCTTCTCCGCGCAAAACTCATCCGCGCCATAAGTTCCGCTTACGCCACCACACTACACGAACATGCCTCAAAACAGCCAGAATGGGAGTTCGATGTACTATTCGGGCCCGCGTATAAGGGCATCCCCTTAGCCGCAACGACGGCGGAGAAGCTTGCGGGCGTCGATGAGGAGAGGTACGGAGAAGTGGGTTATTCGTTCAACCGAAAGGAAGTCAAGAACCATGGCGAGGGTGGGCTGATGGTCGGCGAGAGTCTGAAAGGGAAGAAAGTAGTAATCATCGACGACGTAATGACGGCCGGCACCGCCATCCGCGAAGCCATATCCATCATAAAGTCCCAAGGAGGAACTCTGGTCGGGATCGTGGTGGCTGTTGATCGCGAGGAGAAGATGCCTAGTCAGAGTGAGAGGGAGGGTAAGGGCGATGACGGGAGTGAAGGGCAGAGGGGCAGTACGATTGGAGAGGTGAGGAGGGAAACGGGCGTTCCGGTGCTGGCGGTGCTGACGTTGGGGGATGTTATTGAGGGGATGAGGGGCTTGGGGAGGGAGAGGAGGTTAAGGCTATGGAGGATTATCGGGGGAGGTATGGGGCTAAGGATTGAGGGAGGCTGGGTGGAGGTAAAGATAGGTCTGCCGTTGGAGGGCTGAGATGAGGCTGTGTTTAGAGAGATACCCAGGATAGAAGCATGAGATGCTGCAAAGCAATGAGCTGCAAGCAATATGAGGACTCGGGAGTGTCGCATCCTGCGACATGGGACAACCATATGTCCGATCTCGTACCGTCGAGAGTTCAAGTGTGTCCTACAGATTGTTGGTGCGGCAGAAGTTGCTCAAGGTCGAGTAGAGAGTACAAGCAGTACAAAAGCTACCTACACACCACTACCTACTGCTCATGCATATACTCCTGAAAAGTCAGACCAGACGCCCGCTATTCATTATCCGTTCCTTCGTCACATTACGTCCGTTCCACATTCTGGCTCCGAGATCCGGATGAGCTTGTTAGCAAGTACCGCGCGCGGCAGAAGCCAGTCTCAGGACTTGTACGCCTTGTCGACCTCCTTCTGGTACTTCTCGAGAATGCCTTTGCGGTTGAGCTTCTGTGCGGAGGTCACGAGTTGCTGCATCAAATGGTCAGTACGATGTTCTTTATTGCAGCAAGGAAGGGTGGGTGAGAACTCACATTCTGCGGCGTCCACTCCTCATCACTAAGCACCACACCCGCAATAATCTCAAAAGGCGCCAGACCTCCCTTCTTACCGGCAGCCTGCAGCTCCTTCAACACAGCCGCATTGACCTTGTCGTCGTGGCACAGATCCTCCAACCCCGTGCCCTGCACGCCATTGTCGCTGGCCAAGCTCTTGAGCGCCGGCTCAGCAGGGAGAACGATCGCCACAGGCTTCTGCTGATCTTGCGCAGCGTAGACGCAGATGTTGCCGACCACAGGGCAAGAGCGGTAGATGGACTCCAGCTTCTCGAGCGCGATGTACTCGCCATTAAGCGTCTTGACGAGGTTCTTCTTGCGGTCGATGATGCGGATTTGACCTGCGGAGTCGAATTCGCCGATGTCGCCTGTCTTGAACCACCCGTCGGAGGTGAAGCTCTCCTCGGTCTCCTTAGGCAGGTCGAGGTAGCCTGATGTGACCGGTGCGCCGCGGATCCAGATCTCGCCCTGAGCAGGGTCGTTTGTGCTGAAGTAGCCCGCGTCAGCGAAATCGACGAGCTTCATCTCGACACTACCGACGACCTCGCCAATGGCGGCGTCGGTCCAGGAGAGCGGATCCATGAGCGCACCCATGGCTGCTGTCTCCGTCAGACCGTAGCCCGAGATCATAGGCGCGATGGCCATGCTGATAAAACGCTGGGTTTCCTTCGAGACCGGCCCGCCGCCGTTCATGCAGATGCGCAGACGACCGCCGGTAGCCTCCTGGATCTTCTTGAAGACGACGGAGTCGAGGACGGCGGTGCCGACGCCGGAAAGAGGGAGGTAGCCGCTGTTGGCCATGAGGAAGGATTTGGAGCTCATGGCGCCCCAGAACATGTTGCTCTTGACGGCGCCCATCTTGGCGACTTTGGCCATGATGCCCTTCTTGACTGTTTCCCAGACGGCTGGCACGCCGACCAAGATGGTGGGCTTGAACTCTTGGATGTCGCCTTTGCAGTTCTTTAGGCTGGCATCGGTCAAGGTGCGCGGGTTGCCGTAGCCCATGCTGCCGCCCCAGTAGAGACAGGCGGTCTCAAAGACGAATTCGAGAATATGTGCGAGAGGTAGGTAGGTGAGGAGACCATCTCCAGGACCCAGGTAAGGGCCGACAATTGTGTCTACACCAGCAATAGATGCAACAACGTTCTTGTGCGTGAGCAGCACACCCTTTGGCGTGCCAGTTGAGCCGGAGGTGTACATGATGCAGCACAGATCGTCGGCCTTTGGCGGCACTGGATCGACCATATTGTCCTCGCCCATCTTGATCAGCTCGCTGAAGCTGATGACCGTGAGATGTGAGTGTGCCTCCGTGAGCTTGCTAACGTCAGACTTAGTCTTCTCCGGGTCCGCCTTGCTGGTCGGCGCGTCGTCATCGTTGTACACGACATACTGAATGTCCTTGGCCTCTTTGAGCGGATTGATGAGTTTGGTAAGAAGATGCGGGTCGAGGAAGATCGCCTTGGCGTGTGTCTGCTGCAGCGAGTGCTTCAAGCCCTCCTCACCCAGCGTATCATACGCCGTCACAATCGGCATGCTCTGACTAGCAGCCCCATGCGCAGTGGCCAACCAGTACGGATGCGTAGCAGCAAAGATGTGCACGCGGTCCTGAGCATTCATACCCAGCTTGCGGTAGCCGGCACCGACTTTCATGGCCAGCTGCTCGTACTCGGTGAAGCTCATGTAGTTGTAGTCGCTCAGCTCGAAGTACGTCCACTTCTTGTCGACCTCCTGCTCCTGGCCATCGACCACCTTCTTCACCTTCTTCGTCTCCTCGTGCGTCTCGATCAGCTTCCGCTTGCCCAGCGCCTTTGCATTGCCGAACTTTTTGCTCGATCGCGCCACGATGTCGAAGACGGTGTTGACGCCCTCCTCAGGCGTGACCTTCAGTTCCTTCTGAGTGCGGATGTTTCGTCGTGGGACCGTTTCGCCATCCTTCTTCTTCTCGCCGGGTGCCTCGACGGTGTAAGGTGGCTTCTTGTATGTCTTCGGCTGGGGAACCATGGACTTCAAGTCCTTGCTTTTCATGATATCCGCCATTTCGTCCAGGCCGTACTGGTAATTGGAGATGTTGCGCGGGAGAAAGTCGAATTGGCGGAGGAGTATCTCAAAGCTCATCGGCGGCGGTGGTGTGGTTGGTAGGGTTGATCAGGTGTACCAAGTGTTGGCGATACTTGGCCCAACGAGTGTTTGGCGGTTGGAGCTCAAGGCGCTATACGTCACACGAGGTGCTCGGAAGTTGCCGGCATGTGAGCGCATCGCCTCCTTCCCTCTGCTGACTGCCTGACTTTGTACTGAATACATGCGGAAGCGAAAGAGAGAGTACCCGTTCCGCTACCCTACAAAACAGAGGTATCCCCGCGCTCTCGAGCTCCTATTCCCTCACCGAACCTGCAAAGCTCTTTACCCTGGAGATGCTGCCAAAGATTACCCAAATGATCGCCCTGTCCCAGCAGACGCCGAACGCCGTAGCTCACGTACCCATCACGTCCTTTTGCGCCCCTCCCGTAGCTCACGCTCTCCACGGATTTTGTTCCAGTCCCGTTGACTGATCTCCGGGCACCACCACTCGTTGCGGTCGACAAAGCGCTCATACTGCTGGGTACAGTAGGCAACATAGCAAGGCTCTTCTGCAGGGACGCCACAAGATTCTGCAGAGCGTCTGATGTAGGTCTCCAATAGCTCGTACGGCAACGGCCATGCCACATCTAGACCAACGCCCACGTCTCTGATTCTCCGTGCCCGGTCGCGCTTAGTTTCCGCCGTTCCGTGTACCTCGTTCCATCTGAACGGTATGAGGAAGCCTGGCCACGCTTCGCATGGTATGAAGTCGTCATCCCTATGATAGGAGAGCATCGGTTGTAGCGGCTCGCCTGGGACCGTGTTGAAGGGCTGATATGTCGTAGGCGACGATGCGGCAGTACCCTTCTACAGGGCCGCATCTTGAGCCAATGCCTCGTCGCGCTCGGTATTTGATTGCTTCCGAGGCCTGTCCTGGGCCTTCCCGATGTCCCCTTCACCCTCCTTCGCGCCATCTAGCCATCCTTCGCGCATGAGGTTTTGTCCAAGCCATCCGTCGCGGATCCCATTCTCGTCGATCACGTCAGGATCTTTCCACACATCGTAGTCGTCCTTTCTCGCATCAATCATTGCTGATGGGATGTGTGAGCAGGCCTAGTGATGCGGACTTGAAGTGGCGTGGTAGAGATCTTGCATATAGTGATGATGTTATGCCACAGCACACGATTGATGTGTGAGTGAAGCGTGAGTAGCGATGTAAGCGCAAGAGGAAGGGAGCTCCCTACCATGTGTCGAGTGAAATTGCGATGTGAGGAGCGCGCATCAGCAAGTGCGCTGCAGCACAGTGCGGTGCGATGGCCTTACATCTGAGTAGCGAGATCCCGGAGTGACCACACAATGAAAGGGAAGGCGCGAGCGCGGACGATGCAGCATCGCAGCTGCGTCCTTGGAGATAGTACAAACCTGATACACCACCCCGCTCACACCGCCCCATCAATACCAGCAGCCTTCTCCGCAATCCTCACCTCCTCCTCCCTCTTCTTTGCTTCTCGCCTCTCCTCCTCTGTGATAACCGCCATAACCCGATCATGCGGCGTCCCCGGAGTCGCATGGCCCTCACCGTCCCTGACCAACTCGTACTCACTTTGGGCTTCGGCTTCTCGCGCGGCTTCTCGGGGACCTCGCCCCCAATCATCGGGAAAGGATTCTCTCCACTCCATCCCAATATCATGGGTCTGAAGCCCTCAGCCGCAAGAGAATCGAACATTTCCTTGACGTTCTCGGCCTTGTAGAGAGGAAAGTCGCGCTGCCCTTCGTTGCCGACGTGCGTGTACCAGACTAACCGGATATGGGCGGGCGGGACGTGGGTGTTCCAGAAAGAGGGCCAGCCGAGGCGGGAGAGAGTCGATGTGTAGTAGGACGCCAGGGGAGATTGTTGGACATCCGGAGTGGTGGTCGTGCGGGCGTCGAAGAGGATGATCAGTTTGCCCGGGTCGTAGTGCGCGTTTTTGCTGGGTTGGAAGGTGGCGAGTTGGGCGTCTATGGTTTGGGGGAGAGGGGGATGTAGCCATTTTGGAGGGCCCGCAAGGCGGCCGAATAGTTTGAACAGCGGCTGTATCCTAACCTGGGCCAGATAGCCTTGTCTAGACGGATCCCATGCGCTTTGAACCAGTCTTGATTATTGGTCGCTGAATATGAGCACGGGAAGAAAGAGCTTGCTGTCTGCGGCCGGGCGCGATGGGAGGAGATACGTTGGCTCTGTCGATGTCCGAGTTTTGTAGATATACGATTGCTGACCTCTGGCCTTTGAGCGTGTGGTCTTCCTGTCCTTGTTGGGCGAAGAAAGCTGCTGGGGTTGCGGTATTTAATACGAACAGAGTCCACGTGCATCCGTGTCCGGATCGTGTGAAGCGAGGGAAGCTTTGACGCGGATCGCACCTCCAAATGTCGTCACCTATCAACCGTCCTCCTCTTTCACAACTACTGTTTGTCGGAAACAAGAAGTGGATGGTACGGGGTGATCGATGCCTGAAGTACGAGATGAGCGGTAGCAGTACGGGCGAGCGGAAGGGCGAAGGATAGCGAAGGGAGTGCGTCAAGATGGCCAAACTTCAAGCCGCTACTGTCTCCAACCAAATCGTGAATAAGAGGAAGCGCAAGAGGAACGAGGAGCAGCCAGAGAAGGACCCGAATGAGGCGGGTGGTCAAGAAGGCGAGACATCCACCAGCACAGTCCCGACCAAGACGCATGATGGAGGCAAGAAGCCACGCCGAACAGCAAAGAAGGGGGACAAGCCGACTCTCGAACGCAAGGGCTCGTCTACGGTCGTGGAGTCGTCTATACCATGGCCAGCTGAGTTCACAAAGCTGGCGCAAGTCCACAAGGCGCTGAACCTGGTCTACACGTTTGTATGTACACGCAAGCATCTGGCGACTACCTTTGAGAATCTCAAGAGCACCGTCGAAGCCAACATCAAGCGACCTCTAACGATCGAAGATGTCACGAAGATCAAGATACTGCTACCGAAAGCCATCACGTTCGAGTATGTGGACGAGCAGATGCTGCAGGTGGCGCTCATGGGCGAAGAGGATCTAAGAGGGAAGAAGGGCGTCAACGACATCTTCCCGGAGAATCCGATGGAGGCCCGCAATCATCGCTCTGCACTTACACATGGCTACGAAGAGAAGGTCGAGGTGCTATTGTTTGAGTACATCGATGGTGATCTGAAGAGGCAGGTCCAGCATCCAAAGACCGGCGAGGCCGTAAAGGCGACGCAGAAGCTGAGAAACGAGGACCTCAAGATGCCGGTGTATAGTCAAAAGCAGATGATGAAGTTGATCGAGAAGCGCAACGCGAAGTTCACATCCTCGATCAACGCCTGGCTCAACGACAGCGCAGAAATGAAGCTCGATCCGGTCGGAAGGCTGGACGAAGAGCACAAGATGTTTCTGCCTGTGCCCTCAACGAGCAGACCTGATACGCCTGCAGTCGAGCTCAACACTCTGCCGAAAACAATACCCGCTGAGCGAGACAGCATACCTGAGATCATTACTGAGCTGAAAGGCTTGGAGTGGTATAGTGGTCAGATTGTACCAGATGGTCATCGCGTCTTTGACCCGCAGCAGGCAGTCTATGGCGAGCTCGAGTTCGCACTATCTCAGGACCTGGTCAATGCATTATACAACACTCGTGGAATCGAAGGCCTGTACAGCCATCAGGCTGAGGCGATCAATGCTCTTCACCGTGGCGAGAATGTCATTGTCTCGACGTCTACGTCGTCAGGCAAGAGTTTGATCTACCAAATACCCGTGCTCAACGCTCTGGAAGACGATCCTCAGACGAGAGCAATGTATATATTCCCCACCAAAGCGCTTGCTCAGGATCAGCGCCGGAGTCTGAAGGAGATCTTCACATTCTTGCCTGGACTCGAAGAGACTGGCTGTGAGACCTTTGATGGCGACACGCCGATGTCAGAACGTAACCAGATCAGGGACGAAGCGCGGGTTATCTTCACAAATCCCGATATGCTGCACCTCACTATCCTCCCTCAAGAGAACAGCTGGCGGACGTTCTTGCAGAAGCTGCGATACGTTCGTGGTCGACGAGCTGCACGTGTACAACGGCTTGTTCGGGGCGCACGTCGCACTCATCATGAGACGCTTACGACGTATCTGCGCTGCTGTTGGCAATCGGCACGTTAAATTCATTTCCTGCTCGGCTACCGTGGCGAATCCGGAGGACCATATGCGCACCATCTTTGGTCTTGAAGAAGTAAAGCTCATTGACTTCGATGGCTCGCCTTCGGGTCGCAAGGAGTTTCTGTGCTGGAACACGCCGTTCAAAGACCCAGGTGATCCAACCAGCGGACGAGGCGACACGTTTCTCGAGACCGCAAGACTGTTTGCGCAGCTGATCTTAAGAGGCGTCAGGGTCATTGCGTTCTGCAGGATACGGAAGCAGTGCGAGATCCTCACCACGGCAGTGCAGCATGAGCTGGCTTCGTTGGAGCGTTCAGAGGTCATGGCGCGAGTGATGGCGTACAGAGGCGGCTACACACCGCAAGATCGACGACGCATCGAGAAAGAGATGTTCGAAGGCAAGCTTGTCGGTATCATTGGCACGAGTGCTCTAGAGCTGGGTGTCGATATTGGCAGTCTGGACTGCGTGATCAGCGTTGGCTTTCCATACACTATCGCCAACCTTCGACAGCAGAGTGGCAGAGCCGGTCGCAGGAACAAGGACTCGTTGAGCGTCCTCATCGGCGACTGCTTTCCAACAGACCAATACTTCATGAACAATCCGGACGAAATCTTCACGAAACCCAACTGCGAGCTGCAGGTCGACCTGACCAACATGCTAGTCTTGGAAGGCCACATCCAATGTGCCGCCTACGAAATGCCCATCCGTCCCGACGAAGACAGCGCCTACTTCGGCAAACACACTCCCAGAACTCTGCACCGAGCGTCTCCGCGAAGACGAGCTAGGCTTCTACCACACCGACGCCCGCTTCCTCCCTCATCCCTCCCGCACCGTAGCAATCCGCGACACAGAAGACAGCCACTTCGCCATCGTCGACACGACGGGCGGCAAAAACACCGTCCTGGAAGAACTCGAAGCCAGCCGCGCGTTCTTCACCATCTACGAAGGCGGCATCTTCCTGCACCAAGGCCGGCAGTACCTCGTCAAAGAAGTCAGCACCGAGCGCATGATCGCCAGAGTCGAGTACGTCAAAGTCGACTGGACGACCCAGCAGCGCGACTACACGGACATCGACCCCGTCGAAACCGAAGCCATCCGCCGCATTCCCGGCTCCCTCTCCCGCGCCTTCTTTGGCAGAATCAAAATCCTACAGAACGTTTCGGCTTCTTCAAAGTCGACAAGAAGCGCCGCATCCTCGATGCCGTGCAAGTCGATAACCCGCCCATCATCATCCACTCCCGCGGCATGTGGCTCGACGTCCCCAAGTCCGCGGTCGAGATCCTCAACTCTCGACGTCTGAACCTTGCCGGCGCAATACATGCGGCGGAGCATGCGATTTTGAGCTTGATGCCGAATTTTGTGATTTCCATGCCCGGGGACGTGAAGACGGAATGTAAAGTTGCTATTAAGGAGTTTGCGAAGAAGGAGACGTCGCGGAAGCGGCCGGCAAGGTTGACATTCTATGATGATAAGGGCGGACAGCATGGCTCGGGGATTGCGGCTAAGGCGTTTGAGTTCATCGACCTTCTGCTGTCGCAGGCCTGCGAGCGCGTCGAGGCGTGCCATTGCCATGAAGGTTGTCTAGAATGCTGTTGCAGTGAGCGCTGCAGGGAGGCGAATATGGTCATGTCGAAGGCGGGTGCGGAAGTCATACTCAAGTGCTTGCTTGGTAGGAAGGACGAAATTGACGTCGACAATTTGCCTTGGGGACCCGAGGATGAGAGGACGCCTGCAGGGATCGAGACGGTGGTTGTGGCTGAGGAGGTCAGGCCGGCGAGGGGCAGGTTGGTGGATGTTATTGAGGTGTCGAGGGAGGGTGGACGGTCAAGAAGGGTGGTGGTGGGAAGTCAGGGCGGAGAGGACGAGGAGGATGCTATTGTAATCAAAGACGAACCTGGAGATGATTGATATGATTGTTCTCAACACGTCAAGACGTAGAGAGGTGAAAGCTACTAGAGGCTACGTCAAGCATCAACATAGCTGCTCAACCTCCCTATACTGAACCTCTTGCTCCCTTCCCTTTCCCCCTGCGGCGTCACAGGCCTGCTCATCTCCCGTCTGAACAACGCCACACTCTCCCTCAGTGCCACGTACTCGCTATCCGCATACCCAATCACCTCTGCAATCTGACTGCTACGTACGCCACGGATACGCTTAATTTCCGCAGCGGAGTAGTTCACCAGTGCGCGGCCGACTTCCTCGCCTTCACTCAGCGGCGAGTCTCGAGTGGGTAGCACGGACAAGCGCACGCACTCCTGCTGGCCGAAGGTGCCTTCGACGTCGACGATACCGATGGGGAGGAGATTCGCTTTGTTGTTCAGAGCGTTGTGGGCGCCGGTGTCGATGTAGACTGTTCCGTGTGGTGCGAGGCCGTGCAGGAGCCAGAAGTAGCGGTCTCGAATAGGGTGCAAGGCGGGAGGAAGCGGGTGTGTAGGGGTGGGAGGCCGGGTTCATCGAGGCGGGGGTGGATGTGCCGTTGAGTATTGCTGTCTTTTGGAGATTGGGTTCCGTTGGTGGCGTCAGCTCGCCGCTGTTCTCCATGCTCCTTGCCGCTGCTTTCTGACCTTCAGCGTAGCGCACGATGCTGGCGATGTTGCCAGGCTTGCTGCTACGGGTGATGACTGTCGTGACGCCTGCTGCGGTGGCGAGGCGCGCGGCCACGATTTTGGTGCCCATACCTCCAGTGCCTAGGGCGCTGCCTGCGCTCGAGGTATCGGCTGCCAGCTCCCCAATGTCTTCTACGACCTCGATAGCTTTGGCATCCGGATGCGTTCTTGGGTTCTTGTCGTACAGGCAGTCCACATCCGTCATCAAGAAAAGGTAATCAGCCTGCACCATCCCAGCCGTAATCGCACTGAGCGTATCATTATCCCCAAACTTAATCTCCTGCACGCTCAACGTATCGTTCTCATTCACGATAGGAATGACACCCATATTCAGCAACTCCGCAAACGTATTCTGCGCGTTCAGATACTGCGTCCGGTCCGCGATATCGTTCCTCGTGAGCAGGATTTGTGCGACTGGCTGCCGCATGTGCATGAATAGTTGGTCCCACATACTCATCAGCTTGCACTGTCCGATGGCCGCGAGCGCCTGTACTTGCGGGAGATGCTTGGGTCGGCGCTCCATGTCCATTTGGCGGAGTGCCATACCAATGGCTCCCGAGGAGCAGATGACGACGCGGTGGCCTTCATGGCGGAGGCTGATTGCTGTCTCGACGATAGTGGAGAGCACAGACAAAAGTGGCTCGTGAGAGCTCTCCGAGACGATGGAAGAGGTGCCTGAAAGGGTCAGACGGCCATTCACGCAAATGTAGTTAGGAATTTCGAGCCCACCGAGTTTGATGACAATGGTAAGATGCTTTTTCGACTTGCTAGGAGTCTGCATCATGAACCACCTCCGCTACCTCTCACGTCTCTCAACCGCAGGATCATTCTCCTAACTCTCCAATAGGCACCTAGTTATATTGCTGGCGACGTTGACCGGGCGCCCTACGAGTCGGAGAATGCGAACAGGGCGAAATTTGAAGGCGAAGTCGGAGGCAACTGATTTGCTGCCTGAGGCAACCGAAAACCAAAGGCAATGTGGCAGGGGAGCGGTGGTACCTTCGAGGTCTTCAACAGCGTCCATGCGTGGGATACACCGGCAACGAGCATGCATACGCCTGCATATGATAATAACGACACCTTGCATGAACAGACTGGAAACCTAATGGATGCATGAATCTCGGCGGCACACGATACACGAAGCTCGACCTTGATGGGCCAACTCCAGCTACATTACCGGCCTACTCAAACAAAACCCCCAACCTCCCCTTATGCTTTCCGCTCTCCATCAACTCTAGCATTTCATTGAAGTTCTCGAGCTTATACTGCGTCACGTGTGGCTTGATGCCGTGCTTATGACTGAACGCAAGACAGTCCTTCAACTGCTTCGTCGTGCCGTTGTTGCTCCCTCTCACCCGGACTCGCAGCATGGAGATGTCCATCGCACTAAACTGGAGCGGCTTCTGCGGGATGCCAGTCACCATCAACACGCCGTTGTAGCGGAGCAGGTCCGGCGCAGCGGAATACGCGGGCGCAGAGTTTGTGAAGTTGATGGCAGCGTGGCAGCCCTTACCGCCTGTGATCTCTCGGACCTTGGCGATGTAGTCGCTGTCCTTTGACTAAAGACATGGTCGGCTCCCTGCTGTTTGGCCTCCTCAAGAGCGTCAGGAGAAAGATCGATGCCGATGACTTTGCAGCCGTACGCTTTTAGATACTGGATCCCAAGATGGCCTAGCCCTCCGCAGCCGATGACCGCAACCCAGTTCTCTTCCAGGGGTTGCTTGAGGTATGCGACAGTGTCGGTGACGGAGTTGAAGGAAGTACAGCCGGCGCAGAACATAGGCGCGAGATTGGTCAAATCCATTCCATCTGGGATGTGGGCTGCGTTGCGCCAGTCTATGGCGGCGTATTCTTGAAAGTAGCCGTCGACTGTCATGCCTTGGACTTTCGAGGTTCCTTTTTCACAGTAGAGGTTGTGAAGCTGATTGGTGTCGTCAGTAATAATGAACCATTCCCAAGTCGAGATTTCCCAAGGGACGAACCTGACACTCATCACACTCAAAACAGCAATCGACAATGCAGAGCCAGCCGATCTTGTCGCCCTTCTTGAAACCGTCCGTCTTCGAGCCGACCTCGAGGACCGTCCCGCAAGCTTCATGACCCTACTATCGTTAGTAGGCGAGCGTCTGGCAGAAATGCGAGGGGACTCACCATGGTGAACGGCTCGCCTGCGCCGAGCTTTAGGCCCTGCTCGTTCGTCTCGAAGAGCATCAGGTCGCTGTGGCATAGCGACGCTGATGTGATCTTGACGAGGATCTCCTCGGGCTTGATGGATGGGACCTACAGACACCGTCAATAAGACATTTACTGCTCGTTGGGGACCGAATTAACCTACTGAGACTTCGTTGATCTCAGCCTTCCCGGTTGACGGATTGAACTGCGCCGCCTTCATCTTGGATGGCAAGCTCTGCCCCTTGGCGCCGTTAGTAGCCATTGTCAATTGTCAGTAACTCTGCGGAATGCGACTATGGGGATTGGCGTTCGATGAGACGATGTTGCTCCAGTGCAAGAGGTGTTGTAGTAGGCGGAACCACTATACGCAACATCGTGCTGCTCAATCGCCCCGGAGACGCCACTGCCAGCTCTCGTGTCCGAGGACCACGAGGCTCGGAACATGACTAGCTGTTCCGTTGGCCAACAGCTCCTATAGCTATTTACTCGACTAGAGCTTGGTCTACCGTGGTGCTGTTCCTATGCATCCCCACAGCTGCACCCCACAAAAGTCGACGGAAAACGATAAACGCGGATGAAACTCACGTGACTGGCGCGCAGCTCAGACAACTTCAGCAAAGTCTTCCAAAAACTTCCATCTCGTATTTTCCTTCCAACCCGCCTCTCGCCACCCATTGAGATCCTCCGGCCACTCAGGAATCACACCCTTCAGCGTCCACTCGTGCGCAATCAGCGTGAAAACATCGGGATGCGCGTCCAGCTCCTCATCTTTGCGCACGGTATCTCGTAGCGCGGGCTCGTCGTACATCATCCTATATTGCTGTTCACCTCCGTGGCTCGGGAAGGTATCGTGGTGCTCGAGGATATGCTCTATCTTTGAGCCGTTGCGGAGTATGGACGTGAAGAGATCGCCTGGACAATTCTGTGCGTGGTTATGTGGTACTGGCGAGGGGCGATAGTGTTTGGCAGAGGTAAATATTCTGTTGGTCGCATCTCGGCTGCATGGTGCACGGAGTCGCCGCCCAAGTGGATGAAGGCCGTATCGGGCGATGCGTGTGTCCTGCAGATCGCATTGATGTGTCCGACTGCGTGGCCCGGAGAATCGAAGATGTAGAAGCTCCCGTCGCCGAAATAATCGAAGGCGTTGAATCGCCCGATCGTGGTAGAACTGTTGCTGAAATCGATCTCCATGACCTCTCGTCCTGCGAAATCGCTTTCGAGAACGTGTCCGTTCGGATCTGAAGGATAGCCGGGCAAGAAAGCGTCCTTGAAGCCTTCACCAACAATCAACTTGGTGCTTGATGGGAATGTAGATGGGTCTCCCGTGTGGTCAAAGTGCCAATGACTCCAAATTACGGCCTCAATCTCGTCCAGCCTTATCCCTCCCTCCGTCAAGATTTCGCTTACGTTCATTTTTACCTCAAGCGTCGGCAGAATTCCATTCTCGTGTAATGCTTTCAAGCCCAACGCAGGAGGCAAGTTCTCCCAGTCTTTGCGGCATCCCAGATCGTAAAGCAGTTTCCGGCCGGAAGGGTGCTCAATCAGAATGCACCAGGTGCCCGCTTTGAAGCGATCGAAACCTCTGATTGTCGGATTCCATAGCTGTTCGCAGGTGATACCGACGAGCCACATGGTACTGTCTATTACAGACACCTTCACCGTCGTGTCTCCAGCCGGAGCATTGAGAGGAGGCGGTTGCTGGGGTTTAGACATTGTATTATGGTGTGACGTGTGCTGTTTCTGGTGTTTAGATAGTAGTCAGCAATCTTGATAGGTACTGTTAGCGATATAGCCAAGTAGGAGCAACCCGAGTCCAACGGCATAATGACTGGCGGCTATGGTCTTCCGTGCAAGCTCGGGTTGCTTCTCTATACATGTTTTGGACGATGAAGTGACGCAAGAGCATGGTGTGACATCCTGCAATACTCAAGTCGTTGTGTGTCAATTCGACATTAGTGACCAGACATCATTTCAGTACGGCTGGAGGGTTTGAACACAGAAAGCTGCAGGCCAGCTCTAGAGGAACTTCCGTCATGGCCGAGTTCTACCCATCCAGTGCCGTATAAGATTCACATAGCGCTCGACAGGCGAAGCACGCTGAGTTGGAGTCATATATGCATGTCGTGGGCTCGGGCGACAATGGGCCTTCAGGCGTAGTCTCCTGTCAACTCTGGCCGCATACGAGAGCCTGTGAAGCTAGGCAGCAGTCCTGCGGGACGTTGAGTATCTGAACAAAGCTAACGTGTTCCCTCGCGGTGGTGTGTGTGAGAGAAGGACATTGTTAAAATAAGACGTGAAGCCAGCAAAGAGACTGGAGATGCTCCACGATCCATCAAAGTGCCCCTGGCCCCCTGGCCACACTGCAATCTCGCGATTGGTCAAACTCAATCTCGAAGCTTATTTTCTGCGAGATGATGATGTCAGATTCAGGCACGGATCGCGTCTTTCTTCGCGTCCTCGAATGCTCTTTCCATGCTTGACCAACAATGTAGCCACCGTTGTAAGGCGACAGCAACATGCCGCCCACAGGCTTCCGCAAGCGCCTGCGGTCTGCCTCGCCTGCTCCAACACCACAGAAGAAGAAGGCCAAAACGTCGCTGTTCGAAACAGCCGATGCTCCAAGCCAGAAACCCAAGAGCTTGGAGGAGAATAGGAAGCTCCTCCAGCAACTGGACGATGACGACGATGCATCATCACTGAGCGACGCCGATAGCGACGACTTCGACTTCGAAGACGTGCCGCCCGCCAAGAAGCAGAAGAAGGCTCATGCTTCGTCCTCCAAAGTTGCAGATGGAGCAGACGACGACGATGAGATGGACTGGGAAGACGCCATCCAGCCTGGCTCCTCCACACAAGCCACTCCTGGTGCCGACAAGCCCGAACGAGACATTGGTGATTTGTCGATTTCTGTCAACGAAGACGGTAGCTACATTGAGCCACTCGTTTCCATCAGTACGACCAAGAAGGGCCCTTCGAAGCGAGAGCGTCAGATCCGTATACAGTCACATTGCTTGCATGTGCAAGCTCTTATGTGGCACAACACTGTCCGCAACTCGTGGCTGACCGATCAGGAAGTGCAAAAGGCGTTGGTGGACGGTCTGACGGAGGGTGTGAAGCGTGAGGTGCAAAAATGGAAAGAGGCGATGGGCATGTCGACTAAGGAAGAGCTTGAAGCGAAGAAAAAGGCTGCTGCGGCAAAAAGCAAAGGCAAAGGCAAGAAGGGTGCAAAGAGCAAGGGTGGGCGCGACTGGGCTTATGACGCAGAGCATGTTGAGCAAGGCGTTCCCAATCTCAGTGGAGGGGACCCGCTACTTCGACTACTCAAGGTATTGACGGCATATTGGCGCAAAAAATTCACGGTCACGGCGCCTGGCTTGAGAAAGCAGGGTTACAAGCCCTTGAGGAGACTGCGGGAGGAGATCAAAGCGTGGGAGAAGGACCATAAAGATGCCGAAGAGAACGGTGAGAGAATTGAGAGCATTCAAGACTTCCGCAAGCTGGCAACGAAGTGTGAAGGTAGCAGAGATGTTGGCGCACAGCTGTTTGTCGCGTTGCTGAGGGGCTTGGGCTTGGAAACGCGGATGGTGGCTAATCTGCAGCCCATCGGCTTTGGCTGGAGCAAAGCTGAAGAGGCTGATGCGAAGAAAGCCAAGAAGAAAGATGATCAACCTGAAAAGGTGGAGCCCGTATCTGAGGATGAGGACGAAGACAAGGTCAAAGTTGGCAAGACGAAAGCCAGCGGGAGTGGCAAGAAGTCGAAAACGCCACTCAAGAAAGAGAAGCCGAGTCGAAAATCTTCAAGAGGCGTCAAAGCCGATCCCATCGACCTGGACGACTCAGACAGTCCACTCAGTAGCGCACCGTCTGAAGCTGAGCCTGAGGCGGAGGAGGACGACGATGATGACCTATCCGTTGTTGACATCACGCCATCTACTCCGAAGAAGAAGCCTGGGAAGAAGTACGACCGTGAGATAGCCCACCCAAATTACTGGATCGAGGTCTGCTCGCCCGTGTCGCACAAGTACATACCGGTCGACCCGATCGTGCTGTCCACAATCGCGTCCAACGATGAGCTACTCCAAACATTCGAGCCTCGCGGAAAGAAGGCCGAGAAAGCGAAGCAAGTCATTGCTTACACCGTCGGCTTCAACGCGGATGGAACAGCCAAGGATGTGACTGTCCGCTATCTCAAGCGTCACCAGTTGCCGGGTAAGACCAAAGGCATGCGTATGCCGGTTGAGAAAGTACCTGTCTACAACCGCAACGGCAAAGTCAAACGTCATGAGGAATACGACTGGTTTCGAACGCTTATGTCATATACGATCGTCCAGAGCCAAAGCGAACAGCAGCAGACGATCTGGAAGAGCAGACCGATCTTAAGCCCTTCAAGCCTGCCAAGAGCGAAGGCAAGGAAGTCGAGAAGGAGAGCTTGCAGTGGTATAAGCAGTCCGCCGAGTTTGTGCTCGAACAGCATCTTCGTCGCGAAGAGGCTATCAAGCCTGGTGCGAAGTCTGTGAGAACCTTCGCAGCTGGAAAAGGCGACAAAGCAAAGGAGCATCCGGTCTTCCGCCGCGCAGATGTGCTGACCTGCAGGACTGTGGAGTCTTGGCACAAAGAAGGTAGAGAGCTGAAGATGGGCGAGCAGCCCGTCAAGCAGGTGCCCATGCGGGCTGTGACTTTGATTCGAAAACGTGAGATCGAAGATGCTCAGCGTGAGACGGGCGAGAAGCCTACACAGGGGTTGTACCATATAGATCAGACTGACTGGATCATCCCGCCACCGATCAAGAACGGCCACATACCGCGTAACGCCTTCGGAAACATCGACGTCTACGTTCCCACCATGGTACCAAAGGGTGCTGTGCACCTGCCACTCAAGGGCAGCGCAAAGATCTGCAAGAAGCTCGAGATCGACTTCGCGGAAGCCTGCACTGGCTTCGAGTTCGGCAAGCAGCGCGCTGTGCCCGTTCTCACTGGTGTCGTTATCGCGAAAGAGAACGAAGGCATGGTGAGAGAAGCATGGAAAGTCATGCGCGAGGAGCAGAAGCGCAAAGAAGACACCAAGCGCACTGCGACTGCGTTGCATTGGTGGCGGAAGATGTTGCTTGGCTTGAGGGTGCTCGATCGTATGCGGAAGGAGTATGCGGGTGATGGCGATGGGGAGGAGAGTAACCCTTTTGTGTCGAAGGCTAGGCGTGAGGGCAGAGCTGTCGTTGATGCTGCTGGTGATGATGAGGAGGGTGAGGGAGGTGGCTTCTTTCGTGAAGGTATGGAGGTTGAGGAAGTGCCGGCTCGCAACAAGGATGCTGAGATGGTCGGTGACGAGGAAGAGATTGGTGGGGGTGGTTTCTTAGCTGATGAAGATGATGGCGGCGAAGATGACAACGTGGGAGGCGGCTTCCTGGTAGAAGAGGATCCGGACGAGGCCACGAATGGAAACGCCGTGCCAGTGTCTCGCGCACCTATCACGCCGATATCCTTACAGAGCTTGCATAAGGGCAATGATAGCGCGGTCTCTGCCGACGAGGACGAGGAAGAGGCTGAGGAGGACGAAGAGCCAGTCAAGCCGACCGTCAAGAGGCGCGGGACGAAGCCCAGCGTGAATGGCAAGACCAAAGCAACTTCCAGAACGACAGCTACAGCAAACGGCCGCAACGACAAGACAAAGAAGCCTGCCGCTCCAACGAAATCATCGAAGAAAGGCAAGCGTCCTACAGCATCCCCAGACAACGACGAGGATGTGTCTTCCTCTCCGACCTCCCCGATGCCGACAGCGATGATGCCAAGGTCACGCCTGCACCAACGTTGAAGCGACAGCGCTCATCGCCTCAGGTTGTCGTCACGCCTGGCTCCCAAGGTCAAGCCAAGCGTGCTGCTCGTGGTCCAAAGAAGACGCCGGTTAGGAGCCAGTACTTTGAGCACGGGAGCAGCGACGATGACGAAGACGAAGAAGAGGAGGAGCGTGGAGAGGAGAGTGAAAGCGAGGTCGAGGTTGTTCGGCCTAGGGCCACGACTGCGAGGACTTGTAAGAGGTAAAGATCTCGGACGCAGGCGAAAGTCACACGCAAGGAGCAAAGCATCGCGTTAGCCTGCGATACCGACCTCGACGACTAGCGTAAGCAATGGGTGAGTGAGCTCGAGCGCGCATTGTTTGGCCTGGGCGCATGAATACGATCCCTGCTAGCCACGCAGATGCATGTATAATGTAACAACCGATGTAACAATGCAGCAATGTCTAAGACAGTAGACCTTCTGATTGCCTATTGATCAGCAACATTGACTTCATTTCAGTCCTGACGCCGTGTGGTATTGCCATCGGCAAGTGGGGATTGAACAATTACTGGCGTACTCACCAATGGGAGTGCACATATCCGCCAGCAAACAACAGCTCCCTAGGCTATGCGACATGGAGGGCAAGAAGGACACAGCAGCACCCGGGGCTTTCATGGCTTCACAGCCAAGCGACAAGCTCGAGGTTGGCCGAGCACAACCGCTACGCTGTGGCTTTCGCTATGGGACGAAGCCAAGTTATAGGCGCCGAAGGACGGAATTGGCAGCGTGCAGTCTACGCTGTGCTACAGGGAGATCAGCGATCGGCAAGCGGCTCATATTCATGCCTGCGCAGAGTTTGTTGACACCGCGTGGTCAGTAAGCACATGGACTGTCGCGTCGACCGCGTGGTCTTCCCGAACCCTGGTCGCGAGCTCTCTGTTCACGATGGCGGCGTACAGAAGCACACGGATTAGCTCTGTCTCAGCAGTGCACCCTACTTTTCTCCGAGAGGCGGCCTACCGGGTATCTCTTCGGGTCAGTCGGGGTGGGGCTACTCCTCCAGGCTGAGGCCCGCGCGACTGGACCTATACCATGGCAGCTGCTGTCATTATGCGGTGCCTCTCCTTCCTGAAGAGGTCTCATGATGGACCGTACTGCCACGTCAGTGGCTCACATGGTAGAATGTTTGCAGCCCCTAGTCTAACCGGCCATCATGGAATAGGTAGGGCGTTGGTACGCTATAAGGGCAACCGTAATCCTTTGCCTCTGTCGAGCGACTCTAGTTGTCTCCCCTGAATTACTACATTGTTCTCTAGTATCACTACTCAGCATCAGCCATGGTAACAAGAACCATCTTATCAACACTAGTACTCTACGCAGTCCGCCTGACGTTGGCAACGTCGAAACAGGAATACACCAACAACGCCATCGATGCCGCCAACATTCTGTGTGCCTCCCACAATACCAACAACGGCCTCTTCGATGGCGGTGACGGAGCCCTGGGATGGTGGACTTCAGCAAACGGTCTCACAACCATCGGCAACCTCGCTGCCTTGGACGACTCTCTACTCGACACAGCTGAGGAGATCTTCACCTGCACCTTTTCCAAGGCACCATATGCGCCGGTAGCAAGCAAGTACAATGTCCAGCGCGGCACGTTCTTGGATGACTACTTCGACGACCAAGGCTGGTGGGCTCTCGCCTGGCTCAAAGCCTACGATGTGAGCGGCAACACCACATACCTCGATGAAGCAACAACGATCTTCGCAAACATCAATGCCGCGACGAACGGTCACTGCGGTGGTCGACCCTGGTGCCGGATGGACGAGGACAATCAAATCAATAGTATCACCAACGAACTCTACTTCACTCTTGCAGCTTCGCTCGCCAACCGAGTCAGCGAGAACAAAGGCTTCTACGTCGGACTGGCGAACTATCAAGCGGATTGGTTCTACAGGTCTGGTTTACTGGGTTCAGGCGGCAATGATCTCATTGTCGACGCTTTGGACGTGTCAACCTGTCAGCCGAACACATCGAGCATAGTATGGACGTACAACCAGGGCGTTATACTTGGAGCCTTCGTCGAAATGCACCGCCTCACCAACGATCAGCAGTACCTCGACTCGGCTCACAGCATTGCGCGAGCCGTGACGTCCCACATGGTCTCTTCCACCGGTATCCTCACGGAGTACGGGTATCCAGATGTTCAGGAGGGGCTGAGCAGTTCAAAGGCGTGTTCGCGCGGAACCTGATGTACCTGCAGCAGGCGTCACCCGATCGGGGCTATGCGGATTTCTTGATGAAGAATGCTGATTCGATTTGGGAGAAGGGTAGGGCTGGTGATGGGAGGATTGGAGTCAATTGGCAGGGCCCGGTGCTTGACGTTGATGCTGTCAGTCATGGCTCGGGGCTGGATTGTCTGGTTGGTGCTGCTGCTGTGGCGACGTAGTTGAATATTGGATGCGACGATGTAGTGATATGATGTGAATGATGTAGTCAACGTGGAACTGATCATTGTCTCTCAAAGTGGGATCTTCTACTACATTCGTACAACCTGCCGGCGCCAGCATAAAACATCGCCGTCCGTGTGAACGCCAATCCAGCCCTAAAGTATCAAACCGAAACCAAGGGTATCTCAGACCTGCTCGCCGTCAGATCCGCTCGCATCGCTAAGTCTCTTCTCTTCTAACCTCGCGCTCCGCTTCGTCTCCTTCGGGAAGCACCAGCCCGGATGCCAGACATTCAGCACCACCGCCGCAATGCCGCAAGGCACGCTATCGAGACCGATGAAGAGGCCCTCATCCGTCAAAATCGGATTGTTGGTCCACCCTCCCACGAGCTCGGCGACGCGGTACGCGCAGCGCATGAGGATGCCGATGTACGCCAACCAGAGCGCGACGATGAAGAAGCGGAAGCGCCAGGAGTTTCGCAGAGTTGCTGTGGCGGGGTCGAGTTGGCTGCGGTGACGGTAGCAGGAGATGGCGTAGTCTGCTGCGAAGCAGCCGAAGACGATCAAGGTGAAGACCTGGAAGACGAGGCCGGCGATCATGATGTTGGTGCCGACGTTGAGGATGGCCATGGAGTCTGTGGCGGAGGAGATGGCGCCGCCGATGGCTTGGAGGACGATGGAGAGGACGTCGCAGGAGATGAAGATCCAGGTGTAGTACTTCGGGTTCAGCCTCGACAGCTCAGTGGAGAAGGTCAGGCAGATGTGCTTCAGCGTGTAGTAGACGCCGGCAGCGTAGAATGCTGGTGCGAACGTGAGGAGCACAACCTCATCTTGAAGCCTGTGTCGGAGAAGGGGTCGTTCCAGAGTAGCATCTTCGCGACGTAGCCCATTGTTTCGCTCAAACCACCAAGGACCATGGTGATGGTAAAAAACCAAGCTACCTTTCGGAAGTACAGCCCTTGCACCATGTAGGTGACCGTCGAGAGGAAGAAGAGGATGAGGAAGAACACCGTTGCTCCCAGACTGGCGCGATATCCGTAAACTGATTGCTGTGGCGAGCATGTTGCAAGGGTGCAGCCTTGGTTCGGGTCTGCTCTGGGCAGGAGGGCGAAGAGGGAGGCCATTGTGGGTGTTGGCGTGAGGAGTGGTGGATGGGTGAAGGGTGTGTGCTTTGATCAACGAGTAGCTTGACGTCGTTGGGCTTTCCTGGATATGGAGCGTAGGATGGGTGTGGATTGTAGTTGGTGGTTTTGTGCTGTGCTGGGAGAAAGAAGGCAACTTACAACATGCAGACGATGGTATATATACCAATCTCTCTGCTCAGGAGGAATAGCTCGCGATACGGCATCATCACTCCCACGCACACTGCTGCCTTGCCTAAAGAGAGAGCACACTGCGAAGCGTACCCTGCACTCCACTCAGATCGCGAGAGAGACTGCGTCTCGTCCGCATGGCAATCGAGAATGGGGCTGCAGGAGGCTTAGCATCGCCCGCAGGCATGGAAGAGACAGGCCCAGAGAGACCTTGCAGCATCGTCCCCAGGCTGTCGAGCCAGTAAGAGCATGCGAGGCCGACCCCTGGAGTGCACTCGCGGGCGTAGACCAGGATGAAGCAGAGATCGAGGACGTCACATGTCGCAAACCGAGCTGCCTTCAGCGCCTTCGCAAACCGAATGCCCTCTGCACCAATCAAAACCAGCTCGCAGAAGACATTCGCTTGTGGCATAGCGTCGATGCATGCCGGATGGATGGTCTTTCGGCCGCGACAACGCTTGGATCGCGATGAGGCAGAGGCCGCGTCGGTTCGTGGCAGTCGCCGGCAGGCTCTCCGCGTGTTGGCTCCACATCACCTCGTCGACACACTGCCAGCTTGCGTAGATAGCTATTGTTGCAGCAAAGATGGCGTCGATGTCTTGTCGTCGCGATGCATTCAGCCGGTGCACCATCTTCCGGAAGCCGGACGACCGAAGGGGCTGAGCGGCAAATGGCAGCTGCGATGGAGCCCACCGGAGCTTGGGGAGGGACGCATTGGAGATTGGGGGTCCATGCAAATGCTGCACGCTGAGAACAACATCATCGGTGGACATCGTTGACTTTTCGTCTATAAGCTCGACTACTTCCATCGAGGCTCACGAAACATCTGCTGAGACTGCATTCATCGCATTTACCTGACCCAATGCGAGGACAACAAGCCGTCAAAGACATCAAGGAGCAGCAGCAACAGCAGCAGAACATGGCATCCAGCAAGCCGACCGTCGGCTTCGCAGGCCTCGGAGCCATGGGCGGCGGTATGGCCACCAACCTGGTCAAGAATGGCTTCACAGTGTACGGCTTCGATGTCTACCAGCCCTTGGTCGACAAGTTCGTGGACGCCGGTGGCAAAGCCGCAAAGACGCCCAAGGAGGCCGCAGAGCAATGTGACTTCTTCGTCTCCATGGTTGCGAACGGCCCTCAAAATGCTGGCCTGCTCTTCGACGGTGAGGATGCGGTCGTCAAAGGTCTGGGGAAGGGCAAGACGTTCATCCTGTGCTCGACAGTCGCACCCAGCTTCCCACCCGAGGCGAGAAAAAGGCTAGACGAGGAGTTTGCACGGTCAGACATCAAGCTCCTCGACTGCCCGGTCTCAGGAGGCACGATCCGAGCAGCAGACGGCACCCTCTCCATCTTCTCCTCGGGCCCCAGCGCAGACCTCGAAGCCGCAAAGGAAGTCCTCGAATGCATGTCCGGCAACCTCTACCGCCACGGCGACATCAGCAACGGCCAGAAGATCAAAGCCATCCACCAGCTCCTCGCAGCCACGAACATCATCTCCTGCTCCGAAGCCATGGGTCTCGCCGCAACCGTCGGCATCAACACTAAAGCGGTCTTTGACCACGTCAATAGCTCCGATGGCGCGAGCTTCATGTTCGAGAACCGCGTCCCGCACATGCTCAGCAACGACTGGAGCGCCCTCTCCGCGCTCGGCATCATCCTCAAAGACACGACAATCGTCACGGACACCGCGCGCGCCGAGTCTTTCCCCGCGCCATTGGCGAACACGGCGCACTACTCCTACCTGCAAGGCGTGCAAGCGGGCCAACTGAAAGAAGACGACGCCAAGCTCGTGCAACTCTACCTCCCATCTGCACAAGGGGACCTCGTCTCCCAATCCACCAACGCCGACGTCAAGATGACGACCTCGCACCAAGTAAGCAAGGAAACCATCTCCGACCTCCTTGCCGGCATCCACCTCGCGGCCTCCGTCGAGGGGATGGCGTTCTGCAAAGCGCTGGGCCAGGACAGAAAGCTCATGTACGAAATCATCTCCAAAGCTGCTGGGTGGAATGCCATGTTCACAAAAGCTATCCCGGGGATGCTAGAGAAGGATAGCTGGAGTTTGAGGGATTGCGAGATGGCGGGTGAGGTGGGCAAGAAGTTGAGCGCGGCGGTGGAGAAGTGTCGGTTGCTGGGGTATCCGTGTCCGATGGCGGCGGCGGCGGCGCAGCAGTATTGTTTTGCGTTTTTGGGCGGTGGTACTATGAGCTCGAGGCCGTCGTGAGGTGGGGTTTGAAGGCAGGTGGACGGTATTGAAGTATGTAGAGTTCACAGAGCGAACAAGTTTCAGACAACGACCATGATATCGAGTGGCGAGCTGCAAGATCTCCCGAGCGAAGAAAAGGATGAAGATCACGGCGGCCATGAGCCTCGTAATTGCTGTGCTTTCCTTGATACCGATCCCACGTGCTGAGATGGCGTTGTCAACAAGGAGGGGAGTCTCATTGGCAGGCGGTGTTGCTATTGCGGACTGGGCGGACATCCTGGGGTATGTGGAGTGGAGGTGTCGGGTCAAGAGCGAGGAGAGAGGATGGAAGGAAGGGGACGAAAAAGGGTTGGCGACACCTCTGAGTCTGGTGCTTCGCTCTGTCGTAGTAGGATGCCCTTTGCACTCATAACCACAAGCTCTACACATAGGTAAGCAGGTACTGTACATCCCTCTTCATCTACACCCTCGCTTCTCTACCACTTCAATGCTACGTCGGCTTGCCCTTCTTCATCGCCTCCCTCATCTCCCCCTTCATCCTCGTAATCGTGCCAACCCCACCATACATCATCGCCGTGTAAACCTGACAAACACTTGCGCCCGCGTTGAGGATCTGTAGGCATTGCTCGCCGTTCGTGATGCCGCCTGTGGCGAAGATGACTTTGGGTTCGTTCGAGAACGAAGTTGGAGCAGAAGAGGAGTTTGGTGTTGATGCTGACGGTGATGATGGTACGGAGTCAGAATGCCGTTCGGGAATCTTGAGCAGGGGCTGCTCGCTCGCCTCGTTCGCTTCTGGGGTCAGAGGTTTGAGACGCTGGACATCGCGTTGTGTACTCGCGTCCGCTGGGTCAGAGGAGAGATCGCTCGCTGCCGTCGCGGGTGGCTGTGGTTTCAGCGCTGGTTTCGAGCTCGCAGGCGGAGGAGCTTTAGGTAAGTCGTCCGACGAAGGAAGGTCTAACCGCTGTCGATACTTCTTCACCAAATCCAGCGTCCGCGAGAACATCTGAGGACCAGAGTAACCGCCCATTTCGGTGAGAATCTTCTCGTCTTTCGCCGGTAGCGCATAGCCCTTCGGTATCGCATCAGGACGCTTCTTCGTCGTATTGCCGACGATCACGCCATCGACGCCACTGGCCCATACAGCCGAGCAGATGCCTTCAATCTGCGTATCCGTGTCCTCGTCCGGCGAGACTTTGACCATAACCGCCGGCTTCGTCGCGCGATCGCAGGATTGCGCTGCCTTCACGACTGCGCCGAGGATGGTTGTTAGAGGGCCTGTGGCTTGTAGATCCCGTAGACCGGGTGTGTTGGGGAGGAGACGTTCACGACGAGGATATCCGCGTACTTGGCCAGATGATCCACGCAGTAGACGTAGTCCCGCGCAATAGCATTGATATCAGAGTCCGGCGTATCCTTGTTCTTCCCAATATTGACCGCCAACAACCGCCCCGGCATCAGACTCCCAGGTGGTACACCCGCCTCACCATCCAGCACCTGTCGTTCTGATTCTGGCTCAAGACCCAGCCCGTTACTGTAGGCGTATTGCCGTACCCGCTCCCGCAACTGCATGGCTACATATTCCGCTCCTCAGAATTGAGCCCATACCTGTTGATCAGGGCATTCTGGCTCGGTATGCGAAAAACTCTAGGCTTCGGATTGCCCTCCTGGGGATGCGGTGTCGCTCCTCCAACCTCCACCACACTCGGCCCTACCGCAAACAGCGGACTAGGAATCTGCGCATTCTTGTCGATCCCAGCGCTCGTGCCCACAGGATTCTCCAACACATGTCCAAACACCTCGACGCTCAAATCCCCCAATGCTTCGTCCGCACGGCTGCGTTCGCGGGGTGCAGATTGAAGTCGTAGAGGGCCTTAATGTAACGGATACCCGCGTGGTGCGCTTCCTCGGGGTCGGAGTGCAGGAGGCGCAGGGAGGGGACTATGAGCCATTGGTGGATGCTGGCGCGGGTGTCGGTGATGTAGAGGTAGCCGAAGGCGGACAACAGAATGAGGGTGGAGCCGTAGAGGAGGTTGCGGAGGCGGTTGGATGGGGATGCTAGGGCGGCGGTTGAGGCGGAGCGGCGTGTACTTGCGAGGTGTAGCGATCTAGGTGTGGTTGGCCGGCGAATGGGTTGTTGAGAGAGGTGTCGCTGCCATTGGCGAGTGATTGTGCGCCATTGGGACCGGTTGAAGCATCCGCTAGGTCTGGGGAGGTGTTTGGGTAGGCTGAACAGCCTTGTTGGACCACTCATCGCGGTACCTTGGCTTGAAGTACAGGATCGTGTGAGCCAGCAAGAGGAAGCCCGAGGTGAGCTCGAGCTTGAGAACGCCAAGAAATCCAATGCGCCTACACCAAAGGAACGAAGCAAATGCGTGCACGACTCGCAAGAAAGACAATCTAGCATTTCTGAAGGTTCGTTGTGAATGCATTGTATGTCTTAATTACCGCCCCAGCTATGACTACACTGTCCTCGAAACGAAGAATGAAGAGAAAGGTCGTCCGTCTGTCCTTGCCCGTCCGTACACTCTAACCATGCCCATGTTCATCAATAGCATCCGCAGAAAAAGGCCCACGCAGGCCCGTAATGCAAATGCTCGTTCGTGAAGTCGTATACCCAAACCCCTGCACATTCTGAAAACGCCTTCGCCTTACCCACACTCTCCCCGGCACCGCAGCCACAACACTCACACCTCGACGCTCACGCGCTCCCGCGCCTCCTAGTACGTCGGGCTCTGCGCCCCGCCGCTCGCCTGCTGCATCCCACCGCCCGACTCCCCGCGCATAACATCCAACGTCTGCGGGAAGTAGGGTTCAACACCCCAGTTCCTCAGGTAAGCACCCGTCTTCTCAATCCGCTTGATCTCCCTCTGCACGCCCCAGCTCTCGCCCTCCTCTCTAAACCTGCCGCGCACCACATCAACCATCGCCTCATCCAACCGTCCATAGAAAGACCTGCGTTCGGCCAAGTCATCTTCATCCCCATTCTCCAGCCCGCCATGCGAGTTGAGATTCCCACCGAGCTTAAGCAAGAGGTCGAAGGCGTAGCGCGGTCCGGATGGAAGGGAGGAGAGGCGAGAGATGTCCGGGCAGGAATTTGAGCATGCAGGCGGAGAAGGACGGCGTGGGGAGGAGTCGTTGAGGTCGTCTTGCAGGCGGTGCAGGTCGAAGTTGACGATGGTGATTTTGCGGTCGAGTTGGGCGTTGAGGGTTTGCGCGGCGTGAGTCGAGCTGGTGCTGTGGGAGGCGGAGTCCATTTGTTGGGCTATTGGGGGGGACATCTGGGCGCAATCGTTAGCTTGAGATGATCTGGTGTGGTAGGGCGGAAGGGTGTGGTGGGCTTACCAGGCCTAAGACCTCTCTTATCAATCCAGGCATGCACCTCGCTCTGCTGCTGCTCCAGGCGATCCACATACGAGCGCAGATCCTGCAGCTCCGCCTCCAAGCCATCCACCTTGTCGTGGTAAGGCCTGAGCGCGGTGTTGAAAGCCTGCATGAGCAGGTCCGGCGCATTCGCATTGTCATGTTTGCTGGGCTCCCTGCTGCCGCCGCCGCTGCCGTATCCATTCGACATCTGGTTTCCACTGCTGCCCCGTGGGCCACCGGCACTCATAGGCGGACTCGCGTATGCGCCATTACCGCCCATACCTTGCGGACTCTGCACCTCCGTCGGCTGGCCTTGACGAGGATACATGTCCTTGGGCAGTGGTTCGCCGAGCTGCGGAGCTTGATCGCTATCTCTGCTCTGTAATGGCCGTCCCTCGCTGTCAAGAGGTTGCTGCGAGCTGTACTTGTCGTTGACGTAAGCGCGAGCGTCGTCGTAGGATCCGCTGTTGGCTTTGCTGTCGTGGCGCGAGGAGTCGTAGCTGTCGACGTAGGATTGCGAGTTACTACGCGACCGGCTGAGGCGCTTGAAGAACATGCTGAGGAAGGAAGAACCGGAGAGGAAGAGGAGGAAGAGGGTGTGAGGCGGATGGGAAGTTGGTTATGGTTGTTTGGTCAGGCGCTGAGGCTCTTCCGTGCGCACGAGCTGCTGGCTGAGCTGGTGGGATTGGATTCGCGCAATAAGATGGTGTCTGGTGAGCTAGCGAAGCTTTCTTGGAAGATGGCGCTGAGGACAGGTTTTATGAATGCGAGCGAGTCGTGCGCAAGGCGTTTGTGAGGATGATAGAGCGAGGCTGGTAGACGCCAAAAAAGGTAATTGACGTGGTCGTGATAGACCGGGATTAAGAGTGATGGGATCGGCAATGGCTGGTGGGAGAGCAACGCAGACAACAGGTTTCACATAACGTGGGCGCACAAACGCTGTTATGTACGACTCACCGGCTTTTGATGCACTTTAGGGGCTGAACTTGGTTTTCTGCATGCATGCGACTGCAATTCTTGAGCTCTTGCAGCGGCTCCGCGGATTCAATGGGTCTGTCATGCAAGCACTTTCGTCGTCGTCTGGGCCTCGTCGGTCGGATCGGCAGTGGGGATGCCGACGGCGCTAAGGACCGCTAGTGCCAACGGCCCTAGTCGCCTTGCGGCTTGAAGGCTGGGACAGATTTGATGTCCACCAGCCCTCTTCACTCGCTTCGAGAATGGTCAGTCGTTGGAGATGCGCACGTTCTTCAGCTGTATGAGAGTATCGGCCCCCTTTCATACGTAGGGTATCTGCTCGTACACAATGATTTCGCACTGTGCGATTGAAATACACGACGTGCGACCCATTGCGCTCAGTTGCTGCCCAAACTCCTGTCCATATACCCAACGCCAACCAACAGCGTGATTGACGTGCCTATCCCAGATAACGCCGCTCTCCCTCATCCAGACCGACAATGCTATCAAGCATACTCGTCGTCCTATTTCCTGCAGAGGTATACCAGCTTCGCGAGCCAGTCACTCCACACAAACTCCCTCAACGCCTCTTCCTTCGTCATGCCCTCATCCGCAATCTTCTCATTCAACGTCCTGACGTACGAGCCTAGTCGCATGCTCTCTGTCGAAGCTTTCCCCACGATATTACGATCCGTGACCAAAGCCCAGTGATCACGCTCACGCGGCTCCGTCCTCCACCTCAGCTTCATCTCGTAGTGCATGCCGACCTTCTCCTGGACGAGCCTAGGCGGACCGGGCGGTATCTTCCAGCACACGATGTCGAGGACGACCTTGGTAAGGAGATTCGCGTAGACGCCGATGACGCGCAGCCAGTTCGCGACACAGCGGGCAGCAACGAGCTGGTCATCGAATTTGAAGGTGTTCTCGGCGACGAAGATGGGCATGGCCTCCGCGCGGATTTGCTGGCACGCGCTAAGGACGCCGGGGACTGCCGTTGGCATCTTCATGTGGATGCAGGGGCCGAGGTTGCAGGTGTCCTTCTGCATGCTGAAGAGGAAGGGCTCGTCGTCGCCTTCGACTAGAGCGAAGCGGTAGATCCTGTTCCTGAGCTCGCCCGGCAGCGAAGCGAAGAGTCCCATGTTCGACTTGGGGAGATGCGATGAAACCGTCTCTGGCCCAGTCCGATTTACCACCGCGCGACGCGCCCGCATCACAGCATCCCAAGTACGCCTTGACTCGTCCCCGTCGGCGAACACCTGCCCCGAGCCCGGCTTTGCATCCTCGTCCTCCATCCCCGGCGCCGCCACAAGGACCCGCGGCATCGCTTCCAACTTCACCACCTTCTGCTTCTCGACACAGGCTTTATGCGCTCGAATAGCTAGACTGCGCCCTTCGTCCTCCACCGGCTCTTGAAGCGCAGGGTCTTTGGAAACTCTGGGGCTGGCTTCTTTAAGCTGTTCACGCACTTGGATGGACCTTTTGCGTGGCGAAGGTTTGCGCTTGGCGGGATAGCGTTCCAGTCTCTCGGTCTCACTCTCACTCTCCGTGCTGCTGTCTGTAGCATCTGGGTCGTATTCGCGGAAGGACTCTGCTGCTGAGCGCTTTTGTGCGGTACTCAGAACCGCAACGCGTTTCGAGCGCATGTCGTTTGTTTTGTTGTCGCAGCAGATCGTGTCCTTCCGGTCAAGCCTTTTTGGTTCGAGTGATCGCGGCAGTAAGTTGCATTCGTCGTTCGATCGCTGTTGTGTGCGGGTTGATGTTTTGCGTTGAAGATTAAGACGTTGTTTTGTTGTCGAAAGAGGCAGATTGAAGTTGCGAATGTTAGTGGCTGACCGATGCAGCTCAAGGAAGGTGCAAGGCAGCCGCGCTAATGCACGCACTACCGACGCGCTGGGATCGGCCTGAAAAACAGACACATCGAACTTCACTTCAAATCAAAAGGACGGATTCACTGACTTTCAACAATTGCACGACTGGAGCACGACCAGACACAACCAAATCATCGAACACCGAACGACACGCATATAAACTACCAGCGAGGAGGAGCGGTGGGACTCGTATGCAATTCCCTTAGTTAGTGTGCATCAATCCGCTATCCTACGACCTGCCTTTGTTCCTTGATGATGCACAGATGTTCGTAGCTTCGTGATGTGTCGTGTTATTCGTCATGTGCTGGCGATGCGGGTTGCTTGTCCGCCCGTGCCCTTTCTCGCGATTGCTCGCCTTGCTGCAGCATCTTCCCCGTTGCCTGCATCTTCAGAGCTTCCCCTGAAGCGGCACCTCAACAATCTGATCGCTGCCCTGATACGGCGGGACATCAAACTCATATCTATCCGCAATCTCCTTGCTGACGAACCTGCCACCAACAAAGTGCTTGCCCTTGAACCACTTCACCAGAGGCTTTGGCGCGGTCAACGATATTAGAGCATCTGGGTTGTAAGCCTTGCCTGGTCCATCGTCGGGCGGGCCGTCATCGATGTTCCAGCTCGACGGTGCATCGACGGCAAGCACTGGTATCTTGCTTTCTGCCAGAGCTTTGATGACTGCCGGAAATGGCTCCCTCACCTCGCCGGAGAACGAGAAGCCGAAGATTGCATCGATGACCCAATCGTTCTTGCCCATCGCGCCTTGGAAGTCATCCGTGAACGGTACCTTGAGCTGCTCCAGTTGCTTTCGTAATCTGCCATAGAGCTCATTCTTGCTCTGCTTGGGATAGTACATGGTTGGCTTGTAGCCGAAGTGGTGCAAATGCCGAGCTGCGACGAGACCATCGCCTCCGTTGTTTCCTGGGCCGCATGCCACGAGTACGTGTTGGCTCTTGGAAGGTGGTGAGAGCGCGTACATTGCTTGTGAGACGGCGAGGCCAGCTAGCTCCATCAATTGATCAATGGAGAATGCGCCGCTGCTCATCAATTCCTCATCCAGTGCCGCCGCAGCCTTTGGACCAAGCGTTCGTAGAGCCATGATGGTCAGTCCTGGTGGTGTCCTCTTCGGGTGTGAGACCTCGATTTCTCGAATTGGGCAGCCGCCAGTACTTCACTGCTGCGAAGCAAGCGAGATGGGATCTAGTGTAAGGTCTGGCAAGGAGATGTGTCAATGAGTTTGTCGTCACCACCTACTCATACGTAAAGCGGAATCTTCTCCTTTGGGGATGGTCCAACCATCAATGTCGGAGCCAATTCCGCCTCCAACATTGCGTTTCGACACGCCTTTTGTGAACTCCTGTCCCACGAAGCGGACATGGAGCATCCTCCTCTCGACACTTCAACCCGTGAAGACAGCTTCCTCGCCATGGCGCGGATCGGGCGCCTGGGTTTCCTAGGCATTGCCGTCTTGTTCCATATCATCTACTCATACTCCATCTTCGATGTGTACTTCGTCAGTCCTATCGTTGGTGGGATGAGCCCTTTCCGAGTCGATACTGCAAAGGCGCCTGCGAAGCGATTGGTACTATACGTTGGCGACGGGCTACGAGCGGACAAGGCTTTCCAGTTCTTTCCCGATCCATCCGCTGCACCGGACGATGCGGCAGGTCAAGAACCTCGACCGTTGGCGCCATTCCTTCGGTCACGAGTGCTCGAACAGGGCACATTTGGGGTGTCCCACACGCGTGTACCGACGGAATCAAGGCCAGGGCATGTGGCGCTGATTGCAGGGCTTTATGAGGATGTGTCTGCAGTTATGACGGGGTGGAAGATGAACCCTGTCAACTTCGACAGTGTGTTCAACAGGAGCAGTCACACATGGAGCTGGGGAAGTCCAGACATTCTCCCAATGTTCTCTACTGGTGCTGTACCTGGGAGAGTGGAGGACGCGACATATGGTCACGAATTTGAGGATTTCAGCAAGGACGCAACGGAGCTGGACATATGGGTGTTTGATCGGGTGAAGCAGTTGTTCAAGGATGCCGAGACGGACATGGAACTGAACGCGCGGCTGCGTCAGAACCAGGTTGTCTTCTTTCTGCACCTGCTTGGTCTGGATACAACAGGGCACGCATACCGACCTTACTCGCCTGAATATCTGAAAAACATTCAGCTCGTGGATCGAGGTGTCAAAGAGATTACAGAGGTCATTGACAACTTCTATGGAGACGGCGAGACGGCGTTCGTCTTCACTGCAGATCATGGCATGAGTGACTGGGGTAGCCACGGAGACGGTCACCCTGACAATACACGCACTCCTTTGATCGCTTGGGGGTCGGGAGTCGCCAAACCCATCCTGAAGATGGACCGCACTGCCCCGGGCCATGAAGACGGCTTCTCGAGCGACTGGCATCTGGACCAGGTCCAAAGACATGACGTGCACCAGGCTGACATTGCGGCGCTTATGGCGTATCTCGCTGGTCTCGAATTCCCGGTCAACTCCGTTGGAGAGTTGCCGCTATCGTACTTGGCGGCGAACGACGAACAGAAAGCGAAGGCATTGCTCGTCAACGCAAGACAGGTTCTGGAGATGTACCATGTCAAAGAGGAGAAAAAGATGGCCCAAGTTTTTCAATATAGGCCGTATTCTGGCTTCGCTGACGCTGAGCACTCGGTTGAACATCGATTGAGTGTAGTCGAACATGTGATTAAAGACGGCCAGTACACCCAGGCAATTCAAGCCTCGGACGAACTGATTGAGCTCGGACTGGCAGGCCTCAGGTACCTTCAGACCTATGACTGGCTGTTTCTCCGCGCGCTGGTAACTCTGGGCTACCTTGGATGGGTCACCTTCGCGTTCACGACCGCAATCGATGCATACATGCTCGAAGGCAAGGTACAGGCATCGCGAACAACGACTTCAATTGCGGCTTTCGCGGCAGTGGGCATTGCTTTGTACAGTTTCATGTTTGCGCAGTCGGCGCGAGCGACATACTACGCCTATGCCATCTTTCCGATCGTGTTCTGGGAAGAAGTCTTTGCACGGCGTAATGCACTCGCAGAGGCGAAACGGAGAATATTTGCCACGTTCACGAAAGAAGACGTGGCGAAGGGTACGCTTAACCTCCTGGCATACGTTGCGATTCTCGAGGTGATGGTCCAGAGCTACTACCATCGCGAGATTTACACAATCTGCTATTTGCTTGCAGCAACGTGGCCCTTATACTATGGATTCGACTTCATCAAAAGCAACTGGTTGCTCTATTCAACCTGGGCGCTGGGTTGCTCTGCCATGAGCATCTTCACTGTGCTTCCTGCTAACAAAGTCGAGGACCCAAACCTTATCCTGCTCGGAGGTTCTCTGATCTTACTGGTCGGCGTACTTTATATTGCGTTTGAGAGAACCTTGCTCGTTCAGAGCGCGACAAGCAAGGACTACACCGCAAAAGTTGATGGCCTCTCCAGGACAATATTGGGAGTCAAGTCGGGCTGGTCGCGCTTGCAATGGCTGTCACGCGCTCAAGTGTTGCCTCTGCAAGCGAGGCAGGGCCTGCCGCTCGGGACGCAGATGATGGGCTGGTTCACACTTATCGCCTCGCTAGTCGTACCGTTCCTACACGCGCTCAGCCCTCAAGCCCATTACCTTCATCGCCTAGTCGTCGTCTTCTTGGCGTTTGGGCCGCTCTTCATCATCCTAACAATCTCGTACGAAGGCCTCTTCTACTTCTCGCTGGCCATCACACTGGTGTCCTGGGTTCGGCTGGAGCACCGCATTCATGGAAAGTACGCTCCAAAGGCGTCAGCGAATGACAGCAAACCCGACGACGAGCTCACCAGTCCGCTTGATCCTGCGCTCGCAGCAGCCAAAGACCGCGAGACCGCACTACAGACCGGGGACTACCGCGCACTCACGCTAGCCGACGCTCGCATCTGCCTCTTCTTCCTCTACCTCCTACAATCAGCGTTCTTCAGCACAGGAAACATCGCCTCCATCTCCTCCTTCTCTCTCGACGCCGTCTATCGGCTCATCCCGATCTTTGACCCTTTCAGCCAAGGCGCGCTACTCATCCTCAAGATCCTGGCTCCTTTCGCCCTGGTGTCCGCGAACCTTGGCATCCTCACCCAACGTCTACGACTGCGTGGTGGAAGTTTATTTGCTGTTGTGATGGGAATTGGCGACTATCTCACCCTGCGCTTCTTCTGGGAAGTACGAGACGAGGGCTCTTGGCTGGAGATCGGCGAGAGCATATCTATGTTTGTAATTGCAAGCGGGTTGTGCATATTTGTTGCTGCTTTGGAGGCGCTCAGCGAGGTGTTTGTAAGAGGTGTCAGATTCGAAGATACGCCTTTCACCAGTGCAGGAAAGGGGACTGTTTCTAGCAACGGTACACTGAACGGTGCCGCTAAGGGCAATAGTGTGAAGAAGAAAGGCATATGAAGGAGCTACTGGATCCGTTGTAACACTATGTACAGTACGACTGTCGATAACACAGACGAGCTTTGCATCTGGTCGGCCTTCTAGCCGACTGCTTGGATGCTTCTGCTGTATTGCGACGCAGATGGTACGAAAGCACTCCGAAGACGCCTCGTCGCCAATCTCAATGCCACCACCATACGCAGACCGGTGTATGGCCTGGTCGACAAATACAGATCAGATCGCAGCCATTTCGCCGCAATACGCAGCTTGCTTCAGATCGTGCATTGAACTTTGCCGCCATCGAAGCTCGAAATCTGCAAGGCTGAGCTCCGCCTCCTGCCTGGCTGCAAGCCGATGCTATTCCTGACTACTCTTCGTCTGCAGCACAAACACACTGCAGCACTACATGGACACCTTTCTAGTCCTAGGATGTTGGCGGTATTCTCTGTATACATCCTGCTATACAGCTTAAAGCAGAGATGGCAGTGCTGGCGATGGCTGCAGCTGTCAGGCTAGAATATTCATACTTTGCATGAACTTTGCTACATGGCTTGAGGCAGAGATGGCAGTGTTGTCCACAGCTGTTGCAAGGCTACGGCGCGGTCTGTTATAAGATGAATGTAGGTCTGTGACATCTTCTCTGGCCATCAGCACAATCCCGAATATCCACCTTCCCTGCTCTCATAATCTACACATCACTATCGACAAGATGCTCTGCAGATACCTAACTCTGCCGCTGGCAATCGTCCAACTTGCTCTCGCTTACGCCGTTTCGACGACATTTCAAGCGACAATCACAGCGCCGGCCTCCACCGTCCAGGCGACCCGTCTCCTCCTTCGACGAGACCAACGTCAACTACCGCAACGTTCGACTTAGCACACTCAGCCATCGACAAAAGTATCGCCACGCTCGAGATTGCCGACCGCGCGATACCCATTGCATGTGTCGACTGCTCGACCACTGGCTCCCTGGAAGTCTTCGTCCACAACGCCGAAGCTAACAACACCTCGCTGTCCAAGCAGCGCAAGCGGGACTTGGACGACATCGACTGGCCTGGTCCATCTGGCAGCCTTGTCGCTCGCTTTCCGTCGGATTCGAAGGATATGTCGAGCTCTCCATCTCCGCGCCGGCAACACTCTCACACGACGTCACACTCTTCGAGTGGCCTTTGTTCGGCATCGACGTGCCAGGGATCGGGTTCGCGGGTGTTGTCGCCAGCCTGACTATCCCATTGGAACTCGCCATGAGCGGTGAAGCCGAGATCTCCTTTGGCTTCAACTTTTCGCTTCCGCGCAACGCCTCGCTTAACGTGCATTTTCCTCTCGTGGGGGACTCGACATCCTTTGGATTCAAAGATAGTCAAGGCATGCGCATGGATACCTTGCCCGTTACGGTCAGCACGCCAGGCTTGGACGTTGCGTTGACGACTGGCCTCCGCCTGCAGCTTGAAGTTGGCGTCTCAGCTTCTGACGACTTTGTGGTTGAGGCTGGAGCAACCTTGGATCTCCCGAAGGTGGTTATTAAGGAGAGCCAACTCGTGAATGTGGACGAGACATGCCATGCCCTCTCCCGCAACCTTAGCACCGCAGTCAGACCTCCGACGTTCTCCTCTGCCAAAATGACCGCCGCCAACATCACGGGCGGTTTTGCCAGTGCGGTCGGCGACTACACGCACATCACACCCTCCATCGGCATCGACCTAGATCTCTACGCTAAGCTGGACGTGAAGGCTGATGTAATGGGACACGACTTTAAAGAACATACAAGCACTGACTACCCGGTGTTCGCTGCGAACTGGCCGCTGCCCACGGCGTGCATCGACAACAGTCCTTCGACTTCGACTTCGACGTGCATCGAGACTGTCAGTAGCTCTGCTTGGTTGGATGTGAACAGAGTCGCGCGGACGGCGGCGGCGGCTGCGAGTGCGACTACCGCCTTGCCGATGCCACTGCCAACAAACAGTGCAGACAAGAAAGGGTCGACCGGCAGCGTGATGGCTCTGCTTGTCGCTGTGGCTTGGGTCATCATAGTTGTGTGAACACCCTGATACATTACAGAACAGAGCAAGGTCTTCGTTCGTCAACGGAGAACGCCACGATGCAAACCATGGTCAGCCGCAGTGGTCGAGACCCCAGCGAGTGTGCTGGTTGACGACCTTCAGGAAGTGATGCAAGCAAGACGAAAGGACGAGGTGGCGACCAGAAGTCTGGATGACCTCAGCAGGATGCCCTGGTAGATGCCTACGAGCTCAAGGCAGGGCAACCCAAGCAAAGGTGGTGGTGTGAGGTTCCACGGTGGCCCGGATATGCAGTGTGGGACATCGACGTGGGTTGGAAGCATTGCAGGTCGCGGGGGAGTTGGCAGTGGCAACGAGCAAGGTGGCCTAGCGATGGCAGATTGTGTTCTCGAAATGCTTCTGATCACGTTGTGGTAGTAACTTCATAGACAAACGCACATGATACTAGACTTTACCAGCGCCTTTCTAATGCACTCAGTACTCAAGTACTCTTCTTCGCGAACTCGACCCGCAGGATCAGATGCCCATAACCCACACCGTCCATCTTCTCACAGGCCCTCGCTGCATCAGTCCTGTCCGCGAAAGACACGAACGCAAAGCCCTTCGCACGACCAGTCTCGCGATCCTTGGCAAGGAAGACACGAGTAACGCGGCCGTAACGCTCGAACATGTCGCGGAGGTCGTTCTCTTCGGCGAATTCGGAGACCTGATGAAGTTAGCATATCGTAGTACAAGTAGTTGAGAGCGGTATGACTCACGTTCGTGACTCTGAGCGTCGCAAGATCGTCTCTCTCGTACTTGCCACCCATCCTCTCACCAGTCGCCGCCGCGCCGTTCCGCATGTGCGGGGGCACGTAGCTGCCACCTGGCCCGACAGAACCAGCACCACCAGCTTCACCCGTAACAGCATCCATATCCGCTGGCGCAGCCGCATCCCCCTCCGGCGTCATGGTATCCTTGAACGGACACTTCGTGGTGAAATGGTCGCCCTGACAGATACGGCACTTGATCTTCATGTTCTTCAGCTGCGCCGCCTTGGCATCTTCCTCCGGCGCCTTCTCTTGCGCGCCGCCGGCTTTGAAGCCGACGGCAGGCCTGAAGACGATGTTCTCGCCGATGGTCGTGGTGTCTGACTGAGGGCCTGCGGCTTTGCCTGCCTCGGGGCCGAACTTGGCCCATGCTCTCCGCTCCGCTACTCGTGGATTCTCCTTCTTCTTGACGACTGTCCGTCGGATGCGCTGTGTGCGCTTGACCTTCTTGCCCTCATCGTTCATGAAGATGGTGACGATTGTTTCAGTGCCGTCCTTGTTCTTGGTGACTTGCGGGGCGGGGAGGGCGGTCGCCAAATCGGGCTCGCTATCCTCCGCCCAGTCGGTACGTCCTGGCTTCTGTACTGCTGCCATCTTCGGTGTTGTTAGTGTGATCAGTTGTGTTCGATGGCGAAGAATAGAATTTCACGGAAATGGGGGCGTGGGGTCGCTGAGTCACGAGATATAAGCTCCACGGGCACGCGGGAGTGGCGCCATTTGTTGCCTCAGGCTACAAATTCTGAAGCCCGTGACATCTCTCCTCTCCTCAACCCTCTTCACACTCTCTGTTCTGCCCTCAAGCATCGTACACGCGTCCGACAGGAGGCACAGGTCTGTGTCGAATTTGGTGTGTTGGTGTCAGCAGGTTTTGTGAGACATACGGAAAGCTGGTACAGGTCTCGCAATCGGGCATCAAAGCTATGACGCCGTTCGCAACCGCAATACCTACGAGTTGAGGAGCAAGACATGGTGTTCCTGAGCGTTCTCGTACGATCTGGCCACATGGCCACATCTAAGACCCAGTCGCCAAAGTCTGCGGTGCGCAACGTTGCGCCGCGCCGCCCGCCCCATTTGTCTCACGATCGACTTTGCGAGAAGGCTCGGCGAGATTCTGATCGGGCAGACTGTGGTAGACTACTGCGATGACCGCTTCACCTGCATGTAAGCACCTCGAATGGCAAGCGCAGATTGACCTTTAGCCTACAGTTCAGCTGCACCAGCAATATCTAAAGTCTTTGAAGTCGTTGCGGAGACAATCTGGACACCTTGTGGGTTGTTTGGTGTTTAAGCCGATGTACTGGTCTGTGAATTAGAGGGCGTATCTAACGCGCGTAACCCTCACTTACTTCGCCATACGGCCCCAGTGCTGTGTGGAGGTGGGCATCAAGGGTGATTGAAGCGTAGCATGCTTTCCCAACCATCGCATTGCCTTGGGTCTCGACCAGGAGCAGCAGCGACATCGTCTCGCTGGGGATATGGCTTTCGGGCTCTTTGCGAAACAAGGCAAGCGCGAGGATCGCAGCCTTTCGATAGCCCTATACTCTATAATAACCCAGCATCGTAGCCGCTACTGAAAGGCTACCATCCACAGCACATGACATCGCTCGACGTGGCTTTGGTAAGCTGCACCCTGGCAACGTATACGTTGCGGGCCTTGCTCAAGCCTGGACAATCGGGCTCCATAACGTCCCTCATCACTGTGTCCAGATAATGCACAGGCGAGATTCGTGGAAAGCGATGCCTGGTAATGGCAAAAGCAACTTTGACTAGCATCGTTGCAGCTATCGAAAGGCTGCAACCCACAGTGTAGGATGGTACTTGACGTGCTCTTGATACTCTGAACCCTTTCAGTACCCACAACGCGGAATGCTCGGGCCAAACAACTGAGCTCCAACGCTTCCATCGGACTGACCATGAAGGCGCAGACGGCACACAGGCGAAGCGTGTTCCTGGAAGAGCGAAGTTTGAGAGGTCGTTCGAAGTCTGTCGCTGGCATCCCCGTTTGGAAGGCTGGGCATAGCATGCAGGGTCCACCCTAAGTACTGTCAAGCGTTAGCAAGCATTTAAGGCTTCTCAACGCCAGCGAAGAGGTGAATAGCCTTCCAACGTAGGACGCCTGACGACCGCTGCATCTCAGCCCTAGAGTAAGTTTTCGGGCCCGTCGGGAGTTGCCTCGCCAAACGCAATGCGTCTGTCCCGCGGTATGCGCTCGCTATTGCATTGGGGACGGGTGCGGCTGTACGAGAGGGCTAGCAGCAAAGAGTGCGCTTGAATGGTTGCGCTCCCAAGGTCAAAGAACGGCCCTTCGGAGGTGAACCCAGAATGTAGACAACGTAAATCCTTCACCAGCTCAGCGCCTCAGCCCTGATCTCGATGGTGATGATGTCGGCGAGTCAAACGCAATATGACCGCTAGATGCCGCGTCCGGCGAGACGTCGCATGTACGTAGTCGCAGTCAGGCTTCCCAATCGCTGTCGGCGAAGGGTAGGATCGCTATGGGTCCCGTGGCGGAATAACGGCATCCGTGTGCCGGCCGGCTGGAGACGAGCTTGGTGCTGTCCATCCCCGGAGATGGCGGTGCCTGTATGCACACTCTGCATACTTTACTGACATTTCCCCGTGTGCTAATGCGAGTAGATATTCTGGCTCAACGCGGCCGGCGGGCCTTGTTCATCTCGTGAGTCGCATACGGGCGACCTTCTCTGTCATACTGTTCAGCTTGGCCCGATTGGTCACCTCGCTCACGGTCAATTGAGGATCTTTACAACGACCGAGGTACGCAGGCGGCAGGACAGGGATAGGGCTGGCTGGTCGTTTCATTTGACGATGCTGCTGAGTCAAGCAGGCTCAGTAATTGACGCGGAAGGTTGCGAGCTGTCCCATTCAGACTCCGATACTCCCAAAGCGTGATCGATTCTTGCGTTCGGAAGCGCAATTCTTGCGCATCCGTGACTGTGGTCTGAGGGAGACAGGACGCGTTGAAGGTCAAGGGGCTGCTTTGGACGAGGCGAATCTCAAACCCGCTCCCAGAAAGGCTGCGCAATGTTCGGAATGTTCCTCAGTGCATTCGCAACCGCCGTCGCACGTAGCCGGGCAAGCCTGTGTTTCGCCATCTCGCGCTGATCGTGCAAGGTGCACACGTGGTGAAGGAGTCGGCACTTGCCCTGGGAGATCCTGCCTGGCATCGAATAATGAGTTTAGACGCGCCGCCCAAGCAGACGTCGGCAGGTGTGGAGACTCGGATGTGTTTCGATCAGCCGAAACCCTGCCAACGGCACGAACGCTTCCTTTTCGTGAGACCCCGCTAGCCATGTGCGCGCGCTGCCCAGGCACTAGAGTTGGGCATCCTTGACGTCGATCTTGTCAGGGAAATCGTTGAAGACCGGTCGGGCAGCCAGCTCCTGGCCGCTTGGGTGAAAGATTGCGCTGACATGCAGTAGTTGGAGTAGTAATTTGCCCGTGCACTTGCTGCATGAACCGTCATGCAGCCTTCCTTGTCTGCTCTGTCAATCTTCTGCGGATCGAGAGTAGGGTGCCACCTGCTTGGAGACTACAGCCGTCATCTCCCTCGTGGCTCGAGCGACTTTCTCAGGTCTCAGTCGGGGTCTACCAGACTGATTGACTCACGATAGAAGCCTCCAATCGCACCTCTTGTCGCCAGTATATCCCCCGTGCAATGTCTAGGTTCCACGATGGATGAAGGAGCGCGCAATAACGCCGATCCTTTTAGTCCACACGTGTCTACCAAACTCAAATATTAGAGTTCTGTAGCGGTCCCTATATCGAGCACCGACTTTGTGGTCGCTGTTTTAGGACGTACACCGGATACAGTAGGAGGTAGCCTGTCCAGCACATCCCGAACCGCTGCTCACCAAAAAAGCTTGCATACCTGTGTCAGGACTGGTCTGCCGATTGACGTGTTGTTTTCCTACATGTACTAGACCGGTGGGAAGACGGCCCCAAGCGTCCGTCGCCATTCATAAGCATGAAACACCAGAGTAGATTGTGTGATCTCCACACCGTCCGGCTTCGTGGTCTTCTTCCTCTCCTCTACGAAGCGCCTGACGACAGACCGCTTCGTCCAGTAGTCGGGCATGAGGTTTGATCGTCGGTGGAAGTATGTTAAGGTTTTGACCGTCTTTGCTCGAAAAGCTAGAACCGGGAAAGCAGGTTTGTTGCTTGGGAGCAAAGTCCACACGCCGCACACCATCTCCTACCAGCATCCAAGGCCTCATCACCACGCAACGTTTCCGACACTCCAACGCCCGGATTTAACATTCTCTCCGCCGGCACATGCGGCAATATGGAGTGCCGGCACGCTTGTGTGTGGTGGGCAGGCGCTCTGATCGCATCCCAGCTCCCCCACCCTCACGACGATCCTCACGGTTTTCAATGTGACTATAGCGTGCTAGAGCGTGTCGAAACGTAGAGCCATGAGGTCGGTGGGCGGAGACCTTCCCCGCTGCAACTACATGTACTATCCTCGGGATGCGTCCCCAGCACACTGGGCTCCGAGCAGGTGGCTTTCCCGACTCCAGGGACAGCACGTTCGCAGCGGCGGGTACCACTCACCCGGTATTCAGGCTGATGAGACTCACTCTGAGAAGCATCCCAAGCGGTTTCATGGAGCTGGTGGAGAAAAAGCCAGCACCGTTCGGTACCGCTGCTGAAAATTGGGGTACACCCTTGCAGCCCAAGCGCAGGAGCCGTTGCTCGATCCCAGATGACGATCTTTCAGCATATCGAAAGGGCAACAGCTCCGATTGAGTACCGTCGCGGCACACCCATGTCTTGCGCATGCCTGTCGTCTTTATTGCTGGGAGGCGGCGAACATGTGGATCGCCAGGATTACTTCCCAGGGGCCGACGGTTGTTGACGGCCAGAGCGGCTTCTTATGTGCAGAAGCATGCACGTCAAACTTGACTTGTCGGTCGTCATGTACCTCTACCTTTCTGGAGAAATTCCATCACTGCTGTGTAGCTAGCAGAGCACCCTACTTGCTACATATCTTCGTCTGTGACACGAAGGAGGAATCACCACATCATCAGCGCAAATTTCACAGAACCGGCGCCACATCCCACTCACAATCCGTTCGATTGGAGGCGGCTCGCGCCCTTCCCGAGAGTGTTGGAGGCGCTGCAGGGACATATAGAGTCCTCCACGTCTGTCATCAGTCACCATCGGCTTGCACGGCACAACGGTCGTCGTTCCCTCTGGCTTTTCGATCAAGCCGTTGTCAACCGTTTGGCTGCTTTACCGGCGCAGCCACAGTCTTTATCGACCGTTGTGGACGTACGGATGAAGCATTGCCAATAGGTACGACTCGAACGTTCGGAATTGACCATGGACGGCCGCTATCCTCCGCAAATGCCACCTTTGGGCGCATTCTATCCCAGTGGACACCCACCGATCATGCCGCCTCCGCCGGCCGACATCTTCCAACCGAGATTGCAGCATTTGCAAACCTGGTCCTGCGAGAGCTTGGGCAGTTATACGGATTACGAAGATCCGAGCCGAACAATGATCTCGCCTCTGTCGGCAGGCTCACACCGGTCCCGAAGACGACAGCCATCTGGGTCAGAACATGTCAAGCACAGAAGAACAAGGAGCGGCTGTTTTACCTGTCGGAGCAGGCGAGTAAAGGTGTGATCCGTTTGACGACGACGTGCAACGACGCAGAACTGACCAGATGCTACAGTGCGATGAGACCCATCCCATTTGCGAGCGTGAGCGAAGCTAGCAAGATCAAGACTTGCGTCAAGGCTCATTGCTAACACCTGAACAGGTTGTCGAAAGGGCAAGCGCGAGTGTGCTTATCCCGGCACGGATTATTCGTCAAGACCACCCAGAAGCGATCGAGTCAAGTCCAAAGACTCGGGCGCCGAAGACGCGACCTCTCCGTCTGACGAAGACTTCGACACCGACGAGAAGGCTGGTCTCGACCCCATTCTTGACGATGAAGACATTGTCAACACAGACATGGAGCCAGACTCCGCTGTCTCGGACGTTCGAATTGAGCTCGACACAACGAGCATACCGAAGGAAAGGGCATACTACCTACTGAAACACCGGTCTCGGCCACTCGAACCCTACGACCGTCAGCGTCTCGAACGAACTCACGTCACTCCGTCAAGCCCAACATCTCTCAAAGCAGTCGATGGGCCTCCTTGCCCTCAAAGGTCAGATTCTTCCTAAAGTACCACCAAAACAGCCTCTCCTACCACCACTACGCGTTCAAGATCGACAGCGGAGACTTTCTGAAGACCACCTTTCTGGAGATCGCCCTGAACGATAGCAGCGGTGCGTTACTGTACGCTATCGTGGCCTTTTCTGCGTACCACTTCGCGTTGTCTCAGGGAAACGCGCGTATCTCTGAATTTCTGGAGTTCTACAATCAGTCGATTACGTATCTGTCTCAGTCATTGAAGTCGAAAAAGCCTAGCATAACGACCCTACTGACGATCCTTCAGCTGGCAACGATTGAGGTAAGCCCGACCACGGACGAGCAACCAGGGCAACGCAGCTAATAAGGCTCAGGAATTTCTAGGCGACTGGGTTAACCTACTAGGCCATCAAAGAGCAGCCCACCAGATCCTGATGGACCTCTTCACCCCTCAAACAATCATGCAAGACGAAACGCGTCGAAAGATCATCGGCTGGTATATTCGTTTCGATCTCTTTGCAGGCATGATGTCTCGCGGTGAAACAAAGCTCACACGAGACTGGTTTGCTGCATGTCGGGACTTCTACGCGAAGAATGCACGAGACAGACCTGAAGATACCGTAGCACAGCTCGAGCGTTACTTTGCAGAGTCAAGGCTGTTGGCAACGGATATTGCATTGCTCTTTGCTGCGAAGCAGAAGCAGACGATCAGTGACACGGACTTCTCGAGGAAGGTGTCTCAGCTGCTGGCCGATTGCGATGACTTTACAAAGGAGCTGGACACCGCTTTCGCAGACCAGGCAAGCTTCGTGCATACCTTCCCGGGCACGCCTGCGCCAAGTGAGGACGACATCGCAGACTATCGCGACCCCAAATTTCTTCTGGATGGAGACTTGTTCACCATGAACTTTGTCAAGCTGGATCACTGGTCGATTGACCTGATGTTAAGGTACCAATTGTCGATGACCTCGCGGGAATACCAATACCAGCAGGAACTGACTGACATCGCGTTGAAGAAATGTAAGATGATTGAGATGATCGAGCATTATGCGCATGGCCCTCCTGGCGTCTTGCTGGGATGTCAGGCCAGTTTGGGCATCGGGAGTCTTTTCTTGCCCAAGGAACTGAAGTATACGAATTGGTGTCGGCGGAAGTTTGCTCTGATGGAGCAGAAAGGGTACCTCACTCCACCATCCTAGTCCATAACAACCATCACTAACGTCACAACCACAGCTACGTGTACCCCTTCCACCCTCCGCACCCGCATGTCCGAGGCCTGGGGCGTGAACGTCACGCACTGGTGGCTGCCCAACGACGAAGGCTACCCGCAAGTCGTGCGCTCCATCCGTGAGTTCATCCAGTATCGGGCAAGAGTCCCGGCGGACAATATTAGCGCGCAAGTCAGGGATATGACGGGAATCTTCCGGTCAATGGATTTGGAGACGAGTAGTCAGAGTGGGACGGCAACGCCGACGGAGGAGGTGGGCAACCCGATGGTTTATGAGAGTAGTCCGGAGCAGGAGTGGACGGGCTGAGGGTGAGCGTTGGGCACCAGAAACAGGATATGGGATTGCAGCCGAAAGATGCGGTTATAGCGATCAGGGGTCGGTACTTGGACGAACACTCAGCGACACTTGGCTTGTCCATAGGCCGAGCATCCGCAGCGAGCATTGCCAGCGGGTCAAACATACGCCAATGCTGGTAGAGCCATGGCTTTGAACCCGCCAATTGGCATGGGCGCCGCTACGAGGCCCCTTCCTCGCCGGGACTCGTTTTGCAGCACAGGCTAGGCGGATACGGCGGTGTCTGCCGTTTTGAGGACCTACCCAGTGTCTAATCTTTGGCTGAGGTCGAGATGCCGGGACGGTGTGATTTTCAAATGTACACATACTCATCTGCTGGTCGAAAGCATGCTTTCTTCAGCATATTTTCGCCTTGCATTGTGCCTATACCTGCTCATGCCTGAACAACAACATCGCCCTATAGTCAAGCATAAGACCCGTTGATCCATCTTCACAAGAGCTCTCCACGTCTCCAGAAATGCAGAAGAGGCTGGAGGAGTTGGTTCATGCAGTCCTCCTGTCAGGCACATATCGGCTTGGCCCGTGCCCATCTTAGATCATGACGAAACGATTCCGGATTGCATAATGGAGAAACTTAACAACGCTCTATCTCCGTCGCCATCTCCTCAGGTGTTTCCTCGCCAAATCACCCTCCTCCTCCTCCACCCCATCCGGTTCTCCAATTTACACCCAGCAGGACCGATACATAGCGATCACGAGGAGTCCTTGCCATGGTGTACGGTCAGCATTTGCCATGGCGAGCAGCGCTTCAACAGACGTCCCGGCGATCATACAGTACCTCGCGACAAACGTGTAGAGCATGCCAGTCCCAAATAGCGTCAGCGCGGAGTTTGAGCGCGATACGGACAGCACCGCAACGGCCTCTGTATACTACGCCAAGCACACTTTCGCTGTCACGAGACTTCTCATCATCCACCGCCAGGCGGAAAGAGAAGCCACCCAAATCCGACGATGGTGGCGATTTTGAGCAAAAGCTCAAGAGCGCCTAAGGAGAACGATGCGGAAGCCAGGAGCAAGTCCGAGCCAACACCTATACCAAGCGCATCTGATGGTAAGGCATCGAGCGCGGGTGGTGAGGGTAGCGGAGGCGAGTCCGGGTCTGGGGAGGTGATGGTGGTAGTGGGAAGAAGCGCA
>JADPVV010000018.1:0-157087 GCA_016097615.1 Eucalyptus dawsonii
TTCTCTAAGGAGGGGAGAATTGTGACATAACAAAATTCATGGCAACCTCTAGTTACATTAAAGTCTATGAATAGGTGATGGAAGTACCATCAAGTTATCTTATAGCCATTTAATCCATAATTTGCAATAAGATTTATGGCTAAGCTTTTAATGGATAATTATTTGATAGGAAAGAAAATCCTATCATTGGCCATGTGTTTTATAAATTGGAATTTATGGATTTATGATTTCAAGTTTTATGGCTATATGAAATCGTAATTTAGTATTTATATAAATGGGGATTTAAGATAAATTATTAAAAGTAAAATGGACTTATTTAAGAAAATCTTGGGCTATTTAAGTTTGGGCTTTAGGCCCAAGTGAGATGGGCCTAAAGTGGGCCATAAGCTCGGCCCATTGTCGACGCATGGAGGGGAGGCCTGGTGGTATGTCGGTACGTAATTCCGGAGGGCAGGGGAAACCATTTTCATGGCGAGCCCCAGAGATTCCCCGGGAGTGTCGGGATGCCTGGTGGTATACAGTACGTAATTCTAGGGGAGGCCTGGTGGTATGTCAGTACATAATTCTGGAAGCCTGGCAAGTATTGTGCTGGGGGATACCTCGCGATGCTAGATGGGATGCGAGATGCCTGGCTAGAAGGGTAAAGGCCGGATGCCCGGTGGCCTAGTGGCGTAATTCCGGAGGGTCCTCGTGATGCTAGTTGGGATGCGAGATGTCCGGAATGTGGGGGTGCCGGATGCCCGGTTGTATCTTGGATACATGCCCGGAGGTTCCTCGCGATGCCAGGATTGGGTGCGAGTGATGAATGTGGGATGCAAACATTGGTCTTGGGAAAGAGAAATGTGGCGGTCCAAAATGAAATTGAAATTGAATTATGCATGATGATGAGATGTGCATGGATGCATGGTAATGATGATGGTACATGTGATATGATGATATGATGATGATGATGTTACATGCATGGATGCATGGTAATGATGATGGTACATGTGATATGATGATATGATGATGATGTTACATGCATGGATGCATGGTAATGATGATGGTACATGTGATATGGTGATATGATGATGATATTATACGCATTGATGCATGGTAAGGATGATGCCATATGGCCATATGTGATATGATGATGGTAGGTGTATGATATGATGGTGATGTCTATATGATGATGATGGTACATGAGGTATGATGACATGTGCATGATGCCATGGTATGTTGTGCATGGATGCTTGTATGACATATGATGCTATGATTGTGATGATTGCATTGCATGATGTATTGAGTGGTTTATTGGTCCTTTACCTGCTAAGTGGTTGTACTCACCCCTTCGGGGACCAACATTTCATATTAGCAAAGGGATTGAGTGATTGGATATGACTGTGAGGAGGAGGATAGCAAAGGAGGGAACTTTTGGACGTCGACACTGGTTGATGGACCTTAAGCATATAATTGTGGGAGGAGATGTCGGTCGTCTTTTGAAGTATAGCCAAGTATAGAAGACTGCAGCATTTTGATGTACCGATGAATGATGTCCATCTGGTTTAAGTAAATAAAAGTGTTTGGCTTTAACTTTTATAAATGTTTAGTTGGTGTGCATCATTTTCTGAATATAGGAAAGGAGTTGATGGATGTGCTTCCGCTATATGAATTGCGCAAGGGACCGATGAAAAAAAGAAAGAAAAATTGTGTAAACCCTCAGGTTGTATGGACCCGCTGCAAATTGAAATGGTATCAAAGTGACATGCTAATAAGGAAAGTGAAAGGTAAGCGAACTGTGGCGACCCTAACGGATCGGGGGCCGTCGAGGGGTGTCACATTTTCTAGACTCAATCAAAGTGAATCTAAGGGAAAAATTATGTCTCCTTCAACTAGAGAACTTTTGCTCTGAGACTACTGTTGCATATCGTGAGTTAAATACTTATTTCTATTCGAACTTGTCATTTCTTGACCAGAATATATTTCAATTCACTGTGCGTGATAAAAGCTACGTGATGGATGTTGACATGTTGGTTGACATTATTGGGGTGGAAAGGAGTGGATTCCAACCCATAAGTGTACTGGTTAGACATGCGACAAAATTTCTTGTTAGGGACAAACTTCTTGAAGGAGGCATTACTTATTCCAGATTGTCTGCCTCAAATATTTTGCTGCACAAAATCGTTATCAACTGCATTCGACCAAAGTTCACTTCGAAGATAGGTGTTTCTTGATCTGGAGCCAAGTTGATGTTTGTTATTAGTAATGGAATGAAATTCTCTCTACCTCATACAATCCTGATGCATATGTACAGGAATGTTATGAAGGATAAGGGACAGCTCCCTCACTCATCGCTGGTCACACAATTGTTCAGACATTTTCAGATCAAGTTTCCAACCTCTCTTTGTACTAGAACTATTGCTCCTATGGTTATAGGATTGAAGATGGTGTCCAAGATGAGGTTGAAAGAATTGAACAAGGCCATAGAGCAATTGAAGGAAGAATCCCCTAGCAAAACCAAACAAGATTCTACTGCAAAAAGAAGGAAAGGCAAGGAGCTTATGCGTGAACCTGCCAAGAAAAGAAGATCTCTTATTCTGCAGGACGAAGAGGATGATGAGGATGATATTACTATCTCTGCCTTTGCCTTGAAGAATCTTCGAAGTTTTGTCAGTTTTGAGCAGCAACAGAACAAAGAAGAAAGAGAAAAAGTAGAAACTGGGCAAAGAAAAGAAGGAAGAGAAGACAGAGAAAGAATAGAGGAACAAGAAGAAGCAGAAGGAGAAGCTGAAGAAGAAGAGGGTCAAGATGACTCCCTTGAACCAACTCTTGCAATATCCTTAACTAAGGATTCAGAGAAGACAAGGAGTGGAACTGTAGGAGCTCGAATTGAAACAGAACATCACTCTATAGTTGAAATTGAGAAGGAATATGAAGAATAATTCATTTCTCCACTTGTAGCCATAGAAACAGGGGGAGTTTGTGAGAAAATAGGTACTTCTTATTCTCCTATTTTTACAAATGATGATGTTAGTAGATCCCTTGCCAATCCAGAGGATGTCTATGCTTCACATTTTCTTGAAGCTAACATTGAGGAATCCTCTCCAAGCCAAGTTGTTTGACAAGTTGATGTTCCCTCAATTTTCAACACTCCTCGAATTCATTTCGTTGAGGCTAGCGCACAAATAGAACCAACTGCTGATTATTCAAGGATGATGGAACTCCTTCTGGAGATGAAAGCCTAGCAATATGCTATGGAGTATGAGATACATAAACTTCATGATGCCCTCAAATCGTCTTCTGAATTTCACACTAGGAAGGTACAGTCTTTGGACACACGGGTACAAAATCTGAATTAGCAAGTTTCTCAATCTATGGCCAAGAATGATGAAAATGCTTAGATGTTGAAGAGTGTTCAGACTGTAGTTCAGATTGTTTCTCTCCAATGCTAGAAGGTTGAGGAGGCAGTTTAGTCGATGAGGGACTTCCAGCTTGTTTGAATTCCAAAGCAAACCCGATTTCATTTGTCTTTTATCTACTTTTGACTTTCTACACTTTTTGCCGTTAACAAAGAGGGGAGAATGTGTAGATTTGACTTATTATGTTATTCTATTTGACCTTTGTAGACAACTTACTTTTGTGGTAATGATTATGGATGGATAGTTGTCTAAGTCATGATGTTTGTCCTATCTTTTCAAGATTAACATGTTTTCTGTGGTTGCAAAATCGATGCTATCAAGATCCTAATCAACTTGTTTTTATAAGATATCTTGTACTGCTGAAGAGTCGTTTTGCAAGTCAAAAGTTCTTAAATTTGTAGGAAAGTTTTGTTACCACAAAAAAGTGGGAGATTGTTCAAGAAAACTCCTTAATGTTTTGAAGTTGACAAAACTTACCCAAAATCTATTCTGCAAAATTCCAAACTTTAGTGTCAAAGTCTGAAAATCACCAGACTTTAGGTTCAAAGTCTACCCACACTGACAAATTCTAGACTAAACGCTATTGAAAAATGAAGACTTTTCCAAACACAAGATTATCTTTATTTCTTCAAGGTTTGGTTCCTATGGCTTTTGGATGGCTTTCTAGTTGGATATGGCATCTACATGATTGACTATCTTTTTGGAAACAATTTCGATATTCAAATCTTTTATAAGGCAAGTTGTGACATCCTGGATTTTTCACTTCTGCTTTCAATTAAATTAATCGAGCATTTCATCGACGCGCCTACAGAGTTGTTCTCAAAGCTGATCACTCTAAAGATAACTAGACTATCTGGAGAAGCCATTAAGGAATTTTAATGCAATAGACTTGAGAATTCGACCAAGAATCAGCTACTCAACTGTGCTCATTTGTCGAGATCATTATGACATAGTAAAGATCGATTAGAAATCAAAGATAGGTCGGTGTGACTGAGATATGTGGTTAAACATGGGTGATTCCACTAAATTGCAAAATTCTCGTCGATCGACACTAGATTGATTTTTTCTATCGTTTTGGTACCTTGTGTCCGTATTTGAATCCTCGAGATTTTCACAAAAACCGAGGGTCGCTAATGTGTCGAGTGGGTTCATTGTGGTACAAAGAAAATCGACCACGAGTCATTTGCATTAAAAAAAAAATTTAAAGCCATCATGTAGCCTAGGTCACACTAAAATCGCGTCAAATTGAAATTAACCACGAATTCGAATCCAATATCAGAAATTGAAAGTTCTGTCTTGTCAAGAGTCATTTTTGAAACGTCGACTCTGTCTTAGAATATTTTTCTGCAAACTGAGACTTTTTTGGAAAAAGTCGGCATAGGGTGGTTTTTGTCCAGAAAATGTTGGGGATCGTTTTTATCATAAAATTGGGATGCAAGTGAGATCAATTGATGAGGAAAAATACCAACTGGATCAATGAGGTGTCGGTTAAATTTATAGAGGCCAAATTGGATTGATTCAAGAAGGAATGAGTATCCAATTGAAGAGAAATCAAGCCAAATTCGTGTGCCCCCACCACCCATGACTTTTAGACCATCCCAAGCTTCTAGAAGTGAGCATTGGTGGCTGATTTTGGGGCATGGGACTAGTTGGTGGTGGGCATTGGTCAAGGGTAATAAGAAAATAAGGATAAGAGAGAAGTGGCCCCTTTTGTTCCCTCATCTCCTCCTTTCCCCTCTTCAACCGGCTGACCCTCATTCCTCCACCTCTACTTCAGTAGTTTGAACCCCAGTAGCCAAGGAGAAGCCATAGAGCAGCCCTGTCTGTCACACGCCATCGTCGGACCGCCATACGCCATCCTCGCGCGACACCACTCGCCGCGTGTGTCCCTGCCCAGCTGCATCATCTCCGCCAGTCCTCGCTCCCAACAAGCTGCCGAGGAAGCCTAAGCCACCGACGAAGCCTGCCAAAGCTCCTACTGCCACCACCTAGACCCAATTCAGACCCCTCGGTTCATCCCCGCCTCAACCGAGCCTCAACCTTGCCTTTTCAGCCACCAACCAGCAGCGAACAAAGCTTGAATTAGTGGGTATTCCAGCATAGTGTAGGCTTGTTTTGGCCCGCTTCCTGAACCTGAAAGCCAAGCCTGCTCTGGAGAAGATCAACCCCCTGTCGTGTCCCCGTCGAATTGAACCGAACGGTTCGATTAACAAGTGAGTTTAACTCACTAATCCTCGCTTAATAGGTTAATAATACTTAAGGGTTGATTATTTAGGTTAAGCATGGTTTAGGAATGTGAAAGCTAGTACGAGCACCTAGAGGGGGGTGAATAGGTGTAAAAACAAATTTTCGAGATAAGTTTGCAACACTAATCAACAATAGATTATGAAAAGGAAATTAGACTCTTGTAACCAAAACGAGTTACGATCAAAGTAAAAAAGCGAAAGGAAGAGAACATGAACACAGAGTTTATAGTGGTTCGGCTTAATCCAAGCTTACGTCCACTCTTCCGCACTGACAGCCCATTAGCTAGATTTCACTATGAAACAAAAGAGTTGTTACAGTAAAGCTATTCCTTGATTGCACACTGTAGAGACTCTGTTAGACTTCCTTAAGGTCTCTCAAAGATATAGACTCTCCTTTGTGTGCAAGATTTTGCTCAACAGTTTAATTGACTAAGAACAAGGATAGGATACCCATTGAGTATCCAAAAGGCTCACTCAATTGAAAGTTGGATAGGGAACCATAAGAGCAATTTTTTTTTTTTGACAATACACCCCAAACAACCACTGCAATCACTTTTTTTTCTTCTTTTTACTCCATCATTCCTCCCAAATTTCTATCAAGCTCAAATAATTTTTTTTTATCCCAAAAGAAAATCAACGTGTTCATAGGGCATGGGATAAGGATATAATTTGATCACGGCTAGGCTAAACATATATGGGTGCCAATGAAAGATTGTGTAATAATTAAGGCTCAACGGGGTGACTAGGGATAAATAAATAGGGTTGGCTTGAAAGGCTCAATCGATCCAAAAACTGCCTATATCATTTTCTCAATTAGATTTAGCTTAGGATTTCGCCTCAAGAGAAAATCAAACAAATTCTAAGAATTGGGTGAAATTTAAGAAAATCACATATTTCACATGAATGTTCTCTAGATTTACACATAATTCAAAAAGTAAGGACTTTTAGTGCTCAATAAGTGGATCAACATAATCAAAATTAAGATTAACTCACACCTCAACTGCAAGTTTAAATAAAATTTAAATTTTCCTAAGAATTGCAAAAATTCACAACCAGGAAAGCAATAATGATAAAAAAAATTATCTAAAAATTTGTCTTCCCCCCAAACTTGAATGAAGCAGTGTCCTCAATGCGAAAAATATAATAGGAAGAAGAAAATTTCCCTGGTTGTAGGATAAGTCCATAGATGATCTTGATGATTAAACTCTTGAAAGGTGCTCCCTAAAAATTAACCTGAATAAAATAAAGAAAAGTTAATCTTTTTTTTTTTGCAAAACATAAACTTAAAAATAAATAAAAACATAATTAAAATGCTTGGGTTGCCTCCCAAGAAGCGCTTGCTTTATAGTTTTCAGCCAAACTATCTCGGTTGTCGCTATTCGAAGGATGAAGTTCAATGGTGGTCTTCTGCTTGTTGTAACCACCTTCAAAGTAGGGCTTCAAACGTTGACCATTCACTTTGAATGTGCCCTCAGTGTCATGCGCAACTTCAACTGTTCCATATGGGAATACGTGTAATCGTAAAAGGACCAGACCATCTAGACCGCAACTTTCTGGAAAAAGTTTAAGACGAGAGTTATAGAGTAAGACTTTTTGACCAATTTCAAACTCTCTTCTGAATATGTGCTTGTCATGCCATCTTTTTGTACGCTCCTTATACAACTTAGAATTTTCATAGGCCTCATTGCGAAATTTCTCCAATTCATTCAGTTGCAATAATCTTTCTTCACTGCATTGCATATCAAAATTCAGAAATTTCAATGCCCAATATGCTTTATGCTTTAATTCCACTGGTAAGTGACAAGCCTTTCCAAACACTAGCCTAAAAGGAGACATCCCAATTGGAGTTTTGAATGCTGTCCTATAAGCCCAAAGTGCATCATCAAGTTTTATTGACCAATCTTTCCTAGAGGCATTCACTGTTTTTTCTAAAATTCTCTTGATTTCCCTATTTGAAATCTCTACTTGACCACTAGTCTGAGGATGATAAGGGGTTGCAACCTTATGTGTAACTCCATACTTACTTAAAAGTGCTGCAAATTGCTTGTTGTAAAAATGTGTCCCCCGATCACTTATGATTGCCTTAGGAGTGCCGAATCGGGTAAAAATATTTTTCTTCAAAAATTTCACCACAACTTTAGCATTATTTGTTGGTAATGCTACAACTTCTACCCACTTAGACACATACTCCATAGCTACTAAAATGTATAAATTTCCATAAGAAGGTGTAAAGGGTCCCATGAAATCAATACCCCAAACATCAAATAATTCACACACAATAATGTTGTTTAAAGGCATCTCATTTTTCTTGAAATATTTCCAGTTCTTTGACACCTATCACATGAAGCTACATAGGAGTATGCATCTTTAAAAAGTGTAGGCCAATAAAATCCAGATTGTAAAATCTTAGCTGCAGTTTTTGTGGCACCAAAATATTTTTGTCTCTCCATCATGACAATGATGTAGAATGTTTGCCTTCTCTTCATCTGGAACACATCTCCTTATGATCTGATCTGCACATACTTTAAACAAGAAAGGTTCTTCCCAAAAATAATTTTTAACATCAGAATTTTTTCTTCTGTTGATATGATAATTCAGGAGGAAGAACATTACTAGCCAAATAATTTACGAAGTCGGCATACCAAGGAATTTTTGTGGGCATGATGGAAAAAATTTTCTCATCAGGGAATTCTTCCAAAATTGGTCTTACCTCTTCCTTTGAATTTGGAATTCTTGATAAGTGATCTGCAATTAGATTTTCAGTCCCCTTCTTATCTTTGATTTCCAAATCAAATTCTTGCAGCAATAGAATCCACCGGATCAACCTGGGTTTTGATTCTTTCTTTTCAAGCAGATACTTAAGAGCGAGTGGTCGAATAAACTATAACTTTTGAGCCAATTAAATAAGAACGAAATTTATCAAAAGCAAATACTACCGCCAAAAGTTCCTTTTTCTGTTGTTGAATAATTCAATTGTGCACCGACAAGGTTCGATGGCATAATATATGGTTCGAAAAATTTTATTCTTCTTCTCGTCCCAAAATAGCTCCTCGCATAATTGCTAGCATCACACATCAGCTCAAAAGGTAAATCCCAATTTGGTGCTGCCATGATTGGTGCTGATATTAACTTCTCCTTTAAAGTGTTAAAAGCCTGCATGCATTCAACAGAAAAATTAAAAGGAGCATCTTTTTCCAAAAGATTAGAAAGAGGTTTAGGAATTTTTGAAAAATCTTTTATAAATCGCCTTTGTAAAATCCTGCATGCCCCAAAAATCCTCCGACAAGTTTCATAGATGTTGGCGGAGGTAATTTTGCAATGACTTCCACTTTGGCTCGATCGACTTCTATTCCGTTTTCAGAAATTTTATACCCGAGCACTATTCCTTCCCGCACCATAAAGTGACACTTCTCCCAATTCAAAACAAGGTTAGTCTCCTCACATCTTTGTAAGACCAAAGCCAAATTATTTAAACAAGAATCAAATGATAGACCAAAAACGGAAAAATCATCCATGAAAATCTCAATATATTTTTCAACCATATTAGAGAAAATAGCCATCATGCATCTTTGAAAAGTAGCCGGTGCATTACAAAGACTAAAGGGCATTCTTCTAAAAGCAAAAGTACCATAGGGACAAGTAAAAGTAGTTTTCTCTTGATCTTCTGGTGTAATAGGAATCTGATTATACCCTGAATATCCATCCAGAAAGCAATAAAATTCATGCCCTGCAAGTCTTTCTAACATCTGATCAATAAATGGTAAAGGAAAGTGATCTTTTCTAGTGGCATCATTTAATTTTCTGTAATCCATACACACACGCCACCCAGTAACTGTTCTAGTTGGAATCAATTCATTGTTGTCGTTTTTCTGAACAGTCATACCACCTTTCTTTGGCACAACTTGTATAGGACTTACCCAAGAACTATCAGAGATAGGATAGATGATACCTGCATCAAGTAGCTTAATTACCTCAGCTTTCACTACTTCTTGCATCTTTGGGTTCAAACGCCTCTGAGGTTGGATAGTGGGTTTATATTGCTCCTCCATCAAAATTTTGTGCATGCAAATTGAAGGACTAATTCCCTTGATATCAGCTATTTTCCATCCAATTGCACCTTTATGCTCTCTTAATACTCTGAGCAATTTCTCCTCCATCAAATATGTCAAAGAAGAAGATATAATTACTGGTAAAGAAGAAACTCCATCTAAATAAGCATATTTCAAATGAGAAGGTAAGGGTTTGAGTTCAAGAATTTGAGGCTCTTCAATTGATGGTTTAGGCTTTGTAATGTGTTGTCCCAACTCTTCAAATTTAATTGCCTTTTGCCTTGAATATGGTGGAATTTCCTCCATGAAATTTGCGTACTCCTTTATCTCTTCATTATGAATATCTTTGTCCCTTGGTTGAATCAGACATGCTTCAAGTGGATCTTCAAAAATATTTTCTGGAAAACCTTATTCACCAACTTGTCAACTGTCTCAACTCTAAAACAAGAATTATCATCGATGGATATTTCATTGCTTTAAAAACATTAAATGAAACAAGATCATCTTGAACTCTAAGGATCAACTTCCCCGTTGTACATCAATAAGAGCTCTTCTGTTGCTAGAAAAGGTCGACCTAAGATAAGTGGTACCTCAAAATCTTCCTCCATGTCAAGAATTATGAAATCTGCAGGAAAGATAAATTTGTCAACTTTTACCAAAACATCTTCCACAATACCTCTCGGATATTTAATTGATCGATCAGCCGGTTGGAAGTGACACCGTGGTTGCTTTTACCTCGCCCAATCCTAATTTCTTGAAAACAGAATAAGGCATCAGATTAATACTTGCACCTAAATCACATAATGCTTTTTCAAAGTAAGAATCCCCAATAGTGCAAGGAATAGTAAAACTCCCTGGATCTTTTAATTTCGGAGGCAATTTGTTTTGTAGGATAGCTGAACACTCCTCATTTAACTTCACAGTTTCATAATCCTCCAGTTTTCTTTTGTTTGCCAAAATCTCCTTCAAAATTTTTGCATAACTAGGCATTTGCGCTAAAGCATTTGCAAAAAGAATGTTAATGTGCAATTTTTTAAATACATCAAGAAATTTAGAAAATTGCTTATCCATTTTGTGCTGTTGGAGTCGCTGAGGGAATGGAATTGGCGGCACATATGACTTGGGATTATCTGGAAAAAAGTTTACTCTTGCTTGTCTCCTTCGATTGTTTATTAATCACCTCTTCTTTGTCTCTAACAATCTCTTCTTCTCCTACTTGTTTACCACTTCTTAGGGTAATAGCCTTTATGTTTTCAATTGGATTTTTCTCTGTGTTGCTCGACAAAGAACCCTGTTGCCTTCCTGACATCATACTTGCTAACTGACCCACTTGCATCTCTAGATTTCTGATTGAAGCCTCTTGGTTTTGAAATCTCACATCCGTGCTTTTGATGAAGTTTTGAGTTGTGTTAGCAAGTTTGGTGACTATGTCTTCCAAATTTGACTTTGTTTCTTCTGATTGTTTGAATCCTTGTGGTCTCGTCACATTCGATTGTTCCATGAAAAATTTGGATGATTGCGCCATCCGGATTGTATGTGTTGGAGTAGGGATTATTCTGCGACCTGTTAAAATTCCCAACAAAGTTAGAATTTTCACTAGGTTGTTTGAAAGTATTACCTACGACACTCGTGCTAACATGTCCTCCACCACAAAAATCACATGTCAAATTGTGAATTTTCATGGCTGAAACACTCATATTATCAAGCTTTTTGTTGATTGTTTCAAATTGTGTAGCAATTGCAGCAAAAGCATCCACTTCATGAACTCCGCTAACTTTTCGCATTGGTAATCTCTCGTAGGCCACCGATAACTATTGGACGCCATCTCTTCTAATAAATTGTAGGCTTCTTCTGGTGTTTTATTATTTAAAGTCCCCCCGCAGCTGCATCAATCATAGAACGAAGATTTGCACTAGAGCCATTATAAAAAGTTTGCACCTGCATCCATACGGGTAGTCCGTGATGTAGGCATCTCCTAAGAAATTCTTTGAATCTTTCCCATGCTTCATATAATGATTCATTATCCATCTGCATAAAATTAGTAATATCGTTACGCATCTTCGCAGACTTTGCAGGTGGAAAGAACTTACCAAGAAATTTCTGAGCCATATCATTCCATGTAGTAATTGATCCTGCAGGAAGAGAAGAAAGCCAACTCTTAGCTTTATCTCTAAGAGAGAATGGAAATAATCTCAATCTAATAGCATCATCTGTAACTCCATTATATTTAATGGTGTCACAGATTTCAAGAAAAGCATCGATGTGAGCGTTTGGATCATCGCTTGGTAGCCCACTGAATTGCACTGATTGTTGAAGCATCTGAATAAGTGACGGTTTGATCTCAAAGTTGTTTGCTTGAATTGCAGGTCTTCTGATACTTGATGTGGTGCCTTGAACTGTTGGCGCAGCATAATCTCTTAAAAGTCTACGTGGATTTTCATTATCACCGTCTGCCATCTTAGCGTGATTCTTCTATTCTCTTAGTCGCCTTTTGAATATACGCTCGATTTCTGGATCAAGCTCAACAAGTTCCCCTTGTTGGCTACGTGTCATAAACCAATGTACACCCTGAAAAATAAAACAAAAACAAAAGTTAGATTAAATTTAGAATTATCTGGTATCAATATTAATTAGTATTAAACAAACGATCTCCGGCAACGGCGCCAAAAACTTGTTCGTAAAATTCTAAACGCAAGTGCACGTCCCGAACAAGTAATATAATGATGAGATAAAGTATCGTCCCACGGAGATCGATGATTATTAAACTAATTAAATACTAAAATAGACTAATTCTAAAATTTATCTAACAAATCAAAATATAATTATGAATGAATTAAAAACGAAACTTGTAGACTAAATGCAGTAAAATCAATCAGATAAATATGTTAGAGCATCCGATTTCACCATAACCACTAGGTATGAATTTCATATTGTTATGAATACAAGAACGATATCAAACATGTGATAGTGGAATTTCCTAATCTATTTACTATCCTATCTCTAGGTATAGCAAACCTACGCAGCTTATTAATCTACTATATTTCTATGTGAATTAAAATAAACATGAGTGCATTAAAAACTATGAATATTCCCGGTTTACAATGAGTCTTTTGGATCACCTTATCACCGAAAGCTACACAAATAACGCGGTATATTTCTATCCACGTTTAATTCATGGTTATATATTATAATGAGCAATTGCATATTATCACCTCTCTCAAACATGCACATCAGATCATTCAAGTGGTGGCGGTCACTCAAAAGCATTAAACGCAATAATATATAACTCACATGAATAAAATCAATTGTAGAACATAAAAATCATGAAATTCACATCATCATGATTAGGCTACATCGTAGCCCTAACAAAAGAAAATTAGAACATAGTAGAATAAGAATTAAAAATAAAAATATAGATCAAACCCAGCATCTTGAATCAAAAAACAAGAATTCTGTCACCACTTTTGTCTTCTCTTCAAAATACTTGAAAAACTCTCAGAACAATGGAAAACGATCTAACTAAAAAAAACCCTAGCTGCTCTCTCTTCCTATTTATAGGAAATCTAAAATATCTATCTCTCAATGCTTGAGATAACATCGGAACAAAATCAAGAATTTCCTGATTTGATATCCATCTTCCACCGCCGCTTTTATTTGAATTCCCGATAATTGCCATTCTTTTCCTTATCTTCTCCATATCTCATTTTTCTTCATAAACAAGGAAAATGTAAATAATCAGAAGGAAATCCAAATATTTTCTCATAGATAATGCATTAATTGTTGCCTAAAATAGGTAAAATAACTCTATTTTTATAGAGTTATCAACACGCTATATCCAGCCAAGAGATCTTTTTTAGTCGACAGAATTAAATCCTTAACGAAATACTCCGTTTCAGATAAGCCTTCTTCGACGGTCTAGAAACTGTAAATGAGGATAGACTTTGAGTCTTGAGTCTGGCAGTCCGGAGGTCTTCAGACTTTGATAGAAGAGTCTGCAAGTCTTCAGACTAGATTGATGGAAACATTTTGTTAACTTCAAAACACTCAAGGAAGTTTTCTCCAACAAGGTGGATAATTAGATTAGATTAGTGAATTTAATTAATTACCGATGCATGTTAGGTGGACAATTAGTGTAGTTAGGGCCTACACAAGCTCTAGTATTTGTCTAGAGTTATTCGGAAATTTTTCCGGCTCCATCCCAGCTTCCAATTAGGCTATACAGGCCTAAGTTTGCATTTTTGCTATTTATTGGTATTTAATAATTAATTTTCACAATTATTTAATTATTTAATTATTTAATTATTTTTCAAAAATTAGATCGGGATAGAAGGTGAGTGGAATTTTAGGCTGATTCCATTGGTTTGATCTATTTATTTAATTGAGCTCTAATTTGTGCAGATTGTGAGTGAGTTATGAATTTGGGAATTTATTCCTAAATTGATTTATTTTCAGTATTTAATTAGAAAATAATCGGACGTCGGTTTACAATGCCAAAAATGTTTTTATCGACTATATAAATGATGGGAATTTTGAAAGTAAAGATATCATATTTTTTTGCTAAGGGCGACCATGTATCCATACACGATTATTTTTATCGGGTACCCTTAATATGTGGGAAATAGGCCAAGAGGTCTTGTTAATTCAGGAATCAAGTTGAGAAGTGTAATGTTGTTGGCCCTAGGTGAATAATCATGTGATGATGTGGGTTAGATCAATAATATCACCGAATTTGGAATCGGTTGTGCTTGCTAAGCCGTAATTCAACATTACCACCTAATCTAGGTTGTGCTCACCTAGCCGTAATTCAATATTACCACCAAAGTATGGTTGTGTCCACTGGACCGTAATCTACAACTGAATTTGGAATCTGTTGTGCCCACTGAGCCGTAATTCAATATTATTGCCAACATTTAGTAGGCCGTGCTCACTGAACCAGATTTGAGCGTTGGAGTTGAGTAAGTGAGATGACTTGAGAAAGGTCTCATTGACATGTAATCGATTGAGTTGATTGATTGATGATTCGATCTGAATTCTTGATTGATGTGATGATGTGATTCGATGATTGTTTATTGAATTGACTTGCAGGAAGGAACTGAAGCCAAGGTAAGCCCTCTGACTTGTGATTGTGCTTAGGCAGCCCTTTAGGCGTATTTTCTTCCTAATAAGGGCTTAGAGAGTTGAACTTGCTAAGACATCGTCTCACCCCATTATGGGATAACATTTTCAGGTCCCTAGTTGACAGCGGTGAAGGACCCGAACATTTTCAGGGTTGGCGATGCATCCTAGGACGTCGCTATTTAATCGACTAAGGAGGGATGGGCGCGCGCTCGAGGATTGGGGCATGACACCAGTAAACTTGGAAAGTATCCACTTTTGGAAACCAAGATCCTGATTGTATGGGCGAACATGATTAACGGGCTTTCATCACAATCATCTAATGACTCGAGATCTCCTTGACTGATTCTGTCCAACGAATTGATTGGAAGAATTCCTTTGGGAAGTGCCAACTGTCGTGATGGCATGAAGGAGTATTTAAAGGAGATATCTCAAGTCACTCAAAAAGTGTGTGAAAGAAAAATTTAAAAATCTGAAGATTCCAAGTTCCTTGCTATTTTATGCAAGTGCTTGAGGCCATGAGAGATGTGATAGGGCAGCAGGCCCATAATAAGGCTGTCATTGCTACCCCTGCTGTTGTTGTTGCCATTGCCGCCACCACTAAGGTCGCACCTGCCACCACACCTGTTGCCGCACCTACCGGAGTTTAGTCTAAGAATGTAGTGGTGCAGAGAGAGAGGCCGATACACAAGTTGGTGGAGCAATTCTTGAAAATGAACCCACTAAGGTTCACGGGTACTGGAGACCCCGAGACTGTGTCTCTTTGGACCCTATATTTGGAGAAAACCTTTGCAGTTTTGATGTGCACCAAGGCAGAGAAGGTAACCCTGGTAGTCTATCAGTTGCAAGGTAATGCCAATACCTGGTGGAGAGCCGCTAGAGAGACTGTATTTCTAGGATGAGTGGTCCCACTGTGGGACACCTTCCTTAGGTCGTTCAATGAGCAGTATTTCTCAAAGAGGGCCAGAGAGCAGAAAATGGATGAGTTCCAGCGTCTCCACCAAGGGACGATGACCGTTGACCAGTACAGGGTCAAGTTTGTAGAGCTTTCTCAATATGTCCCAAGGTTGATAAAAGACCCTGAAGAAAAGGCTCAAAGGTTCAAGAATGGCCTTCGACAAGAGCTGAAACAATCGCTAGTGCCATTCGACCTGAATGATTATCAAGAAGTGTACCGTCGAGCACAGCTGCTCAAAAGAAGTTTGAACGAGCAAGTTGATAGGGCTAGTACAAGCACCTAGAGGGGGTGAATAGGTGATCAAAGAAGTTTTTGCAAATCCTATCAAAACAAATTAACTTCGAAGACTAATAAACTGAAATTGTAAAGGACTATAAACAGTCATATAGAGTTGTGATTTGAAGTAAAGAGTTTAGGGATAGAGAAACAAAATACAAGATATATAGTGGTTCGGCTTAGACCAAGCCTACGTCCACTCTCCCGTACTAACAGCCCACCACTAAGAATCAAAAGAGATTTTACAGTCTCACGTCCTTGATTCCACAGTGTAGAAACTCTCTCCACTTCCTCAATGTCTCACAAGTATCTAATTTCTTTTGAGTACAAATTTAAGCTCAAAATTGAAACATCAAAGAACAAGGAGTTTCAGATGTTGGAAATTTTCTATCACGCACACCTTTGAATAACTAAAGCGCCTGCCTTATATACTCTTCAATGCATTCATAACTGTTGGCACCTTCCGAAGGAGTTCTGTCAATCAACCCGTTGGACAGAATCAATTAGGAAGATCTCAAGTTATTTAAGGAATATGATGATAGCCTACCAATTCTACTCGCCCATACAATCAAGATCTAGGTTTCCATAAGTAGAACCTTCCAAGTATACTTCACCAATCAACGGATCTAAATTATTCGAATTAATTTCAATACAAATAATAGATCTCAATGTGCCATCTCCAGCTGTGAGATCTTCTTCAACCGCATGAATAAATCCTTAAAGATATCCTCACGTCTCGATAAGTCTTCTTCAATTAATAATACTTTTCTTCGACGGTCTGGACACTGTCAATGAGGCTAGACTTTAAATCTTATGTCTGGAGGTCTTCAGACTTTGATGGTATAGTCTACAAGTCTTTTGACTAGACCAATTGGAAAAGTTTTGTCAACTTCAAAACAAATAGGGAAGTTTTCTCTAACAATCTCTCCATTTTTTAAGGTAACAAAACTTTCTTGCAGATTTGGGTACTTTTGTCCTGCAAGACAATACTTAAGCAAACAAATATATCTCATAAAAGATAAGTGAATTAGGATAAAGATAGTAGTGATTATGTATCCACATAAAATGAGTTAGTCCTGTAGAAACAATTATCTTTACCAAAGTCATCAACATAGCTTAAGATACTGCAAACATTAAAAAGGTCAAAATAGTCTAAACTAGTCCATCCAAACAAAAGATAAGTCAAAAAATAATCAAAGCCAAATAAAAAATAGAGTCAAATCTGCACCAACTTCTCCCCCTTTTTGTCATTAGCAAAAAGTAGAGAATATAAAGAGAATTTGATAAAATTAAGATTGTTTGGGAATATGAACGAGCTGGAAATCTTCCATAGACGTGACAATCTCCTCTAGCTTTTTCAAATCCTCCTTCGGTTGTGCTAACTCCTCACCCTTTGCAGTTGCTTGAACTTGAAGATTAAGGGCTTGAACTTGGTCGTGCAAAGAAACTGAGGTGGCTGGATGAGCATTATGCATATTATGAAACTCACATCCCAAAGCATAAATCTGACCTTTGATCTCCATAAGAACTTCAAGCAATCTTTTAGGGTCTACTAAGTTTGAGTGCTTGCTTCAGCATGATCAGTTTGTGGAGTGTTGCCAGATGATGGAACTTCAACACGAACATCTAGACTTGGAGATGAAGCCTTATTACCAACTTCAGGAAATTGAGAGGCATACACATCCTCTAGATCGGCAGGAGAACGACTAACACCGTCACTGGTAAAAGCAAGTGAAGGAGTGCCTCTTTTATCAGTAACTCCCCCTGTTTCAGTGCTTTCAAGTGGAGAGAAGTACTCTTCTTGCTCTGGTCCTTCTTCAATGTCACGATGATCTTGTCCTTCTTCCTCTACTGGAGAATCACCATGACTGTCTCCTTCTGTTTGTTCTCCTCTTTGCTCTTCTTCTTTTGTTCTCCCTTCTTCTTCTTCTTCTTCTTTTCTCATCGTTTCCCTCTCTTCACTCATTTGCTTTATCTCCTCTCTGTCTTGGTTCTCTCGATCCTCTGTCTTTGGAACAAAACGCTATAAGTTCTTTAAGGCAAGAACGAAGATAGTGATATCATCCTCATCTTCTTCATCCTGCAAGATGAGTGCTCTCCTCTTCTTAGATGGAGCTGTCATGGGCTCCTTGCCTTTCCTTTTTGCAGCCACAGGGTCTTGTCGAGTCTTGATAGGGGTCTTCTCCTTAAACCTCTCTAAGGCCTTGTTTAGCTCCTTCAAATGCATCTTTGAAACCATCTTCAGTCCTACCACCATTGGATCAATGGTTCGAACACATAGAATTCTGGGGGGTTGAATGTTAAGATGTCTGAATAAATGAGTAACAAAAGTAGAATAAAGGAGTTGTCCCTTGTCCTTTACCATTGACCGATACATGTGAAACATGATGGTATGAGGCAGAGAGAACTTGTAACCAGCGTTGATGGCGTATATCAGCTTTGCTTCAGTATTGGAAACATACATTAATCTTTGATGCGGATTTGGGTCCAAGACAATTGATCACAATCTTATGGAGCAAGACATTAGAGGCACTCATCCTCAAATACGAAATCCAGCCTTCTGCAATTCTATCTAGAACAAGCTCCATAGTGGCATGACCAATAGACACACTGATTGTTTGGAAAATCCCTCTCTCCACTCCAATCACATAAGCCAAAGTGTCCATATCAATAACATAATCTTGGTCTCTAACATTGAAGGAAAATATATTCGCATCTAAAAAACTTAGATTGGAATAGAAATATGCAGTAAGTTCTGGATGAGCTACAGTTGTCTCTGAGCAAAATCGTTCAAGTTGAAGTAAAGTAAACTTCTCCCGTAACTTTACGTTCAATGAATCCAAAAAATCAAAATCCACACTCCTAGGATTCATCACCCCTCGCTTCAGCAGTTTAGCATAAATGTGCTTGTGTTCCTTAGAACGAAACAGATCCGATCTTCTTCCTTGAATGTTCGTAGCAACACCCATCCTCGGCTTAAAATGAGTGAACATCTTTTCATCGTCATCTTTACCCTTAGGTTGATTAACTCCTCCAAAACGTGGTTCACTTGGGAAATTTGCAAAAGCCTTTTCTGCAAACCAGCAGGAGCGATGCCCAAACATTCCATTGTTCTTAAAAAATCAGTTTCATTTCGGTACCCCTTTTCACTAAAAAAATTTATTAATAAAGGTCATTGTAGAACCACCTTCCCTCAAAGCGGTGTAGAGTTTGAAAGTAAATGCAGGCTTAAGAGTCCTTACAGATTCGACATCCTCAATAATTTCTTCCTCTACCTATTATTGCTGAGGCTCTTGTGGTCTAGCCTGAGAAGAATGGCGCGGTTGAGAATGTTGTTGTTGACTTTGCTGCTGCCTTGAAGAGTCTTCTTCCTTGGTCAGATCGAAGTGCATAGGACCCTAACAAATATGCTGTGGTCTCCTGCTTGCGATCCTTGAGGACTTTCTTTAGGAAGACATAGTCACAGTCTTTGAGAGAATTTTCGAACTCGATTAGGGAGAAAGATGAAAACTTTATGGATTAAACTAGAGAGAAAAAGTAAGAATGTGAAGTTTTGTGCTCTAGGGTTTGTGAGTAAAAACGAATAAGAAAGACAAAAGATATAAAGCAAATAAACGAGGTATACAGATCGTCATAAAAGGAAAAATAAAAATGCCTTTTTCAAAAATGAATAACTGCCTTTTTGAAAATAAATAACTGTCTTTTCAAAAATGATAACTTCCTTTTTGAAAACGAATAATTGCTACAACTTCAAATACTTGGAAAGATAACATCAATCAAAAGTTAAATTGCTATAATCAAAATAACTTACAATTGTAACTCTTGGTCTTCTGAGTCTGAGCATCTTCAGACTTTTTATCCCTGAGTCTGAGCTTCTTCAGACTTTAAGAGATAAGATGTTAAGTCTAGAGCGAATAGACTCAAATAGACTTTCTTCTAGGGGTTTTATGAATATGTCCACCAGCTGATTCTTCGAGTCAATGAATTGGATCAAGACTTCTTCATTTTAAACATGATCTTTAATAAAATGGTGTCGAATCTCTATGTGCTTTGCTCTTGAATGAAGAATTGGATTCTTTGTGAGATTAATCGCGTTGGTGTTTTCACATTTGATCTCAGTGCATGAGTCTTCGATTCTAACGTCTCTTAGTTATTGTTTTATCCATAAGATTTGAGAACAACAATTTCCAAAAGCCACATACTCTGCTTCAGCTGTTAAAAGAGCTACAGTACTTTGCTTTCTTGAAAACCAAGATACTGTTTTGTTACCAAGCAATTGACAAGTGCCAGAAGTGCTCTTCTTATCAACTCTGCAACCTTTTAGATTTGTGTATGAATATCCAAGGAGAGTAAAGTCTCCTTCTTTGGAATACCATAGACCTAACTTAGAGGTTGTTGTAACGTATTTGATGATGCGTTTCGCAGCACTTAGATGAGATTCTTTAGGATCTGATTGAAATCTGGTACAAATGCAAACACTAAACAAAATGTCAGGTCTAGAAGCAGTAAGATAAAGAAGTGAACCAATGATACTCTTGTACAGCTTCTGGTCAACTTTGTTTCCTCATTCATCTTTGTCCAGCTTCGAAGAACTTGACATTGGTATATCAATCTTTTTGCAATTCTCTAATCTGAACTTTTTAACAAGTTCTTTAGCATATTTTTCTTGGTGAATGAAAATTCCTTCCTTCAATTGTTTTACTTGCAGTCGGAGAAAAAAGGATAGTTCACCCATCATGCTCATCTTGAATTCATCTTGCATAGACTTAGAAAACTTCTTACATAAGTTTTCGTTAGGTGAACCAAATAAAATATCATCAACATAAATTTGAACGAGTAAGAAGTTTTTACCTTCCTTTTTAATAGATAGGGTAGTGCCTACTTTTCCTTTAATAAAGCCATTTTGAATTAAAAAACTTACTTAACCTATCGTACCAAGGTCAAGGTACTTGCTTTAATCCATATAGAGCATTTTTTAGTCTAAATACAGAGTCTGGTTTCCTTATGTCTCCAAATCTGGGAGGTTGTTCCACATAGACTTCTTTTTGAAGAAATTCATTTAGGAATGCACTTTTGACGTCCATTTGGAATAACCTGAAATTCTTATAACAAGCAAAAACAAATAATAATGTAATTACATCTAACCTTGCTACAGGAGCGTCGGTCCCATCATAGTCTATCCGTTCTTCTTGTGTATATCATTTGGCCACGAGTCTTGCTTTGTTCGTTATTACTTTTTCTTTTTTGTCCATCTTGTTCCTGAAAACCCATTGAACTCCAACAACAGATTTACCTTTTGGTTTAGGAGTTAATACCCAAACATCAATAACGCTGAACTGCCTGAGCTCTTCTTGCATTGCTTCAATTTAGCTTTCGTCAGTTAAGGCTTTTTCGATGCTTTTGGGTTTGATTTCAGAAATAAGTGCCACAACACTAGACTCTTCATGCCTTTTGGATTTAGTACGAATCCCTTCATTAATGTCACCAATGATGAGTTCTTTAGGATGACTAGACTTGTGCTTCCAGTTACTAGTCAGTCTGACAGAGTGTTGATCTTTTTCTTCAGTTGATTTTTCGACATCCGCTCGTAGTCTGAACAACTTTAGGGGAGATAGACTTTATAGATTATGAAGCAGGTTTAGATTCTTCAGTTGATTTTTCGACATCCGCTCGTAGTCTGAACAACTTTAGGGGAGGTAGACTTTATAGATTATGAAGCAGGTTTAGATTCTTCAGTTTGAGTCTTAATCGATTGATTTTACAGAGAGTCTTGAAATTTGACATTCATCAGTTCTTCCACAAACTGAGTCTTCTTGTTGAATGCTCTATAGGCTTTGCTAGAGGTTGAATATCCAAGGAAGATTCCTTGATCTAGTTTTTCTTCAAACTTACCGACTCGATCATTTGTATTTTTCAAGACAAAACTTTTACAACCAAACACATGAAAATAAGAAACCATTGGCTTCTTTCCTTTGAATAACTCATAGGGAGTTTTCTCCGAATAGGCCTTAAGAGTACTCTATTAATAATATAACATGCTATAGAAACTACTTCAGCCCAAAAACGAGAAGAAATATTACTTTTAATTAAAAGAGTTCTTGCCATTTCTTGTAAATATCTATTCTTCCTTTCCACTACTCCATTTTGTTCAGAAATGTATGGAGAAGAGAACACATGTTGAAAACTAGATTCATCATAGAATTTGGCAAAGTCTTGATTTTCAAACTCACCTCTATGGTCTGTCCGTATGCTTGAAATAGCATAACCTTTTTCATTCTGCACTTTCTTGGCAAACTTTGAAAAATTAGAGAAGGTTTCAGATTTACTTGCAATAAAGTAAACCCAAGTAAATCGTGCATAATCATCTATTATTACTAGGCAAAATCTTTTTCCACCAATGCTTTGAGTTCTAGTTGGTCCAAAGAAATCCATATGTAGGAGTTGCATCACACGATTAGTGGAAACTTAATTTATTGGTTTAAAAGAACTTCTAACCTGTTTTCCCAACATACATGGTGTGTATAAGTCAGATTTTTGGTATTTCAGGTTGGGTAGTCCACGAACAAGCTGCTTGGAAGAAATTTTGGCAATTTGCCAAGCTTTCGATGCCTGAGATTTGCTTCATCTTGTATTGATATCAGGTATTAACGTCTTTCTGGTTTTATATCCATAAGATAAATATTCTCATGTCTACGCTTGGTAAAAGGTTAAGAGTGATCTTTACTGGTTCTTGAACATGTTCCTTCCTGGAAATTGATTCTGAATCCAGTGTTGCACAGTTGGCTTATGCTGACTAGATTGTAATTTAATCTTTCCACCAATGAGACATTATTGATTGTGAGACCTTCAATCTTTACTGTTCCACATCCAACAATTCTTCATTTGCTATTTCCACTAAAAGAGACTTTTCCTCCATTTGTTTGAACAAGCTTTATAAAATAACTTGAATCTCCTGTCATGTGTCTTGAACAGCCACTATCCAAATACCATTTAATTTTCTTCTTGATAGTGACCTGCAACTAAAAAATAAACTCAAGCTTTCTTTGATATCCACATTTTCTTAGGTCTAGTGGAGTTAGTGCAATATACAGTCTTTGCCCAATCCTTCTTAACGTGTCTCCAAACCATAGAACATTCTTTCTTAAGGTGTTCGATTTTGTAACACTTAGAACATTTGAGAGCACTTGCCTACAGGTTTTACAAAGACTTTTTGAAAATGATTTCTATAAAAGGCTTGTTGATTCTTTCCTTTACTTTTGGAAAATCAATTAGAGGAAAGCTTTCGAAGTCATTCCTAACCCTGATTTGTTAAAGTAAGGTCTTTGTATCGAAAAAATCTTTTCTAACTTCTCGAGATCCTAATGAAAACCTTTTAAAATATTTGAAATATCATTTTTCAAACAAGTATTTTCTTTTGAAAGAGAGTCTGCATTTTCTTTCAAAGTGACAAAACTTTTGTCTAAATTTTCGAACTTTTCTTTCCAAGAGTTTTCCTGTTGCTTAAGTGTAGAGTTCTCCCTTTTTAGCTCGGAAATCCTCTTAAGAGAAGTTTTGAGACTAAGACAAAGTTCTTCAATATATTTCGAGACTTTAGTAGGAATTTTTAAATTGCTTACCTCAATTTCACTGTCTGAGTCTAAGTCTGTATCTGTCTCAAAGTCTACGTCTGATTCTAATTTTGCCATTAAACAAATATTGGCATTGTTGGAGAAAACTTCCTTGAGTGTTTTGAAGTTAACAAAACGTTTCCATCAGTCTAGTCTGAAGACTTGCAGACTCTTCTATCAAAGTTTGAAGACCTCTCGACTGCCATTCTCAAGACTCAAAGTCTATCCTCATTGATAGTTTCTAGACCGTCGAAGAAGGCTTATCCAAAATGGAGTTTTTCGTTAAGGATTTGATTCTGTCGACTAAATAAGATCTCTTGGCTGGATATAGCATGTCGGAATCCATTATTCAAATCAAGATTGATCCAGGGATTTTGGATCCGTTGATTGTGAAGTATACTTGGAAGGTTCTACTTATGGAAACCTAGATCCTAATTGTATGGGCGAGTAGGATTGATGGGCTATCGTCATGTTCCTTAAATAGCTCGAAAATCTTCCTAATTGATTTTGTCCAACAGGTAGATTGGAAGAATTCCTTTGGTAAGTGCCAATGGGTGTGATGGTATGAATGAGTATATAAGGAAGACGTTCCACTTGTTTGAGTGTGTGCGCGATATAAGAATTCCAAAGTCTGAAACTCCTTGTTCTTAGTCAATTAAACTGTTAAGCGAAATCTTGTACGCAAAAGAGAATCTATATCTTTGAGAGACCTTGAGGAAGTGTAGCAGAGTCTTTATACTGTAGAATCAAGGAAGAGCTTTACTGTAACAACTCTTTTGTTTCATAGTGAAATCCAGCCAGTGGGCTGTCAGTGTGGAAGGGTGGACGCAGGCTTGGATTAAGTCGAACGACTATAAACTCTATGTTCATATTCTCTTCCCTTCACTCTTTTACTTTGATCGTAACTTGTTTTGGTTACAAGAGTCTAATTTCTTTTTCATAATCTATTGTTGATTAGTGTTGCACACTTATCTCGGAAATTTATTTTTACACCTATTCACCCCCTCTAGGTGCTCTAGCTTTCACAATTGGTATCAGAGCTTGTGTACTCACTTAAGTTGAAGTGTTTTACTTCAGAGTTAAAGATCCATAGCTAGTATGTTGGCTCCAAGACTGGTTGAAGGGTAAAGCAATACCATACCACCTTATTTTGATGGAAAGGAATACAATATATGGAAAAACAAGATGAAGGCATTCCTAAGATCAAAGGATCCACTGGAATGGGATGTGGTAGACAAAGGAATCTTTCCTAAAGCTGCACTAGTCTCAGAAAGTGGAAAATAAGCCGTTGAGTCTAGTGAAATGACTCAAGAAGAGATAACCAAGAGACAAGCTCTTGATGCAAAAGCAATTTATTCTTTATATTGTGCATTATCTCCTACTGAATATAACATAATATCTTCTTGTGAAACAACTAAAGAAGTTTGGGATAGATTACATATCGCCTATGAAGGAACTGATCGAGTGAAAGAAACCAGAATCAACATTCTGCTCGGTCAATACGAAGCATTCAAAATGAAATCAGGAGAATCTATCACTGACATGTTTAGTCGTTTTACAGAAATCGTGAATGGTCTTGAATATCAAGGTCAACTAATTTCTGGACCCATGAAGGTAAACAAGCTACTGTATGGACTATCCAAGGATTCGAATCAAAAAAAGACCTCAATAAGGGAGACACAAATAATCATGCCACTCTTTGTTGACGAATTGGTTGGGACTCTTCAGTCTTATGAAGTGGAGCAAATCAATGAAGATGAAGATCAAAGGTAAGAAATCCATTGCATTAAAATCTAATGATGATTCTGATGTCACGGATTCTGAAGACGATATGGATGATGAAGAGCTTGCTCTCATGATAAGAAGATTCAAAAAACTAAACAGAAAGGGGAGGAGATTCAATCCAAAGGAACAAAATTTTCAAAAGCAACAGACTAAGTCAGCTGAGGATGATGAATCCAATAAAGATGTAGTCTGCTTTGAATGCAAGAAAAAGGGACACATTAGACCCAACTGTCCCCTTCTGAGGAAAAAGAAAGGAAAAGCTGAGAAATATCGAAAGTCACTTAAAGTAAAAACCTAGAGTGATACAAAATGTGAGGAAAGTGATGATGATTATGCCAATATATATCTCATGGCACAATCAGACTCATATTCAAACTCCGAGACAAACTCAGATTCAGACAGTGAAATCGAGGTAAGTAATTTGAAAATTCCTACTAAGGTCTCTAGATACATTGATGAATTATGTCTTAGTCTCAAAACTTCTTTCAAAATGATTTCCAAACTTAAAAGAGAAAATTCTGCAATGAAACAACATGAAAATGTTTGGAAAGAAAAGGTCAAAAGTTTAGACAAAAGTGTTACTACTTTGAAAGAAAAGGCAGACAATCTTTCAAAAGAAAATGCATTATTGAAAAATGATATCTCAAGTATTTCTAAAAGATTTTCTATAGGATATGAGAAACTTGAAAAAATTCTTTCAGCACAAAGACCTTACTTCAACAAATCAGGTTTAGGAATGACCGCTGAAACCATTCCTCTAATTGATTTTCCTAAAGTAAATGAAAGAATTAAGCAAAGACCAACAAGAGATTCTTATAAAAATCATTTCCAAAAAGTTTTTGTAAAAACAGTAGGTTGCAGTGCTCTTAAATGTTATAAGTGCAATAGCTCAGATCATTTTGAGAAAGAATGTCCTATGGTTTGGAAACTTGTTAAGAAAGTATGGGCAAAGACCGTATATTACACTAACACTAATGGACCCAAGAAAATATGGGTACCAAAGAAAGCTTGAGTCTCTTTTCTAAATGCAGGTCACTATCAAGAAAAATGTTAAATGGTATATGGATAGTGGATGCTCAAGACATATGACAGGAGATTCAAATTGCTTCATAAAGCTTGTTCAAGTTAATGGTGGAAAAGTTTCTTTTGGATGAAACAGCAAAGGAAAAATTGTGGGATACGGAATTGTAAAGATTGGAAGCCTCACAATCAATAATGTTTCCTTAGTGGAAGGAGTCAACTATAATTTGCTAAGTATCAGTCAACTGTGCGACACTGGTTTCAAAATCAACTTTCAAGAAGGAATATGTTCAGGTGCCAGTAAAGACTCCTCTCAGTCTTTCACGGGTTGAAGACATGGGAATATCTACCTCTTGGATATCAAACCAGATGAAACTTATTGTCTAATCTCAATTCAAGAAGAAGCAAACTTATGGCACAAAAAACTTGGGCAGATCAATATCAAGTAAATAGCCAAAATCTCAGCAAAGAAGCTTGTTCGTGAACTACCCAATCTAACATACCAAAAGACTGATCTTTGCACACCATGCATGTTGGGAAAACAGGTAAGAAACTCTTTCAAACCAATAAATCAAATATGCACTAATCGTGTACTACAGCTCTTGCATATAGATCTCTTTGGACCAACCAGAACTCAGAGCATTGGAGGTAAGAAATATTGTTTAGTGATTGTGGATGATTATTCATGATTTACTTGGGTATATTTCCTGGCAAGTAAGTCTAAAACATTTTCTTATTTTATAAAATTTGCTAAAATGGTCCAAAATGAGAAAGGGTATGTTATTTCAAGTATACGGATAGACCATGGAGGTGAATTTGAAAATCAAGACTTTATAAAATTCTGTGATGAGTCTGGCTTTCAACATGTGTTCTCTTCACTATATACTCCAGAGCAAAATGTAGTCGTGGAAAGAAAGAATAGATCGCTGCAAGAAATGGCTAGAACTCTTTTAATTGAAAGTAACATATCTTCTTGTTTTTAGGTTAAAGCAGTTTCTACAACATGTTATATTATTAATAGACTTTTTCTAAGGCCTATTCGGGAGAAAACTCCCTATGAGTTATTCAAAGGAAAGAAGCCCATTGTTTCATATTTTCATGTGTTTGGATGTAAATGTTTTATTTTGAAAAATGCAAATGATCGAGTTGGTAAGTTTGAAGAAAAATCAGATAAACGTATTTCCTTGGATATTCTATCACAAGCAAAGCTTACAGAGTTTACAACAATAAGACTCAATCTGTGGAGGAATCGATGAATGTTAAATTTCAAAACTTTATGCAAAATCAATCGATTCACACGCATCTTGAAGAATCTGAACCTGCTCCAGACTCTACAAAGTCTAAATCTCTAGAAGCAGATCAGACTTTAGAAAACTAGCAACAAATAATCGTCGAAGATTCAAATGAGAGAAATGATCAACAGTCTGACAAATCAACCAGCAACTAGAAGCATAAGTCCAGTCATCCCAAAGATCTTATTATTGGTGATATTAATGAAGGAATTCGCACAAGATCCAAAAGGCGTGAAGAGTCTAGTGTTGTGGCACTTATTTTTAAAATATAACCCAAAATCATAGAAGAAATTTTAACTAATGAAAGTTGGATTGAAGCTATGCAAGAAGTACTGGCAATTTAGCATCAATGATGTATGGTAATTGACTCCTAAACCGAAAGGTAAATCCATCATTGGAGCTAAATGGGTTTTCAGGAACAAGATGAACGAGAAAGGAAAAGTCGTAAGAAACAAAACAAGACTTGTGGCTAAGGGATATACGCAAGAAGAAGGGATAGACTATGATGAGACTTACGCGCCAGTAGCAAGTTTAGAAACAATTAAATTATTACTTGCTTTTGCTTGTCATAAGAATTTTAAGTTATTCCAAATGGATGTCAAAAGTGCTTTCCTAAATGGTTTTATCCAAGAGGAAGTCTATGTGGAACAACCACCAAGTTTTGAAGACTCAAGGAAACCAGACACTGTATTCAGACTGGAAAAGGCTTTATATGGTTTAAAGCAAGCACCTCGAGCTTGGTACAACAGACTAAGTAAGTTTTTAATCCAAAATGGTTTTGTCAAAGGTAAAGTAGATACTACAATGTTTATCAAAAGAGAAAGCAAAATTTTTCTACTTATTCAATTTTATGTTAATGATATTATTTTTGGATCTTTTAATGAAAGTCTGTGCAAGAAATTCTCTAAGTCTATGCAGGATGAGTTTGAAATGAGCATGATGGGTGAACTAACCCTCTTTCTCGGACTTCAAGTGAAACAACTAAAGGGGGGAATCTTTATTCATCAAGAAAAATATGCTAAAGAACTTGTCAAAAAGTTTGGACTAGAAAATTGCAAAAAGACTAATATACCAATGTCAAGTTCTTTGAAGCTGGACAAGGATGAAGAAGGAAAGAAAGTTGACCAGAAGCTATACAGGAGTATCATTGGTTCACTTCTTTATCTAACTGCTTCTAGACTTGACATTTTGTTTAGTGTTTGTATTTGTGCCAGATTTCAATCAGACCCTAAAGAATCTCATTTAAGTGCTGCAAAGCGTGTTATCAAATACTTTGCCTCAACTTCAAATTTGGGTCTCTAGTATCCTAAAGAAGGATACTTCACTCTTCTTGGATACTTAGACGTAGACCTAGTCAGATGCAGAGTTGATAGAAAAAGCACTTCGGGCACCTATCAACTACTTGGAAGCAGGACGGTATCTTGGTTTTCAAGGAAGCAAAGTACAGTAGTACTTTCTATGGTAGAAGCAGAGTATGTAGCTCTTGGAAGTTGTTGTTCACAAATTATGTGGATAAAACAACAGCTAAGAGACTTTGGAATTGAAGATTCATGCACTAAGATCAAATGTGACAATACCAGTGCAATCAATCTCACCAAGAATCCGATTCTCCACTCAAGAGCTAAACACATAGAGAATCGACATCATTTCATTAGAGATCATGTTCAAAATGGAGAAGTTTCGATTCAGTTTATTGATTCAAAGAATCAACCGGCGGATATATTTACAAAGCCTTTGGAGAAAAATCAATTTGAAGTTATTCATTCAAGACTCAATATCTTAAAGTCTGAAGAAGTTCAGACTTAGGACTGAAAGTCTAAAGGCACTCAGACTCAGACAATCAAGATCTACAATTGTAAGTTATTTCTACTTTAGAAACTTATCTCTCGGATCAAATCTTGAAAAGGTACGATCATCTATCCGAAATTGATTGATGCTATTTCCTAGTTCATGATTATTGCAATCCTCCCTTTTCGAAAAATAAGTTATTTCTAAAATGACAGTTACCTAATTTTTGAAAAGGCAGTTATTTTTAAAAGGCATTTTTATATTTCCTTTTTACGGCATTCCGTATGCCCCGCTTCGACTGCCTTATATACTGTTGGTTCTTCTTCGTTTTACTCATAAAAACCCTTAGAGAGCACAGATCTTCCACTTCTGTCTTCTTCTCTTGTTTAATCCTCGAAAAGTTTTCATCTTTCTTGGGAAACAAGCTTGGAATCTCTCAAAGACTGTGAAAATGTTGTCTCAAAGAAAGTTTTTGAGGATCGCGAACAGGGGACCACAGCAAATGCGTGAGGGCCTACGCACTTTGATCTCACCGAGGAAGAAGAATCTCCTAGACAGCAGCAGAGCCCACAACATTCTCAGTAGCGTCCATCTTCTCCATCTAGACCTCAGGATGTTGCACATCGAGAAGAGGAAGAAATCATCGAAGATGCAAAACCTAGGGAGATATCAACCTATCAGTGTGTCTGTTGCTAGTGCAACAATAGAGCTTGTTCATGATAGAACAACGGAAGGAAAGAATTCCTATTCGAGGATGAACGCGTCCAACATTTTGCTTCATAAGATAGTGATTAACTGCCTTTGACCAAAATCAACTTCGAAGACCAACGTTTCAAACTCGGAGGCAAAGTTGATGTATGCCATCAATGCTGGCAAAAAGTTCTCTCTTCCACACACTATTATGTTCCACATATACAGAACAATGGTGAAGGACAAGGGTCAACTTTTGTACTCAGCACTTGTGACCAAGTTATTCAGACATTTGAATGTTCAGCCTCCCCGAATTCTTTGTGTTCAAACATGCAATCAAATGGTGCTGGGACTGAGAATGGTCTCTAAAATGTGTTTGAAGGAACTCAACAAGGCTTTGGAGCAGTTCAAAGTGAAAACCCTGTCAAGACTCATCTAGTCTCTTCGGCTGCAAAGCGAAATTGGAAGGAGCCCATGGTTGCTCCATCCAAGAAAAGAAGAGCTCTCATCATTAAGGATGAAGAAGATGAAGATGATATCACCATTTCTGCAATGGCGTTGAAGAACTTAAGTCGTTCTGTTCCAAAGATAATTGAGAGACAGGAACAAGACAAGGATGAGACAGAACAGAGGGTTGGAGAGAGAGAAGAATTGGAGAAAGAAGCAGAGGAGAGAGAAGCAGAGGAGGAAAGGATTGAGGAAGAAGAAGAGCGCAAAGGAGATCAAGCAGAAGCAAAGCATGAGGAATACTTTTCTCCACCTAAAGACATTGAAACATGGGGAGATCCAGAGAAAAGAGGTACGTCCTCATTTCCTGCCACTAGTGAAGGAGTAAGTCATTCTCCAGCAGATCCAGAGGACATCTATGCTTCTCAATTTCCTGAAGAGAGACATGAGGTTTCATCACCCAATTTGCGTGTTCATGCTAACCTGCCATCATCTGCCAATACTCCGTCTGATCGTGCAGAAGCCAATACTCAGACAGATAATTCAGCAGACTTTCGTAGAATACTTGATGTTCTTTTGGAGATGCGAGGTCAAATTTATACTTTGGGATACGAAGTTTAGAACTTGCAGAATGCAGGACAAGCCTCTTCAGTTTCTTTGCATGATCAAATCAACGCCCTTGCTCTTCAAGTTCAAGCAAATGCTAAGGGTGAAGATGTAGCGCAACTGAAGGAGGATTTGAAAAAGTTGGAAGGGATTGTCCAGTCAATGGGAGATTTCCAGCTTGTTCGTGTTCCCAAGCAATCTTAAAGCCATTCTCTTTTCATCTCTACCTTTTTAATGATGACAAAAAGGGGGAGAGATGTGGTGCAGATTTGATTTTGAACTTTGAACTCTTGACTTTTTGAACTTTTGTGTCGATTATGTTTGATTGACTTGACTTTTGTGTTTGGCTGTTTGGATTTGGACTGAATTTGGATTTGACCGTTTAAATGTTTGTTTATCTTAAGCACTATTGATATCTCATGCCTTTGCTCATTTACAGAACTAACATACATTATGTGGATGCAAATTCTAATATTATCTTTACTAGGCCATTTATCTTTTGTGAGATATCCTTGTTTGCTTGAGTAATGTTTTGCAGGTCAAAGTTATCCAAATCTGCAGGAAAGTTTGGTCACCATCAAAAAGGGGGAGATTGTTGGAGAAAACTTGCTTGAGTGTTTTGAAGTTGACAAAACGTTTCAATCAGTCTAGTCTGAAGATTTGCAAACTCTTCTATCAAAGTCTAAAGACGTCCGGACTGCCAGACACAAGACTCAAAGTCTATCCTCATTGACAATTTCTAGACCGTCAAAGAAGGCTTTTCCGAAATGGAGTATTTCATTAAGGATTTGATTCTGTCGACTAAAGAAGATCTCTTGGCTGGATATAGCATGTCAACCTCCATTATTCAAATCAAGATTGATCCAGGGATTTTGGATCCATTGATTGGCGAAGTATATTTGGAAGGTTCTATTTATGGAAACCTAGATCTTGATTGTATGGGAGAGCAGGATTGGTGGGCTATCGTCATGTTCCTTAAATAGCTTGAAAATCTTCCTAATGGATTTTGTCCAACGGGTAGATTGGAAGAATTCCTTTGGTAAGTGCCAACGGGTGTGATGGCATGAAGGAGTATATAAGGAAGACTTTCCATTTGTTCGAGTGTGTGCGCGATAGAAAAATTCCAAAGTCTGAAACTCCTTGTTCTTAGTCAATTAAATTGTTGAGTGAAATCTTGTACGCAAAAGAGAGTCTATATCTTTGAGAGACCTTGAGGAAGTGTAGCAGAGTCTCTACACTGTGGAATCAAGGAAGAGCTTTACTGTAACAACTCTTTTGTTTCATAGTGAAATCTAGCCGGTGGGCTGTTAGTGCGGAAGAGTCGACGTAGGCTTGGATTAAGCCGAACCACTATAAACTATGTGTTCATATTCTCTTCCCTTCGCTCTTTTATTTTGATCGTAACTTGTTTTGGTTACAAGAGTCTAATTTCCTTTTCATAATCTATTGTTGATTTGTGTTGCACACTTATCTTGGAAATTTGTTTTTACACCTATTCACCCCCCTTTAGGTGCTCGTACTAGCTTTCACAAGCATAATCATCATCACTTTCTTCGCATTCAGTATCACTCCATGTTTATGCTTTGAGAGCCTTTATGTATTTCTTAGCTTTTCATTTCTTTTTCTTCAACAAATGATAGTTGGGTCTGATGTGTCCCTTTTTCTTGCATTTAAAGCAAATCACATCTTTATTGGATTCATTATCCTCAGTTGATTTGTTCTGAAACTTTTGAGTGCTTTGTTTCTTCCAAGTGAATCTTCTTCCTTTTTTGTTCAGTTTCCTGAATCTCTTTATCATAAGTGCTAGCTCTTCATCATCTATATCTTCTTTAGAGTATGTAATATCATAATCATCGTTAAACTTTAAAGCAATAGACTTCTTACCTTTGGGATATTCTTCATTATTGATTTGCTCCACTTCATAGGATTGAAGTGTGCCAACCAGTTCATCCATAGAGAGTGGCATAATCCTTTATGTTTCTCTTATTGATGTCTTTACGTGATTTCAGTCTTTGGAGAGCCCACGCAGCAATTTGTTGACCTTCATTGGTCCTGAGATTGGCTGTCCCTGATACTTTAAACCATTTACAATTTCAGTGAAGTGACTACACATATCAGTGATAGATTCTTCTTGCTTCATCTTGAAGGCTTCATACTATCCGAGTTGATCCTTGTTTCTTTCACTCGATCTGTTCCTTCATACGTAATGTACAGCCTATCCTAGACTTCCCGGGCTATTTCAAAAGAAGATATTCTATTATATTCAGTAAGAGATAACGCACAATATAAAGAGTAAATCGCTTTTGCATCAAGAGCTTGTCTCTTGGTTATCTCTTCTTAAGTAATCTCGCTAGCTTCTGCAACTTCTTTTCCCCTTTCTGAGACTGATGTAGCATTAGGAATGATTCATTTTTCTACCACATCCTATTCCAGAGGATCTTTCAATCTTAGGAATGCCTTCATCTTGTTTTTCCATATGTTGTATTCCTTTCCGTCAAAGTAAGGTGGTCTGGTGTTGTTTTGCCCTTCAACCAAACCTGGAGCCAACATACTAGCCATAGATCTTTAACTCAGAAGTAAAAACACTTCAATTAAATGAGTACACAGGCTCTGATACCAATTGATAAAGCTAGTACGAGCACCTAGAGAGGGGGTGAATAGGTGATCAAAGAAGTTTTTGCAAATCTTATCAAAACAAATTAACTTTAAAGACTAATAAACTGAAATCATGAAGGACTATAAGCAGTCATATAGAGTTGCGATTTGAAGTAAAGAGTTTAGGGATAGATAATCAAAATACAAGGTTTATAGTAGTTCGACTTAAACCAAGCCTACGTCCACTCTCCCGTACTGACAGCCCACTGGCTGGATTCCACTAAGAATCGAAAGAGATTTTACAGTTTCACGTCCTTGATTCCACAGTGTAGAGAATCTGCTACACTTCCTCAATGTCTCACAAGTATCTAATATCTCTTTTGAGTACAAATTTAAGCTCAACAATTGAGACAGTAAAGAACAAGGAGATTCAGACTTTGGAATTTTTCTATCATGCACATCTTTGAATAACTAGAGTGTCTTCTTATATACTCCTCCATGCCTTCATAGCCGTTAGCACCTTCCAAAGGAGTTCTTCCAATCAACCCGTTGGATAGAATCAATTAGGGAGATCTCGAGTTATTTAAGGAATAAGATGATTGCTTACCAATCTTGCTCGCCCATACAATTAGGATCTAGATTTCCATAAGTAGAACCTTCCAAGTGTACTTCGCCAATTAACAGATCTAAATTACTCGGATTAATTTTAATACGAATAATAGATCTCGATATGCCATCTCCAGCCGTGAGATCTTTAACTGCACGAATTAAATCCTTAAAGATATCCTCACATTTGGATAAGTCTTCTTTAACAGATAATACTTTTCTTCGATAGTCTGGACACTGTCAATGAGGGCAGACTTTAAATCATAAGTTTGAAGGTCTTCAGACTTTGACGGTAGAATCTGCAAGTCTTCAGACTAGATTGATTAGAAACATTTTGTCAACTTCAAAACAAATAGGGAAGTTTTCTCCAACACAAGTCACCTTGTCTGGATTGAGGTTTACTTTGCACCGAGAAGGGATCCGTCAGGGAAAGAAACCCATGACTGGAGGTAGATTCCATGTTCCGCCAAACGGGAAGGGTCGAATTGGCAAGTCAGTGCCAAGCCAAAATGGAGAGTGTCACTTGTGTGGAAGGCGACACGGATTAGCCCTATGCCAATCTAGGCTGGGTAATTGTTTTGGGTGTGGCTAACCGAGTCACATAGCTAGGAACTATTCCAGGAGACAGGGGAGAGTGTAGTAGTTGCCGTCGCCACCTTTGGGTCAAATCAAAGGATACACGCTACAAAATGCACCGCATGGTGGACAGCTTAGACCCCCAGTTCAAGGAACGATGTATGTTATCACACAAGGCAAGGCAGAGGCTGCGCCTAACGTGATCGCAAGTATGGTTTCACTGAACAACCATCCTGCTTATGCTTTATTCGACCTAGGAGCAACCCATTTTTTTATTGTTGAACAGTATGTTAAGTTGATAGGATTAAGTTTTATATTGTTGGAGTCGACAGTTAGTATATCTATACTATTGAAGGATAAGGTGTTAGCTGCTTTGGGTTGTTTTGGTTGCAAGTTAGCGATTGGTGAGCGAGACGGGAAAATAGACTTATTAGTCCTAGCCATGTATGACTTTGATTTAATAATTGGCATGGATTGGCTCACCAAGTAACGAGTTAAGATGGATTGCTATCACAAGGCGATTTAGTTTGACCCGTTAGAGGGTGAGAACTTCGAGTTTTTTAGGAGTCGAGGAGGACCCTCGATTATCTTGATTTCGTCGCTAGAGACAACTCGTTTGTTAGACGAGGGTTGCCAAGGTTACTTGGCAACTCTCGTGGATACGACAGTTGATGAGCTGAAGATGGAAGACATTGTTGTGGTAGGAGAGTTTCCAGATGTTTTTCTGAATGAATTGCCAGGATTACTGCTAGAAAGAGAAATCGAGTTCGTGATTGAGCTAGCACCCAGGACAGAGCCAATCTCTAAGGCTCCTTACCGGATGGCGTTATTTGAGTTGAAGGAATTGAAGGTGTAGATGCAAGAGTTATTAGATAAGTGATTTATTCGTCCCAGTGCATCACCTTTGGAAGCACCGGTTCTATTTGTAAAGAAGAAAAATGGTTCGGTGCGCCTGTGCATTGACTATAGGCAACTCAATCAGGTAACGATCAAGAACAAGTATTAATTCCCAAGGATCGATGACTTGTTGGATCAGTTGCAAGGAATGTCGATATTTTCGAAGATCGACTTGAGGACAAGATATCATCAGTTAAGGATTAGGAAGGAAGACATTCCAAAGTCAGCATTTCGTACTCGGTATGGTCATTACGAGTTCATTGTGATGCCATGTGGCATCCTAGAATTTCTTGTCAATCCTTAGAGGTGCTTAAATTCATGTTTTGCATTGAGACTTTGGCCAAGCTTTTGGTGGGTAATTATTTGTTAGAAAAATTCTGTTTTTGGCCATGTGAATTATAGATTGGAATTTATTAAATTAGGTCACAAATTTTTGTGAATTGTAAATTCCAATTAGGTGTTTATATAATTAAGGATTAAGTGGATTATTAGGATGAGGGTGGGCTGGATAGTTAAAGGCCAAACCAGCCCATAGACTCACCCCCTTTTCTCGACCGGCCCACGAAGCCCAATGAGAGGGAGGAGCTGCCGTCGGCCCAAAGCTGGCCCAAGCCCAGCCCAATTGGAGGCCCAACTTGCATGGAAAAGGCCATGTGTTCCCTCCTATCCGCCAAGTGTCCTCCATGCAAATGCTAATGATGGCTAATGATGGAGGGGAAGGAAAATTAAGGGAAATGATGGCCGGCTTAAGCGAGAAAGAGAGGGAGAGAGAAGGGTTTGTCCGAGAGAGAAAGAGAGGAGAGAAAGAGAAGAAAGAAAGGAAGAAAGGAAGAAGAGAAGAAGGAAGAAGGAAGGGCCGTGCGTCCGCCGTCCGTTGCCGCCGTGTCCTGTCGCCGTTGTGCTCGCTGTTTGCTCGGTTTAGAGGCAAGTGGGATCCTTGATCTACTCTTGCATTTTGTGCCTAGAGTGTGTGAGTGAGTGGTGATAAATTTCGGATTGTTTAGGGTGTGAAAAACTGAAGTTTTAAGAGTGGTGGTTCTAGACTAGTAAACTGTTCTTGAGAAAACAGCTCGACCTTGGATGTTCTAGTGGCTTGCATGTGATGTTCGAGTTGGATTTTGGCTTTGACTTCTGAACTAAAGTTGTTAAGGACTTCTTGGAGTATAACATACTCAAATTTGGGACAAAAAAAAACAAGTATAAGTGGGTGAAATATTTATTCTTTGGAGAGACTGGATCTGGAGATTTCGGTAACTACCTTTGATGAATGCATGGACTGTAAGGCTATCTTTTTGTTGAAATTTCACTTTTATTTCTTAACAAAAGATGTAAAGGACATCCTGAGGTTTAACATATAAAAAATATAGAGAAAAAAAGCAAGAATAGGTAGGTGAAATCATGGTCTTTCGGAGATGGTTAGATCTGGAAATTTTGGTATTGGGTACAGAAGTTTCAACCGCCTATATTTCATTACCTAAGAAGAATCTGACTTTGTTGTCTGCATGAAGTATGTACCTTATGGTATTGGATATCACATAGTTTAATTTCATAATTTTCAAAGGTCATTTGGGTATTTAATCAAAAAATGTTTCTAAAACTGTGTAATATGATGTGTTCAGACTCAGTAATGTTGCAATGCGTGGTCTATACCATTTTGTAAGAGATTCTTTTGGGAAAAGTGTTCTGCATCAAATATCTTTCCTTATGTCTTGCCTACCACATATTCAAATTTCGAAATTTTTTAAGTTCATTTGCTTATTTAATCAAAAATGTTTCAAAAACTGTGCAAGTGGAACGGACAGAATTAATAGTGCTGTGATGCGTGTTCTGTATTGAACTATATGGGGATCTTTTGGTGTAGTGTTCTTCATGAAGTATCTGCCTTTATATCTTGACTATCACATGTTCGAATTTCATAATTTTTTAATGTCATTTGGGTATTTTAATGAAAATGTTTTCCAAAACTATGCAAGCTGGATTGTGCGAATTTCAAAAGCTGAAATTGACCTTGTTGCCATTACATCATGTGCCATGTTGATATTGAGACACAAATGCGAATATGAATTATGATAAATGAGGATACCATTGGAGGTGTGAGCCGACGACGCCCCGGGAGTGTCGGGATGCCCGGAGGTGGGTGCCGGATGCCCGAAGTGTGTGTGCCAGATGTCCTCGGGAGTTTTGGGATGCCCGGAGGTGTGTGCCAAAGGTTTCTCATGATGCCAGGTTGGGTGCGAGCGAAAAAATGTGGGATGCAAATTACTGGTCCCGGGAAAGAAAAATGCGGTGACCCAATTGAAAGATAAAAAGTTGAAATTGAATCATGCATGGTGTGGTGATATGTATGCATGGCCGTATGATATAATATGGATAAGTGCATGGTGGTATGTGCACATAAGGCATGGATATGCATGAATGCTTAATGATGAGTGCACGGTTATATATGCACCTATGGCATGATGCTATATGCATGAATGATATGTACTTTACTATGATGTGATGATTGTTCTGTTTGATGCATTGAGCAGTTTAATAGATCATTTACCTGTTGAGTGGTTGTACTCACCCCTTTGGGGACCAACATTTCAGATTAGACAGATGCCTCTTGCTTCGATCATGCGGGGTACCTTTTACGGCCTTCCATCTTACGTGGAAGTCAATTGCACGGAGCTTGATAGTGTCACCATCCCTGGTTTGACGTTCGTACAGGTTTGGGTGTTGGTTATGTATAATGTGGGCCTGGCTAGGGGCCTGATCATCCAGAAGTTCTTGTCTATCCACATCCGTCGTGACAGAGTGATGCGGGGGATATGTGGCACCCCAAACCCCCCTTAGGTTTCCACAAGCACCAAACGTTACACCTAATTACATCTCTTAGAAGAAGCGTCGTAATTCATAGACTTTTTTTTTTAAACGGTCCCAGCGCAACTCATTTAGCGGAAGCAAAATATAACATCGCCATCTCTCCCTCCATCAACCATGATACAATTGCACACCACTAAATATCATAATAAAGACAAAGCCATGACACTTTATTTACATATTTCCAAGATGGGTTTCCTTGGGTCGGTACATCAAAAGAAAGGCCAGGACATGAAGCCACACTCGGCCTAAACCGCAAAAAGAAACACTCGACCCACTATGACTCACGTGCAAGATCCCCCATCATTAGTGTCGGCTAACCATCCCAAAAAGTTTCAACTCCTACTTGTCATGCACGGGTCCTCACACCCATCCCGGTGCATCAGGCGGTGGCGACGGCAACATCCCATGCATCACTCCGTCTCGACGAACAAGGACGGATATGAACTCCTGGATAACAGGGCCCCCAGCCAGGCCCACATCATACATAACTAAGGCGCGCACTCGAATATACGTAAGACTAGGGATGGTGGGATAGTCAATCTCCACGCACTCGACCTCTACATCCGAAGGTAGGCCGTAAAATATGCCCCGCGTGACAGCAGGGTGCGGCATTCTGCTAATTTGAAATGTTGGTCCCTGAAGGGATGAGTACAACCACTCAGCAGGTAAAAGACCAATAAACCACACAATACATCATGCCATGCAGTCATCACAATCATAGCATCACATGTCAAACAAGCATCCATGCACAACATACCATGGCATCATGCACACGTCATCATACCTCATGTACCATCATCATCATATAGACATCACCATCATATCATACACTTACCATCATCATGTCACATATGGCATCATCCTTACCATGCATCCATGCGTATAACATCATCATCATATCACCATATCACATATACCATCATCATTACCATGCATTCATGCATGTAACGTCATCATCATATCATCATATCACATGTACCATCATCATTACCATGCATCCATGCATGTAACATCATCATCATATCATCATATCACATGCATCATCATCATTACCATGCATCCATGCATGTAACATCATCATCATATCACATGTACCATCATCATCGCCATGCATCCATGCATATATCCTCATCATCATGTCATGCATATATCATCATGCATCATATCATGCATATATCATCATGCATAATTCAATTTCAATTTTTATCTTGGACCGCCACATTTCTCTTTCCCGGGACCAATGTTTGCATCCCACATGTATCCAAGATACAATCAGACCATCCGGCTCCCCCACTCTCCGGGCATCTCGTACCCCAACTGGCATCACGAGGACCCTCTGACATCCAGCCATTTAAGGCCATCGGGCAACCGGTCGTACCCTTCTAGCCAAGCATCTTGCACCCAAACCGGCATCGCGAGGTATCCCTCGATATAATTACCATGCCGAGCTTCCGGCTCCCCCACTCTTCGGGCATCTCGACACCTCTCGGTACTCCCGAGGCCCTCCAGTATCCGGCCATTCATGGCCACCGGGCAACTGGCTGTACCCTTCTAGCCAGGCATCCCGACACTCTCAAGGCATCGTCGGCTCACACCTCCGACGGCCTTCTCATTTATCTCAATTCTCATCTTCAATTATAGTTCGATTTTAACGTGGCATGCGATGTAATGGAAATCAAGATCATATTCATCACTGAATTCATGCATGTATCTCAATTCATTATCATGCATGCATCAAGACACTATCATCCAATCAATACAATTCATGGAGTCCATGCAATTTAAAATTGTCCATATTTCATGCCCTTTTTCAAAATTCCAGCATGTACCATTTTTAGAAAATATTTAAATTAAATATCCATATACTTTTCAAAAATCATGAAATCAAGGCATGTAATAGGAAAATCAATAAAATAACAATCTCATGAAAATACATGCCCAATAAAGTTCCACACAAGAAGATATAATTCACACAAGTACATCATGCAATTTCGGATAGAAACAGAATGTACAATTTTTGAAATAATTCGATTAAAATACCCAAACGACCTCCGAAAATTATGAAATTTCACCAGGTTATAGTTAAGACACTAAAGTAGATTTTTCATGAAGACTTCTAGACGGCGACGGGTGACTCCTCCTCCTCAGTTCCTCTCCTCTCGGCCTCACTCTCTCTCTCTTTCTCACTTGGCCGAATAACACCAACCGGCCACCCTCACTCTGTCCACTTCCTTTTATTTCCCCAAATCCTCATCATTAGCAATCATCACTTGCCACTTCCAATGGCCAATGCATGAAGACCTCCTCTTGCCACTTGTCATGACACATGCATAATGGGCTTTGGGCTTGGGCTTGGATTGGAAGAAGTGGGTCGGCCACTCCTCCCCCCTCATGGTCGACAGCAGCCTCTTCCTTGGGCTCTAATTGGGCCGGCCATTCGGCCCACCAAAAATTCATGCTTTTAGGCCTAAGGCCCAACCCAATTAAAATCAATTTGACCCTTTCTTATTCTTTCTTTTAAGAATTTAATTACTAAATTCCACATGGCCAAAATCTTGTAACATTTTATTTATAGGAACTTAGTCTATAAAGTGCATAGCCAAGCATAGATTATTCTCATTAGTTTATCTAATTTAAAATGTTATGAACACAAGCATATATCACTTAGTCTTAAGAGAAAACTAATGACTAAAACATATACCATAGGTAATTTCATTACCTAATTACGGGCTTTAATTCCTCTAGAGGTTGCCTTGAATTTTTGGGATGTTTACAGGATATTGCCGTCGCCACCGCCCGAAGCACCTCGATGGGTGTGATGGCCTGCGTGAGGAGAGGGAGCTGATCTTTTTGGATAGCCGACACTTGTAGATAGAGGGTTATACATAATTGATATAGGGGGTTGAGATCTCTTTTTGAGCTATAGCCAGGTTTAGCTAAAAGTCTTGGCTTTTTAGTTGTACCGACCCAAGATGTCCATCCTAAATATGTAAATAAAAGTGGCTTGGCTTATGTTTTCCTTCAATGTGTAGTAAGTGTGCATTGTTCCATCATTAAGAGAGTAGAGGGATGGTGAGACTCGTCTTTAATTTCGCTATGAGCTGCGCTAAAATATTTTTTAAAAAAAAATGTCTATGAACTACGGTGCTTCTGCTAAGAGATGTAACTAGTATTCATTTTGGAAGAGCGATAGGTAGCTGTGGCGACCTTAGCTATTTGGGGGTGCCACATGCCATTCGGGTTGACGAATGCTCCAGCTGCCTTCATGGATTTGATGAACTAAGTGTTCAAGGAATAGCTAGATCAGTTTGTGATCATGTTCATCGATGATATTCTGGTGTATTTGAGAAGTGATGAAGAGCATGAGAGTTATATGAGATTAGTGCTATAAACGCTGAGAGCTCATCAGTTGTACGCCAAGTTCAGCAAGTGCGAGTTTTGGTTAACTCGTGTTGCTATCTTAGGCCACGTGATTTCAAGTGAAGGAATCTTGGTGGACCCGAGCAAGATTGAAGTAGTGATCAACTGGCCAAGATCAACTACCGTGACAAAAATAAGAAGTTTTCTGGTTTTGGTAGGTTGTTATAGACGGTTCACATAAGGGTTCTCATCATTAGCATCGCCTTTGACAAGATTCCTAAAGAAAGAAGAAAAATTCGTATGCACAGACAAGTGCAAGCGTAGTTTCCAAGTGCTGAAGCAAAAGTTGACTATCGCACCTGTGTTGACCATTCCATTTGGTCTTGGAGGATTCGAGATCTATAGTGATGTGTCATTTAGAGGATTGGGTTGCATGCTAATGCAACATGGCCGAGTAGTTGCATACGCCTCACGTTAGTTGAGGCCTCATTAATAGAATTACCTGATGCATGACTTAGAACTTGCAGCAATTATTTTCACCCTAAAGATTTGGAGACACTATTGGTGCGGAGAATGATTTCAGATCTTCACGGACCATCAAAGTCTCAAGTACCTATTCTCTCATAATGAGTTAAATATGAGACAGCACCGATGGATGGAACTTCTGAAGCACTACGACTGTGATATCTTATATCTCCCTGGAAAGGCAAATAAGGTCGCCGACACTTTGAGTCGAAAGTCTTCAGTCGCTCACTTGTTGGTGAAGGAGTGGAACCTAATCGAGAGAGCTCGAGATTCGGTGTTCAAGTTTAAGGTAGGCCACCTTTCGAGTCTTATGGCCACCCTCAAAATTGAACTAGATGTCCAGATTAAAATTAAGTTACTCCAATCGATAGACCAAGATGTGCAGAAGATTCTATAGGAAGACACTGAGAAAAGAAAAGCTGACTTTCAGATTTCTTATGAAGGAACACTGAGGTTCTGAGGACGTTTAGTTGTACCTTACAATGTGGAGCTTAGAGAGGATATTCTACCAAAAGCACATCGTAGCAGCTACAGTATACATCATGGCAATACCAAGATGTATCATAATTTGCGTCAATACTATTAGTGGTCAGGTATGAAGGCAGACATCCCCAAGCATGTCACCAAGTGTCTAACGTGTCAGTAAGTCAAAGCTCAGCATTGCAAGTTGGGAGGACTTCTACAACCTCTCGAGATCCCAGAGTAGGAATGGGAGCATATCATGATGGATTTCGTGACTGGCCTACTGAGGAGTCGAAGAGGAAATGATTCGATTTGGGTAGTGGTTGACATATTGACAAAGTTGGTTCATTTCATTGTAGTATGAAATGACCTCATTTTGGATAGACAAGCAAATTTATACATGCGTCAGGTAGTTCATCTACATGGAGTGCCGGTGACGATAACTTCAAATCAAGACCTGAGGTTTACCATTGCCTTTTGGAAAAGCTTACAAAGTGCATTAGATACCAAGCTACAGTACAGTACGACATATCATCCTCAAACAGATAGCCAGTCTAAGAGGACAATTCAAACCCTCAAAGACATGTTGAGAGCTTGTGTGCTAGATTTAAAGGAAGTTGGGAAGAACAACTTCTTCTAGTGGAATTTGCCTACAACAATAGTTATCAGCAGACCATTTAGATGGCTCCTTTTGAAGCGTTGTATGGCAGAGTGTGAAGAATACCAATTTATTGGGATGAAGTTGGGGAAAGAAAGATTACAGGCCTAGAGTTGGTTCAGCAGTCAGTGGATGCCGTTGCAGTGATCAGAGGCAGATAAAAGATTGCTTAGAGCAGACAGAAAAGTTACTCAGATAAGCGCCAGAGACCATTGGAATTCCAAGTTGTTAATCACGTTTTTCTAAAGGTGTCACAAATGAGGGGAACTTCGCACTTTGGTAAGAAAGGAAAACTGAATCCGGCGTACATAGGTCCATTTGAAATTCTAGAAAGAATCGAGACCCTAACGTATCGTCTTGTGTTGCTGTCTAGACTGGCGCAAGTGCACGACATCTTTCGCGTGTCGATGTTGAGGAAGTACGAGGTTGACCCGATCCACGTACTTAATTTTGAAGAATTGGACATGGATGACCGAGTGTCATATGTTAAAAGCCCGGTTCAGATAGTGGACAGAAAATAAAAAGTTCTGTGTACAAAGACCATTCCATTAGTCAAACTGGTCTGGCAATACCATGGTATTGAAGGAGCAACATGGGAAACTGAAGAATCGATGAGACAGTTGTACCCCCACCTTTTTGCTTAAAGTATTGTAATGGTTTAAATTTTGAGGACGAAATTCTTATAAGAGGGAAAGAGTTGTGACATCTAGATTTTTCCCTTCTTCTTTCAATTAAATTAATTGAGTATTTCATCGACGCGCCTATAGGGCTATTCTCAGAGCCGATCACTCTCAAGATAACTAGATATCTGGGGAAGCCATTAAGGAATTTTAATGCAATAGACTTGAGAATTCTATCAGGAATCGGCTACTCAACTGTGCTCATTTGCTGAGATCATTACAGCATGGTAAAGATCAATTAGAAATCAAAGATAGGTCGGTGTGACTGAGATATGTGGTTAAATGTGGGTGATTCTACTAAATTGCAAAATTCTCGTCGATCGACATTAGATTAATTTTGTCTATCATTTTGATACCATGTGTCCATATTTGAATCATCGAGATTTTCATGACAACCAAGAGTCATCAATGTGTTGAGTGGGTTCAATGTGGCTTGAAAAAAATCGACCATGGGTCATTTGCACTAAAAATTTCTGAAAGCTATCCAGTAGCCTACGTCACGTTAAAATCGCTCCAAATTGAAATTAACAGCAAATTTGAATCCGATTTAAGAAATTGAAAGTTTTGTCATGTCACGAGTCATTTTAGAAATATCGACTTAGTCTTAGAAGATTTTTATGCAAATTAAGACTTTTTGGGAAAAGGTTGGCATAGAGCCATTTTCGTCCAGAAAATGTCGAGGATTTTTTTTTTATCGCAAAATTGGGATGCAAGTGGGATCAATTGAAGAGGAAAAATACCAATTGGATTAATGAGGTGTCAGTTGAATTTATAAAGGCCAAATTGGATTGATTCAATAAGGATTGAGTATCCAATTGTGAGCCAAATTCGTATGCCCCCATCACCCGTGACTTTTGGACCATCCCAAGCTTCTAGAAGTGAGCATTGGTGGTTGACTTTGGGCTATGGGACCAGCTGGTAGTGGGCATTGTTCAAGGGGGACAAGAAGATAAGGATAAGAGAGAGGTGGCCCCTTTTGTTCCCTCATCTCCTCATTTCCCCGCTTCAACTGGCCAACCCTCCTTCCTCCTCCTCTACTTCAGCATTTTGAACCCAAGCAGCCAAGGAGAAGTCGTCGAGCAGCCCCATCCGTCGCACGCCACCGCCGGACCGCCGTTCGTCGTCCTCGCACGCCACTGCCCAACGCGCGTGTCCCCGCCTTGCTGTGCCGTTGTCCCCATCCAGCTACGTTGTCTCCGCTAGTCCTCGCTCCTAGCAAGCTGCCAAGGAAGCCTAAGCCACCGCCGGAGCTCCTACCGCACTACCTAGACCCGATTTGGTCCCCTCAGTTCATCCTCGCCTCAACTGAGCCTCCACCTTGCCTTTTCAGCCACCAACCAACAATGGATAGAGGCTGAATCAGTGGGTATTCTAGCATAATGTAGGCTAGTTTTAGCCCACGTCCCGATCCCGAAAGCCAAGCCCACTTTGGAGAAAATAGTCCCCCGCCGCATCCCCGTCGAATTGAACCAAACGATTCGATTAACAAGTGAATTTAACTCACTAATCCTTGCTTGATAGGTTAATGACGCTTAAGGGTTGATTAGTTTAGGTTAAGCATGGTTTAGGTGGATAGTTTGATTAGATTAGTGAATTTAATTAATTACAGATGCATGTTAGGTGAATAGTTAGTGCAATTAATACCTAGACAAGCTCTAGTATTATTTTATAGTGATTTGAAAATTTTTCGAGTCCGTCTCGGCTTTCAATTAGGCTTTACGGGCCTAAGTTTGCATTTTTACTATTTATTGGTATTTAATAATTAATTTCTGTAATTAATTAATTAATTAATTAATTTCCAAAAATTAGTCCGGGATAGCCGGTGACCGGAATTTTATGCTGATTCCATTGGTGTGATCTATTTATTTAATTAAGCTCTAATTTGTGCTGATTATGAGAGATTTGTAAATTTCAAAATTTATTCCAAAATTGATTTATTTTCAGCATTTAATTAGAAAATAACCGAACGTCTGTTTACGACACCAAAAATGCTTTTATCGACTATATAAATCGTGGGAATTTTGAAAGTAAAGATATCATATTTTTGGCTAAGGCTTACCATGTACCCACACACAATTATTTTTATCAAGTACCCTTAATATGAGGGAAATAGGCGAAGAGGTCTTGTTAATTGAGGAATCAAGTTGAGAAGTGTAATGTTGTCGGCTGTAGGTGAATAATCATGTGATGATGTGGGTTTGATCAAGAATACCACCGAATTTGGAATCGGTTGTGCTCGCTGAGCCGAAATTTAGCATTACCACTTAATCTAGGTTGTGCTCGCTGAGCCGTAATTCAGCATTACCACCAAAGTATGGTTGTGTCCACTGGACTGTAATCTACCGCCGAATTTTGAAACGGTTGTGTCCACTGAGCCATAATTCAGCATTACCGCCAAGATTTAGTAGGCCGTGCTCGCTGAGCCGTAATTCAGCGTTAGGGTTGAGTAAGTGAGATGACCAGAGAAAGGTTTTGTTGACATGTTATCGACTAAGTCAATTGATCGATGATTCGATCTGAATTCTTGATGGATGTAATATTGTGAGTCAATGATTGTTTATTGAATTGACTTATAGGAGGGAACTGAGACCAAGGTAAGTCTTCTAACTCGTGATTGTGCTTAGGCAGTCCTTTGGGCATATTTTCTTCCTAGTTAGGGCTTAGAGGGTTGAACTTGCTGAGACGTTGTCTCACCCCGTTGTGAGATAACATTTTCAGGTTCCTAGTTGAGCGCGGTGGAAGACTCGAAGCTTGGAGTTTAGAAGGTGAAGCCCGAAGAATCGATGAACTTGTCTAACTAGTTAGTCGTAAGACAATTCTCTTTTCGGTTGAAAGCTGATTCCTTTTTGTAGGCTTCTGTGTATAAACCCGTGTGTTTATAAAAAAGTCTTTTGTATTTGAAAAAAAAAAATTGACCCTACCTTTCTATCCCATCTTGTTGTTGTCTAGGGATTATATATTTGCTTCCGCATGCACATATTAAAATGAAAGGGTCGGCGATGCGTCTTAGGACGTCGCTATTTAATCGACCAAGGAGAGATGGACGCGTGCTCGAGGATCAAGGCGTGACACAAGTAAACTTAGAAAGTATCTACTTATGAAAACCAAGATTTTGATTATATGGGCGAACGAAATTAACGGGCTTTCATCACAATCATCAAATGACTCGAGATCTCTTTGATTGATTTTATCCAACAGATTGATTGGAATAATTCCTTTGGAAAGTGCCAACTGTCATGACAGCATGAAGGAGTATTTAAAGGAGACATCTCTAGTCACTCAAAAAGTGTGCAAAAGAAAAATTTCAAAGTCTGAAGATTCCTAGTTCCTTGCTATTTCATTCACTGAGCTCAAATTTGTACTCAAAAGAGACAAAAACTTATAGTGTGACTTCGTGAAAGAGAAGTGGACTCTTCACTGTGAAGTTGAGATCATCAAGTTGTAAAATCTCTTTTGTTTATTAGTGGAATCTAGCCAGTGGGCTGTCAGCGTGGGAGAATGGATGAAGTTTGATATAAGCCAAACCACTATAAACTCTGTGTTCTTATTCTCTTCCATCAACTCCTTTATTTTGTTCATAGTTTTATCTAACTGCTAAAGTCCAAACTTATTGAAAACTTGTTATTTTCTAAAAGAGAAATATTTCTACTGAACTTCGCAAAAATTTTACTTCACACCTATCCACCCCCTCTAGGTGTTGTTACTAGCCCTTTCACAAACTATTTCCAAGACCCCAAGGACATCGTCCCTAGTGGATGTGGAGATGAATTTGATGACGACTTCATGGCTATGATTGAGCCCGTTGCAATTGATTTGACCAAGAAGAGTGTCCTTCGCGAGGCTTTCTTATCTAACACAAATTTTGTCAAATTGGATTCGCTACTTGACAATCTTCAAAGACTCCTGTCCAAACATTTGATATGATGGGGGAATGAAGCGTTAGGGGAAATCAACCTACCATTAACGATCGGCTCTATCACCATTACTTAAATTTTCCAAGTACTTAATATCCCAAGCAACTTTAGTCTACTATTAGGTGTCACGCCCCGAACCTCGAGCATGCGTCCATCCCTCCGCAGTTGATTAAAAATGCGACGTCCCAGGACACGACACCGACCCTTTCTTTTTATCTTTCAATTAATCACATGCGGAATCGAATTAAACAAATACCCAGCCAATAAACAAACACAGGGATAGTAAAAACATACTAGTGATTTTTCAGAAACTACGCTTTATAAACATACTAAGTTAACCTTAGGAGTTTATATACACAAGTCTGTCTCAAAAAGAACTCCTAGGCAACCTACACTGTGGCACCCCTCGATGGCCCCCGATTCGATTAGGGTCGCCACAGTTCGCTTACCATTCACTTTTCCTAATAACATGTCACTCTGATACCATTTCAATTGCAGCGGGTCCATAAAAATTGGGGGTTTACATCTTTTAGATCGGTCCCTTGCGCAATTTATATATGGAAGCACATCCAACAACTCCTTTCTCTATATTCAGAAAACGATGCACACCAATTAAACATCTTATAAAAGTTAAAGCCACACACGTTTATTTACATAAAGCAGATGGACGTCTTTAGTCGGTACATCGAAATGCCCATGTTTCCTATACTTGGCTATACTTCAAAAGATGACCGACATCTCCTCCCACAATTGTATGCTTAAGGTCCACCAACCAGTGTCGGCGTCCAAAGTTCCCTCCTTTGCTATCATTCTCCTCGCGGTCATATCCAACCGCACAATCCGTCTACTAATCTGAAATGTTGGTCCCCAAAATGGGTGAGTACAACCACTCAGCAGGTAAAGGAATCCAAAACCACTCAATGCATCATACAAGTCATACATGCATTGCAGGCATTACTTACCTCGAAGCCATGCATATACTATCATGCATCATCACCACAATCATAACATATACATGTGTATCATTATGTCATACTCATATCATCGTCATCATGACATTATTATATCACACACGTGTCATCATCATTAGATACATGACACCATCATACCATACACATGTCATCATCATCATGGCATCATCATATCACACATGTCATCATCATCATGACATCATCATATCACACATGTCATCATCATCATATCATACACATGTCATCATCATCATGACATCATGACATCACAACATATATGCATGAAATCGTGCCATATCATATATCGTCATCATATCATGCATATCATCATGCCATGGGTGATCATCATCGTGTCATATCATATCATGCATGGTTCAATTTCCACTTTTAGCTTTCAACTTGATCACCACATCACCCTTCCTCGGATCATCAATTTCATCTCATATTTTACACTCGCACCCCATCTCGAGAAAAACCTCCGGCATTCAGCCATTCAAGGCCACCGGGCATCCGGCCCCCCACATTCTGGGCATCTCGCATCCCAACTGGCATCATAAGGCATCCTCTCGGGCAAAGACCTCCGACGAGGCTTCTGGCATTTACACTCCCTGGCCGGGCATCACGCATCCCAACTAGTATCGCGAGGTATCCCACGGGCACAAAGCTCCGGGGCTTCCGGAATTACGTACCGACATAGCACCAGGATCCCCCCTCCTCTGGAATTACGTACCGTATACAACCGGGCATCTCGAAACTCCCGAGGAAATCTCCGGGGCTCGCCATGAAAATGGTTTTCCCTACCCTCCGGAATTACGTACCGACATACCACCAGGCCTCCCCTGGAATTACGTACCATATACCACCGGGCATCCCAACACTCCCGGGGCATCGTCGTCTCACACCTCCGACGGTCTTCTCATCACCACAATGCATGTTCTTATACATCTCATTTTCAATTTCACATTCACAATTATGGCTCAATTTCAACATGGCATGCGATTTGATGGCAACCAAGATCATATTCATCATTGAATTCATACATGCATCTCAATTCATTGTCATGCATACATCAAGACCTCATCATACATGCAACATGGTACAATTATTCATAAAATAAAATGTACCAGTTAAAGTAATCCATTTATCATGCCCCTTTTTACATTTTTTTATATTCCAACTTATGCCTCATTCAAAAATATTTAATTTAAATATCTATAAGATTCTCAAAAATCATAAAATTAAAGCAAGTGATAGACAAGACAATAGGATAATGATTTCGTGCAAAATACATGGCCAAATAGAATTTCACACAAATCCATAATTCACACAAAACAGCATGTAATTTTCGGATGAAATCAGAATGCACAGTTTCCGAAATAATTTGATTAAAATATCAATACGACCTCCAAAAATTACGAACTTTAACCAAGTTATGGCCAAGACACTAAAGTACATTTTTCATGCAGATTTCCAAGTCATATTATTTTTAGATTATTTTCTACAGTCACACAAAGCTTCTGGATCTAACACCGAATCGTCCAGTGCATGCTTCTTCAAAATACTGAGCCTTCACCTACCTATTCTTCTTCGTTTACTCTGAAATTTGGATATGTTCTACATCAAGATGTTCTCTACATGTTTCATGAAGAGATCTAAGTCCAATATCCAGAGTATAGTCGTCATTTAGGTCCATGAAGTCTCGGGTGTCCTGTACCACGTCTCTAGAATTATCGTCTTCAAGATTAAGTCGATTTACTAGGTTATACTTGTTCATTTTACTTAACAATTTGAGTATGTTGTATTTTAAGATGTCCCCTACAACTTTCATGAAGAAATAGAAGAGATATTCTTATCACAAATCAACATACAACGACAAATCCATCAAGATGTTAGTGAAATCGTTCCAGATCTGAGGTCTCCGTAGAACGAGAGTTTGACCCCTCAAATCTCCATAATTATCCACCAAATTTTAGTATGTTGTAATATAAGATGTTAGATACAACTTTGAGGAAGAGATCGAAGCCAAAATCGAACTCTAAACATGCATGGAAGCTCACACAACATTCTGACTCAAACTGTCCAAGGGAAAATAGCAACACCACTCAAAAACAAGCCATCCAAGCTTCGGTTTCCCCCTTCCAATCACTCAAATTCGACACTATACCAACCATACATGTAACACACACACATGCAAGAGCAGCAAAAGGACTCCAACTTGCCTCTACACCGGACGGACGACGGCACACGGCGGTGATCACGGCGGCACTCGGCGGGCGGACAGTGACTCCTCCTCTCAACTTCTCCTCTCTTGGCCGCTCACTCTCTCTCTCGCGATTCTCTCTCTCTTTGGCCGAATAGCACCAACCGGCCACCCTCTCTCTCTCCTCTTCCTTTTATTTCCTCTAAACTTAATCATTGCAGCTGCATGTGGCCGCCGAAGATGGCCAATGGGGGCAGCTACACCTTGCGCAACCCCCATGCCACTTGGCAGCTCACATGCAAGGCTTGTGGGCTTGGATTGGGCCAGCAAATGGGCTGGTCGACAGCCCCTCCTTGGCTCCAATGGGCTGGCCATCTTGGCCCATTAAAAGTCCTCTCTTGGACCTAAGGCCCAAGCCTAATTAAATCCCTATTTCACTTTTAACAATTCACTTTTAAATTCTTTCTTTTATAGATTTCACGTCCTAAATTTCACATGACCAAAATCTTGTAACATTTTATTTCTAGGAATTTAATTTATGAGGTGCATAGCCAGTCATAGATTATTAATTTATAATATAGTCATAATTTCAAAATTCATGAACACAAGCATCTATCACTTAGCCTTAAAGAAAACTAATGGCTAAAATATAAGCCATAGGTAATTTCATTACCTAATTATGGGCTTTAATTCTTCTAGGACTATCTTGAATTTTTGGGATGCCACAATTCTCCCCTCCTTAGAGAATTTCGTCCTCGAAATTAGACATTTCCTATGCCTCTTGAAATAAGTGAGGGTACCTTTCCCTCATCTCATTTTTACTCTCCCATGTGGCTCCCTCCACATCATGATATCGCCATAATATCTTAACCAATGGAATTCTCTTGGTCCTGAGAATTTGTTCCTTTCGATCCAATACTTGCACAGGCTCCTTAATGTACCTCACTTTCTCATCCATTTTGATGGCTTCATGATCGAGTATGTGTCCTGGATCGGGCTGATACTTCCTCTAAAGTTAAGGATGCAAGCTCTTAACATATCTTAATTTATCGCAACACCAAAAACAGTTTAAAAGTAATAACCGCATCTAATTTCTTTTGAACGCTTGAAAATCTTCCTTGATGAAATCAAACAATACAAACTGAGGTTTTCAAAAGCATTCAACAACAACAGCAAGCTTTGAAATCATATGCCATTTCCATGTCAAGACGTTTTCAAATCACCAATGTGGAAAAATCCTTTGAGTTCTTGAAATCCCACTTTATGATGTCAAATAATGTAAAATGGGGATTTCAAAGACACAGCAATATGACGATAATAGTCTTTGAAAATAGGTAAGTCTCATATCGTTGAAACCAATTCACAAAATCAAAAGCATGATGCCAAATCCATAAATCCATGTTCACGTTTAAATTCCAAATGTTTTTCGGAATCCATATGTAAAGCCTTGAGTCGCACTTGCATCACGGCGCGAAATAAAATACTTTATCAAAACTATTCATAATTTGAAATCAGCACATTGGAAAATCCAAATCTCAATCCCAACTCCGATGGGTTGGAATGTTTTCTATAAAAAGTTCAGAAATTTTTGAAATAGAAAACATTTCTTAAAACATCCGGGCACGGTGTCAAAGTACTCATAAATTTTGATGAAATTCAAGTGATTTTCTAAAATTGTTCACAATCAAAATCTACTTTTCAATTGAAGTTCAAAACTTGGAATGTGCAGGTGATAATTTTCTCCTAAAACCATAAGCATTTCTTCAAGTATTGAAAATCGTAGTTTGGCGTGTCGATAATATTGGTCCCATCGTAAAGATTTTTTAAACTAAAAACTTTGAAATACCAAAATCCTAAGCCTTTCTTGAAATACCGAAATCAACGCATCGGCGAGCCATCAAACTCGGTCCCGACCTCAAGATTTTCAAAGTAGTTTGCATGTAAATCTTAGAGCTTTGAAAACATCCAAACTCAAGTATTTCCAATCTAATTGCACTACATCAGACAACAATGGCAATGCATTATATCGGTTAGTAGACTTTCACTTGTTGACATGTTAAACACTAGGAAACGTGTTTAGCTACATCCGCCTTCATGCCATTCCACCAAAACTGTTGGTGTAATTTCTGTACATCTTTGTACTACTCAGATGAATACTATATTTACACCTATGTGCTTCCGACAGGATTTCCCTTTTTACTTCTTCATTGTCGGGAACATAGAGTCGTCCTTGACATCTTACTACTCTATCTTCAGAGACTTGGAACTCTAGTCTTTTCTCTAAAGACACAGCATTTCGTATCTTCACAACTTCCGAATCAGATTCTTGTAGAATCTTAACTTTCTGAATATTTTCGGGTTCAATCCTTAATGCAGTAAGCATACCATTGTGGTGGTCTACTTTCAACTTAAAGTCTGAATCTACTATTGACTTTAACAGATTTCACTCTGTTATCCTTAGATTAGCCATGTTCGTAGCTGACTTTCGATTTAAGGCATCTGCCACCTTATTCACCTTTCATGAGGGGTATCGTAACAGTCAAAATCTTTTAATAATTCCATCCACCTCCTCTGTCTCATATTCGATTCCTTTTTGTGAAAACATCTATTTCAAGCTCTATCCTAAGTGCAACTACCAAAGAGATTCAAATTTAAAGAATTCCACCTTCTCAACTCAATCGAACACACCATTTAGCCAAATTATTCCTATACCTTTGTCACCACCAATTCAAGCCTAAAATACAACACCATTCATTCGGTTCAAATTTCCATCAAGTATATCTCATGTCTCATCCTAAAGGATTATCACTTAGACTAATCATTCATCAAATCCACAACTTGAACTTTTACCTTTTCACCTTGGAAATACTATAACCACAATCAATCATATCCACTAATTCCACCAAACCCTTTTCAAACTAAGATCATCACCTAAAATTAAAAGTTGACCACTATCAATTAAACCTATTATTCCGACATATAAACCACAAATAATTTCATGTCTCATATGACCACTCAAACTCATGACTTCCAAGATCAATCTATACATACTAAATGCTTCCATGAAATGCATCGAGACTTCCAATGAAATCCTCTAATAGGAAGTCACTACTTAGCTCAAATGATCATAACTTAATCCTCGAATTCATAATTCACTCACCATAATTCACTTCTTAAGCCTTACTTGCAGCACTACGCTTAAGTGCTACACATGCTCTTTAGGTCCTTCAGAATATTAGGATATCATCAAATGAAGACAATCACAATTCGATCCAAATAAGGCTTAAATATCCTATTCATTAAATCCACGAATGCAGCTAAGGCATTCGTCGATCCAAATAGCATAACTATGAACTCGTAGTATCCATAGCGAGTCCTAAATACGGTCTTAGGAATGTCTTCTTTCTTACTCCTTAACCGATATCCTGATCTCAAGTCAATTTTAGAAAAGACCGAACTTCCTTGCAGTTGGTCAAATAGGTCATCAATTCTAGGTAATGAGTACTTACTCTTAACAATTACATGATTTAGTTGCTTATTATCAATGCACAAACGCATCGACCTGTCCTTCTTTTTCACAAACAAGAGTTCTACAAGCTTAACCATGCCTCCGCTGCGCCACTCTGATAGACTTATCCCATAAACACTACCTTTCCAGTTCAGTTCATAGTTCGGTTCACTCCCACCCCCTTTTGCCATTCTAGAAGCCTGCTAGGAGCCGCTCCTTGTTCAGGTCCTCTGACCTCGGCGTCCACTCCCCGCCCTCATCAAACCGGCACGTTACAGGTACACCAGCTTTCGCCTGGTTCGAACCCAAACTACACATCTACTTAAGGGTCTCATTTCAATAGGGATTAACTTACAGAGTTATTATCCGTTTTAGCCTATCCCATACTAGGCCTCATGGTTTCATCCTTGGCGCATGGGTAGGCACTATCTCAGGTAGCTCTTCATTTGAATAGAGTCTCTTACCTTATCGCGCATCACTCAATGTCACTTGTCTTCTTGATTCCATTCATTCTCTTAATATTTCTTGCTCTCCAAGCTGGGCCCTTTCATAAATTTCATTATAATCCCTCAAGCTCAGGAGCACTAGTCGTCTCCTACTACCTATCCTTAGGCCCTTAAGGAATCTCTTAACATTTTCCTCCCAATCCTCTATCAATCTAGGGACATACCTAGACAGCTCAGAAAGTTTCACTTCAGGAACAATTTGCGACTCAGTGCCACTAATTAGCTAAGAAGGAGAAGTAATGTTCATACGTTACTAAAGTCATATAAGTAACATAAAAGTTACTAGCACACAAAAGCAATATTACACTAGTTACCAGGGATCTACGAGTGAATACCCATCACCTGTTGTTTAAAGTTAGTCAACTACTCTTGGTTAGTACCTTATGGTGTGCATCATTTTATCCTCATTTCCATCTAAGGCTCCTTATCACTCCAAATAGACCATAGCACTGATACCAAAACAGGGATGTGGCACCCCTCGACGGCCCCCGATCTGATTAGGGTCACCACAATTCGCTTACCATTCACTTTTACTAATAACATGTCACTCTGATACCATTTCAATTGCAGCGGGTCCATACAACCTGGGGGTTTACATCTTTTAGATCGGTCCCTTGCGCAATTTATATACGGAAGCACATCCAACAACTCCCTTCCCTATATTCAAAAAACAATGCACACCAACTAAACATCTTATAAAAGTTAAAGCCAAACACGTTTATTTACATAAAGCAGATGGACATCTTTAGTCGGTACATCGAAATGCCCATGTTTCCTATACTCGGCTATACTTCAAAAGATGACCGACATCTCCTCCCACAATTGTATGCTTAAGGTCCATCAACCAGTGTCGGCGTCCAAAGTTCCCTCCTTTGCTATCCTTCTCCTTGCGATCATATCCCGCTCAATCCGTCTACTAATCTGAAATGTTGGTCCCCAAAAGGGGTGAGTACAACCACTTAGCAGGTAAAGGAATCCAATAACCACTCAATGCATCATACAAGTCATACATGTATTGCAGGCATTAGTTACCTCGAAGCCATGCATATACTATCATGCATCATCACCACAATCATAACACATACATGTGTATCATTATGTCATACTCATATCATCGTCATCATGACATTATTATATCACACACATGTCATCATCATCAGATACATGACACCATCATACCATACACATGTCATCATCATCATATCATACACATGTCATCATCATCATGACATCATCATATCACAACATATATGCATGTCATCGTGCCATGGGTGATCATCATCGTGTCATATCATATCATGCATGGTTCAATTTCCACTTTTAGCTTTCAATTTGATCACCACATCACCCTTCCTCGGATCATCAATTTCATCTCATATTTTACACTCGCACCCCATCGCGAGAAAAACCTCCGACATTCAGTCATTCAAGGCCACCGGGCATCCGGCCCCCCACATTCCAAGCATCTCGCATCCCAACTGGCATCACGAGGCATCCTCTCAGGCAAAGACCTCCGACGAGACTTCCGGCATTTACACTCTTTGGCCGGGCATCACGCATCCCAACTAGCATCACAAGGCATCCCCCCGGGCACAAACCTCCAGGGCTTCCGGAATTACGTACCAACATACCACCAGGATCCCCCCTCCGCTGGAATTACGTACCATATACCATCGAGCATCTCGAAACTCCCAAGGAAATCTCCGGGGCTTGCCATGAAAATGGTTTCCCCTACCCTCCGAAATTACGTACCGACATACCACCAGGCCTCCCCTGGAATTACGTACCATATACCACCGGGCATCCCGACACTCCTAGGGAATCGTCGGCTCACACCTCTGACGGTCTTCTCATCACCACGATGCATGTTCTTATACATCTCATTTTTAATTTCACATTCACAATTATGGCTCAATTTCAACATGGCATGCGATGTGATGGCAACCAAGATCATATTCATCATTGAATTCATACATGCATCTCAATTCATTGTCATGCATACATCAAGACCTCATCATACATGCAACATGGTACAATTATTCATAAAATAAAATGTACCAATTAAAGTAATCCATTTATCATGCCCCCTTTTACATTTATTTATATTCCAGCTTATGCCTCTTTCAAAAATATTTAATTTAAATATCTATATGATTCTCAAAAATCATAAAATTAAAGCAAGTGATAGACAAGACAATAGGATAATGATTTCGTGCAAAATACATGGCCAAATAGAATTTCACACAAATCCATAATTCACACAAAACAGCATGTAATTTTCGGATGAAATCAGAATGCACAGTTTCCGAAATAATTTGATTAAAATATCCATATGATCTCAAAAAATTACGAAATTTTACCAAGTTATAGCCAAGACACTAAGGTAAATTTTTCATGAAGACTTCCAAGTCATATTCTTTTTATATTATTTTCTACAGTCATACGAAGCTTCTGGATCTAACACTGAATCGTCCAGTGCATGCTTCTCCGAAATACTGAGTCTTCACCTACCTATTCTTCCTCGTTTCCTCTGAAATTTGGATATGTTCTACATCAAGATGTTCTCTACAAGTTTCATGGAGAGATCTAAGTCCAATATCCAGATTATAGTCGTCATTTAGGTCCATGAATTATCGGGTGTCCTGTACCACGTCTCCAGAATTATCGTCTTCAAGATTAAGTCGATTTACTAGGTTATACTTGTTCATTTTACTTCAAATTTGAGTATGTTATATTTTAAGATATCCCCTACAACTTTCATGAAGAAATCGAAGAGGGATTCTTAGCACAAATCAACATGCAACCACAAATCCATCAAGATATCAATGAAATTATTCCAGATCTGAGGTCTCCATAGAACGAGAGTTTGACCCCTCAAATCTCCATAATTATCCACTAACTTTTACTATGTTGTAATATAAGAAGCTACAACTTTGATGAAGATATAGAAACCAAAATCAAACTCTAAACATGCATGGAAGCTAACACAACATTCTGACTCAAACTGTCCAAGCGAAAACAGCAACACCACTCAAAAACAAGCCATCCAAGCTTCGGTTTCCCCCTTCCAATCACTCAAATTCGACACTATACCAACCATACATGTAACACACACACATGCAAGAGCAGCAAAAGGACTCCAACTTGCCTCTATACCGGTCGGACGACGGCACACGGCGGCGATCACGGCGGCACACGGCGGACGGACGGCAACTCCTCCTCTCGGCTTCTCCTCTCTTGGCCGCTCACTCTCTCAATCACGATTCTCTCTCTCTCTCTTTGGCCGAATAGCACCAACCGGCCACCCTCTCTCTCTCCTCTTCCTTTTATTTCCTCTAAACTTAATCATTGCAGCTGCATGTGGCCGCCGAAGATGGCCAATGGGGGCAGCTACACCTTGCGCAACCCCCATGCCACTTGGCAGTTCGCATGCAAGGCTTGTGGGCTTGAATTGGGCCGGCAAATGGGCTGGTCGACAGTGCCTCCTTGGCTCCAATGGGTCGGCCATCTTGGCCCATTAAAAGTCCTCTCTTGGACCTAAGGCCCAAGCCTAATTAAATCCCTATTTCACTTTTAATAATTCACTTTTAAATTCTTTCTTTTATAGATTTCATGTCCTAAATTTCACATGGCCAAAATCTTGTAACCTTTTATTTCTAGGAATTTAATTTATGAGGTGCATAGCCAAGCATAGATTATTAATTTATCCTATAGTCTTAATTTCAAAATTCATGAACACAAGCATCTATCACTTAGCCTTAAAGAAAACTAATGGGCTTTAATTCCTCTAGGACTATCTTGAATTTTTGGGATGCCACATACACCCCGAATCCCTCTGACTCGAGCTCTGGATCCTCCATGACACCTTTCGAGATATCGATGTCCATGGGGTAACCTACCTCCCCATCCTCCGTTCCCAGGGGGCGGTCTATGAAAACCCTGCAGGGGACCCTCCCGAGCACCATTGCACTCTTTAATGAACCACGCCTTGAAGTGATGAAGCACCACATGAAGGAGGCCCTCATCGACCCAAATTGTGGTCACAACTAACTTGCGAGTCTCGGTGGTCCCGGGGATAGGGAAGAAGGTAGAATCTATTCCATCTCCCATGGAACCCCAAAATGAACTGGACGTATCTCCATACTAAGGACCTGAAAAAGGTTAACCACTACGAGGTGAAATAAATCTTAGTGAGTCTACAACCTAAACTCTAATTAGGACACAAATTCGCCTTGAAGATGGTCCTAAACGCGCACTATACAAAACTCACCTCGCCTCAGCACGTCTTTGCATATTAGCGCATCACATATGCATTTATATACAACAAGCATAATTAATAACTGAAACAGATAATTCTAACCCTTCAAACATTCACATGGGTTCCGATTATAAGGTAAAACTATAATGACACGTCATATACCGTGCCACACAATTTTGCCCCATAATCAAGCGCAATAGCACAACCATTAAGGTGTGTTCCGATTATTACGACCCATTGGCCATGGCTAACTCAAAAGTCGGCGGTCATCTGGCGTAACCGGGCATCATTCTGCCCCATCAGGAACAACAATGTCTAGCACTACCTGTCTAGACGGCATTCCATAAATGAGCATCAGCCCGACCTCCACTGCGACTCAGCATCCATTGATGTGGGACATTCGAACTTAATCAGGCATCGACCTCCACTGCGACTCGGCACTACCCGTCCTATTCTCTTGTCGGGTGACGGGTTCTGATAGTGATCATATGAGCACATATTTAGCCAAAAACACCGTGCTTTGCATTCAAATACCTCGTTTTCAAATAATGAACTTGGCCACTTTTTCTTCATATTAAAAATTCCCAGTAAAATAATCGCGTGTTGTTACGTATTTAAATTGAATCATTAAACATAGTACACTCCCATTTAAAAACTCCACTATTTTATAAGTACATAAAAGTTTGCGTTGAAACTTGACACCTAGCATTTTTCTATTTAAATGCCCATAAAATCGAGTTTTGCAATAATAATAAATAACTACCACCAAGCAATCAATTACACATCATAGCACATACAAGCCATCAAAATCACACAAAATTCCATCCAGAAGAAGAAGTGTAAAATTCTACGAAACGGTTATTTTGTCACTAATTACGCTAATTACAATTAATTAAGTAAATCATGATTAATTAAGTTAATCCACTTAATTAACCTAACAATGGTTAACTAACTTAACCAAGCTAATTAACTCTAATCCACCTTAGCACTAATCTAACACTCTAAGCGCAATTAACAGCCTAATCAAGGATTAGGGAGTTAACTCACTGGATTAGGATGGTGGTGGGCTCATGGCGACGGCAATGCAACGGTGGCGAGAACTCGAGACAACCGCCACTTACACGGAGGCTCAACGGCGGCTGTGGCCACAAGGTGGGCTCATGGCCAAGGGTGTTTGGCTACTGGTGGCTACTGACACTAGCGGGTAGAGGCAAATGGTGAGCCGGTGGCCGGTGATGGCACATGTGGCGGCTGGCGATGAGCTGAGGTGTTGGGCATGGGGAAGCTGGACACGGCTTTTGGCGGACGGTGTGAGGTGTAGGCAGCTGAACAGGCAGTTGCTGGAGTTAGGCGTGAAGGCTGTTGGGCGAATAGACGAGTGGTGTGGGTTGGATGATTAGAGTTGGTAGGACGTACGGTGAGGTCAAGACAAGCTGGTGGCGAAGCTGGCTATCTTGACGGTGGTGATGGGATGACGTGAAGGTGCTTTGTTGGAGTGGTGCTGTCAAAGAGTTGGTGTCGGGATGATGGGTGGTGGGTTGGCGATGGATTGCTGCAAGTGGCATGATGGTGCTGGTGGAATGTGGTGAGTGAGTGGTGGTGCTGGCATGAATGGTGGGTGGACGTGAGGGATGGTGAAGGTGATGGCGTCATGGATGGGGGCTATTCTGGTTATGGTGATGGCGGTAGCAACAAGATGAAGAAGATGGAGCTGAGGGAAGAAGGAAATGGAGGAGATGGGCAACAAGAGGTTCATGCATTAGAAGAAGGAAGAAGAGTGGGAGAGAGAGAGAACAAGGGAGTCAAGGCAACAACCAATCAAAAATCGATAGTCGATGCAAAGACGCAATGAACCATCCTTCTACCTTACAAAAAGAATTGGTGTTCCCTAAGGCGATGCACTAAGACGTATAAATTCTTTGTCTAACAATTCTTGCATCTACACCTTCAGTTCTTTCAACCCTGATAGTGTCATACGGTAAGGAGCTTTAGAAACTGGCTCCATCCCAGGGGCCAACTCAATCACGAACTCGATCTCCCTTTCTAGGGGTAAACCAGGTAATTCCTTGGGAAGATGTTAGAAAATTCCCATACCACAGCGATGTCCTCCATCTTCAGCTCCTCAACTGACATATCCACAACGATTGCCAAATAACCTTGGCAACCCGCCTCTAACAAACGGGTTGCCTCAAGCGACAAGATTAAGGTAATCGAGAGTTCTCCTTGACTTCCAATAAACCCGAAACTTTAACCCGTTAATGAGTTAAACTGAATCGATTTACGATAACAATCTACAATAGCTCATTACTTGGTGAGCCAATTTATGCCAATAATCACATCAAAGTCAAACCTGGCTAGCATAATTAAATCTATCATTTCCTCTCGCTCACCAATCACTAACTTGCAACCGGGACACCCTATCACAATCAACACTTTATCCTTCAACGAGGTGGATATACTAATGACTGTTCCCAATGGTTCTGGACTCAATCCTACCAACATAACAAATTGCTTAGCAATAAATAAATGTGTGGCTCGAGGGTTAAATAAAGCATAAGCAGCATGGTCGTTTAGCTAGACCGTACCTGTAACCACATCATGTGTGTCCTACGCCTCCCTTTGAGTGACAGCATACACCCTTCCTTGCATCGGAGGCCTGTTCAAAATGTCCTATCGTGCGTTCTGCGACACACTCCCCCTAGGTTGTCCTATCAGCGGCACTGGCACCTATGATCCCATGGACTTGTGCAGATAATCCTTGATCTGGTGGCCGTGCTAGCCACATCTATAACAAGCTCCCGTCCTAGCAAAACATGGGGCTAATATGTGTCTTCTTCCACAAAAATAGCACACGCCATTCGGGTTGGGTGTCGGCTTTCCAATCCCACCATTTTGGTTGGGTGGAATGGAATATCTTCCTCCTGTCATCGGCCTTTTCCCAAACTGATTTCTATCTCTGTTGGGCTTGAACTACGACCCAGATGTAGCGGCTCGCTCATTTAGATTTCTCTAGATCAACTAAGCCCTCTCGTACAACTCATTGTAGTCCTTAAGATTCAGCGGTACCAACAGATCCTTGATCTCTGGCCTTAAACCATCTCTGAACCTCTTCGCTCTATCCACCGAGTCTTCAATCAGCCTTGGTGCATACTTGGACAATTGAGTAAACTTCGCCTCATATGGATCCACTAACATCTGACTCTGCCGCAGACATTGGAATTTAGCCATCTTATGCTTTCTAGCATAATCTAAAATATACTTCCCGTAAAAGACTTCAACCAATGCATTGCACTCCAGAACCGTACCTTCGAGAAACACTCTCCCCTTGGTGGCTTCCCACAAAGTGCTCGCGTTACCTTATAACCGGTAGACCGCTAGGACTATCTTGTCTTCCTTAAAGCACCTCAGCAGTGCAAAGACTTTCTCTACCTCTCGTATCTAGAGGGTTGCAGCCTCGGGATCGCCCGCTCTAGAGAACCTCGGTCATTTTAAGCTTCAGGAACTGCTCCACCAATTTATGCATGAGCCGATCACCTTTACTATTTCTTGGTGGGACTTCAGTATGTGCGGCGGCAACAGCGGCAATGGCATTGGTGGCAACAATGGTGGTGGCGGTAGCAACAGCTTGGTTCTTAGCCTACTAACCCATCATATTCTCCAAAGTCTCTAGCGCCTGAACGATTCCATCCAGCTTGAGGTGGTACTCTTTCCCTCACGCTAGCCTGAGTCGGCGCTTTACCTCAGGCACCAATTCCAGTCAGCGTCCTTCCCTGAGTAATAGTCGAAACTGCCCTCTTTCAGGGAGTCCTCTGCTCAGGATCGCTCATCCTGTAGGATTTTTATAGAAACCTGCTTTCCAATTCTAACACAGAATTAGAAATCTGAATGACCAACACAAAATAATTAACCAATCACAGGCATCAGCATAAGGAAAATGTCTTTCCTACTAACTATCCCCTAACCCATCACACCTTAGAACTCCAAACATTGACTAGGCTCTAATACGACTTTGGGCGGGGTTGTCACGCCCCGAACCCCGGGCATGCGCACATCCCTCAGCAGTCAATTAAAAATGCAACGTCCTAGGACACGTCCTAACCCTTTCTTTTTATCTTTCAATTAAGCACATGCGGAAGCGAATTAAACAAACACCCGGCCAACAAACAAACATAAGGATAGTAAAAACATATTAGCGATTTTTCAGAAATGACGCTTTATAAACATACTAAGTTAACCCTAGGAGTTTATATACACAAGTCTGTCTCAAAAAGAACTGCTAGGCAACCTACACCTTGCATCCCTCCGACTTAGGCTCTAGATCCTCCATGACACCATCCGAGATATCGATGTCCATGGGGTGACTTACCTCCCCATCGACCCAAATCGTGGTCACAACTAACTAGCGAGTCTAAGTGGTCTTGGGGATATGGAAGAAGGTAGACTCAGATTCCATCTCCCACGGAACCCTAAAACGAACTGGACGTATATCCGTATTAAGGATCTGAAAAAGGTTAACCCCGACGGGGTGAGATAAATCTCAGTGAGTCAACAACCTAAATCTCGATTAGGATGTAAATTTGCCTCGAAGGCAATCCTAAACACGCACCATACAAAACTCACCTCGCATCGGTATGTCCCAGCATATTAGCACATCGAATATGCATTTATAGATACAACAAGTGTAATTAATAATCGAAACACATAATTCTAACCCTTCAAACATCCACAGGGTCCGATTATAAGGTAAAACTATTATGACATGTCTCATACTGTGCCACACAATTTTGCCCCATAATCAAGTGCAATAGCACAACCATTCAAGCGTGTTCCGATTATTACGACCCATTGGCTATGGCCAACTCAAAATTCAGCGGTCATCCGGCATAACCAGGCACCGTCCGCCCTGTCGAGCATGGCAACGTCTTGCACTACCCACCTAGACGGCATTCCATAAAGGAGCATCGGTCCGGCTTCCACCGCGACTCAGCATCCGTTAACGTGGATCATCCAAACTTAATCAGGCATCAACCCCCAAGACTCTCGTCGAGTGACAGGTTTTGATAGTGACCATACGAGCACATATTTAGCTAAAAACATCATGTTTTGCGTTCAAATACCTCATTTTCAAATAACGAACTTGGCCACTTTTTCTTCATATTAAAAATTCCCGGGAAAATAATCCTATGTGGTCACATATTTAAATCGAACCATTAAACATAGTACGCTCCCATTTTAAAACTCCACGATTTTATATGGTACATAAAAGTTGGCTTCAAAACACGACACCTAGCATTTTCTATTTAAGTGCCTAGAAAATTAAGACTTGTAATAATAATCAATAACTACCACCAAGCAATCAATTACACATCATAACACATATAAGCCATCAAAATCACACAAAATTCCATCCGGAAGAACGAGCGTAAAATTGTACGACATGACAAATCTGTCACTAATTACACTAATTATGATTAATTAAGTAAATCACAATTAATTAACTTATTCCATTTAATTAACTTAACCATGATTAATTAACCTAACCATGGTTGACTAAAGCTAACTAACCTAACCAAGCTAATTAACACTAATCCATCTTAGCACTAATCTAACCCTTAAGTGCAATTAACAGCCTAATAGAGAATTAAGGAGTTAACTCACTTGATTAGGACGGCAGTGGGCTCACAACAACGGCAACGTGACGGAGGCAACAACTCAAGACAACCACGGCTTGTACGGAGGCTCAACGGTGGTTGTGGCAGCAAGATGAGCTCACGGCCAAAGGGGTTTAGCTACTGGTGGCTACTGATGCTGTGGGTAGGGGTGGATCGTGAGCTAGTGGCTGGTGATGGCAAGAGTGGCGGCTGGTAATAGGCAGAGGTGCTAGGCACAGGGGAGTTGGATGCGGCTGTTGGCGAATAGCATGAGGTGCAGGCGGCTGGATAAGCAGTTGTTTGAGTTGGGCATGGAGGTTGCTAGGCGAACGGACGGGTGGTGTGACATCCTGAAATTCGACCCCATTTTGATAAAGTGAAATGGGCATTTCGTCGACGTGTTTATGGCCCTTTTTCTCTGAGCTGATCACTCACGAGTTAACTAACCTATTGGGTAAAGCCGTTAAGGGATGTATCAGCTGTAAAATTCCTAAAAGCTACCTAATTGGTTGGATTGAGCTAAAATCACGTCCGATTGATTTTTAACTATGAAATTGAACTCGATTTCAAGAATCAAATTTTAAGCGCGTCACAATTCTTATTTTTAGGATCCTGTCTCATCGCCCGTCAAATTGTTGATGTGTCCGAAATTTCAATAAAGAAATTATCGGAAGAAAAATTGAAGTCCGATAAGAAATTAGAAAGGGAAAGAGAAAAGAAAATCAAATAAGAAAAGTATTGTTGTTTATTTTTCTTTTTCTCTCTCTCTCCCTTCTCTTTTATTTTCTCTCTCTCTTCTCTCCCCTCTCCCTTTCCCCCTCGTGCGAATCCCCCACCGCCTACCTTTCTCTCTCTCTTCCCTTTTGACCGGTCAATACCTATCCTCTCTCTCTCTCTCTCTCTCTTTTTCTTCTTCTTCCTCGTGCAACAGAAGAAGCGAACCAGAAGAGGAAGCTTGAGCAAAAGCCGCCGTTCGCTGAAGCCGCTGTTGCCGTTCATCCCGCCGCCGCACCGCATGCCCATGCCCGCGCTCGTGTGCGCGCCGCTCGCCACCGTGTGCCGCCAGCTCTGTCCCTCGCACCTGGCGTTCCCCCGCGCGACCCAGCCGTTGCCCAGCCCCTGTTCGGCCACCTCCGGCCATCGTTCGACCCCACCGGACCTCCCCGGCGTCCCCCTCACCCTTCGTCGGCCTCCCTTCACCATTTTGGCCGCCGGAGTAGCCCCGGCCAGCCCCGACCAGCAACCCACGAAATGGGTTTCCAGCGGCTTTAGGCCCGCTTTTGAGCCGTTTCCGGGCCCCGAACCCGAGCCGTGCTTTGGAGTTTGTTGTTCCTCGCGTCGCCCCCATCGGATTGATCCGATTTGCACGCGATTTGGTGAGTAATCTCACTAATCTCGGATTAGTTGGCTAATTATGCTTAAGGTTAGTTTAGTTTTAATTAATTATGTTTAGGTTGTTAGATTAGAATAAATTAGCAATTATTAGTCAATTGTGATGCGATTTAGATAAATTGATTGCACAATTAGCAAGTAGACGTGGTCTACTAATTATTGGAAGCATCTCGGGAATTTTCCGACCCTTAATCGGGCTTCAATTTGGCGATTCGGGCCTAAGTGGGATTATTGGCATTTAAATATTATTTTTTGGAATTAAATTATTTATTTATTTATTTTCCGAAAATTCAACTAGGATGGCCCACGACCGGAAATTTATGCTGGTGATCGTGGTGCAGTCATTTTATTTAATTGGGCCTTATTTTGAGCTAAACGGAATTTTTAATATTTAATAATTAATTTTCGAAATTAATTGATTAATTAATTATTTTTCAGAAATGAAGATTGAGATGGTCGACGACCGAAATCTCGTGCTGATTGTCGTGGCGTAGTCCATTTATTTATTTGAGCTTTGAATTGTGCCAAATGGATTTAATTGTGGATATTTAGGATATGTTCCTAAATTGATTATTTGGGTAAATTGTGTACGAATTAAGGTTGTGGATAATTACTTTAGAAATGGAATAAATCATCATGAAAGGCACCTGGCTCAGTGAATAGTACATCATCTCGGAGAATGCACGTGGCTCGGTGATTTGGTATATCGCTTTGGAGAATGCATGTGGCTCAATGATTAATACGTCGCCTTGGAGAATACACGGGGCTTGATGATTAGATATGTCACCTCGGAGAATGCACATGGCTCGGTGACGAAGTATGTCGCCTTGGAGAATGCATGTGGCTCGGTGATTAGTTCTATCAGTTAGGACTGAAGAGCAATATATTATCAGCTTTGGGTGAGCATATGGTATACTATATCGGCCTTCGGGCGATATGTCAGCTTTGGGTGAGCAGTATACCGGTATACTATATTGACCTACGGGTGATATGTCAGCTTTGCGTGAGCAGTATACCTTATTATCAGCTTTGGGTGAGCTATGCTATATATTATCAGCTTTGGGTGAGCATATGGTATACTATATCGGCCTTCGGGCGATATGTCAGCTTTGGGTGAGCAGTATACCGGTATACTATATCGACCTACGGGCGATATGTCAGCTTTGGGTGAGTAGTATACCTTATTATCAGCTTTGGGTGAGCTATGCTATCTATTTATCAGCTTTGGGTGAGCAGTCCTGATTTGATAGGACTTCATAGATAGCATTGAATATGCCGACCGAGCATGGGTCGTGATGCCATGTAATCGACTAGGTCGATTGATCATTGCTTTGATTTGATGTTGTGAATTGATTGACTGATTGGAAATGACCGTGAGTTGTCTCGTTGGCATCAAATCGACTAGGTGATTTGATCGATGCTTTGATCTGTGATTTGATTGATTGTGCATTGAGATATTTAAAGTATCTGTATATAACCTTGAATTGCAGGTTGACATTGATGCCAGGGTACATCTTCTGCCCTGTGCATGTATAGGCAGCCTATAGTATAATAGTTTACTAATCAGGCTTAGTGGGGTAGAACTTGCTGAGACGTAGTCTCATCTTGGTTTGTGGAAAACATTTTAGGACCCCGATGAGAAGTTGAGGAGGAGAAGTCTGGGAAGGAGGACTCGGAGGTAAAACCTGAGGAGAAGGATTTTGGAAGAAGAATATAATCCCGAGAGGAGTCTTGAGTGCGGCCTGGATGGACTAAGAGTCTATCTTCTTTTGAGAATTCCTTTTGAAGTGAATAGTTATGAATTGGTTTGTGTTTTGTATAAAAGTTTAGTTATAAATTTTAATATGAAAAATATGGCCCTGCTTTTCTATCCCATCGTTTTATTGTCTGGGGATTTTAACTGCTTTCGCATGTGCTTAATAAATGAAAGGGTCGGCGATACATTGTCCTGGGATATCGCATTATAAAATCTACCAAGTGAGAATGATGTGTGCGTGCCCGAGGATCGGGGCGTGACAAGTGGTGTGGGCTGGACAGTTGAAGCTAGCTAGACGTACAGTGAGGTCCAGACGAGCTGGTGGCGAAGCTGGCTATTGTGGCGGTGGTGATGGGATTACGTGAAGGTGCTGCGGTGGAGTGGTGCTGTCAAGGAGTTGGTGTTGGGATGATGGGTGGTGAGCTCGCAATGGATAGCTATAGGTGGTGTGATGGTGCTGGTGGAATATGGTGAGTGAGTGGTGGTGCTGGCGTGAATGGTGGGTGGACATGAGGGATGGTGAAGGTGGTGGCGTGATGGATGGGACCTGTTTTGGTTGTGGTGATGGCGGCATCAACAAGATGAAGAAGAAGATGGAGTTGATGGAAGAAGGAAATGGAGGAGATGGGCAATAGGAGGCACGCATAAGAAGAAGGAAGAAGAGTGGGAGAGAGAGAGAACAATCGAGTCAAGGCACCAACCAATCAAAAACCTAGTAAAATATCTAACTCGTCATCATATTTACCCCAAAGTCTTCATGCCCTAAATTCCTTTGCTCCACCAATGACCACTTTTCCTCTTATTTCTTACAAACAAATCCTTTTTGGGCAGCAAAATAACTCAATTCTCCTCCCATCCGAATTTCACTTTTTCTTTTCTTTTTGTCTGAAAACCGTTTTTCAGCAAAATTCTGGACTCAACGAAAATTCGCTGAAAGATGAGACGACGTCCAATTAATGAATCGTGACACACTCGAACGTCCGCTTTTAGGGATATTAGCATGTTTGACCCATGGTCAATAATTTTCGATCCACGTTTATGCATCTTCGAATCGTAGACAACCCTCGGTCGTCATAAAATCGTAAGATTTCAATTACGTGTCCCGAATATAATATCGATAAAAAAATTGGGTTATTGCCGTTTGACACGAATATAGCAATCGTGCAGAACCACCCGTAATTCGACTACATAATTCCATTGAATTGACTTATATCTGATCGCAATTCGATTATAACGGTGTCATATTGACCCTTGCTGATTATTATGGTCGAGCGGTCGATTTCTAATCGAATTCTCTAGTCTGTCGCATTTATATCTCTTAACGGCCTCACCTAATAGATTAGTTAACTCGTGAGTGGCCAGCTCCGAGTAAAATGACCATAGGTGCATCAACGAAACAACCATTTCATATATCCAAATCAGTGGCCAAATTTTGGGATGTCACATAGGGTGTCCCTAGATTCATGCCGCTAGGATCATTCTCTCTAGCTTTCATCAGATGATGCGACTCACCGTCGATGGTTAGATCATGAGCATTTGATTCAAAAAGGATGTAGAGATTTTCCCCAACACTGCCATACCCTTCATCAAGCCCGAAATCAAGGGAGAGTCAAGCTACCACTCATTCAAGCTCATGTCGGTCACTCATGTGCCTGCTGGGATGATCATGAGAAAGCCCCAATTCTCAAAAGCATCATTAATGTTAAGCAAGGAATTGCTCAAAAATGGTTTTACCACTTGTAAAGGATTAGGTAGACTTGCCCAAGGCGTGCCAAATCTCATTGAGATGATCAAGAGGAACAAACGTAAAGGCTTAGGTTACCAATGCAACTGAGAGGGTCAAGGTAACCAAAATGACCCAAATATTAAGGGTAAGAGCTATCAACACCTTCTACCTCCTCCAACGAAGGATTTGTTTCTTGGCATGCCGAAGCTCCTGCAAGAAGAGGAAGTCATTGTCCATGATCTTGCCAAACTCTTTGAAGATGATATGGTTGGCATCATTGGTGAGGCTAACGAGCCTGCTTATCTCGTTATGTAAGGGATGTTTCTAGTTTCTGCTTTCCTTTTCAGTTGTATTCCATTCATTTCTCCCTTGCAAGGGAATTTCATTTTTTTTATTCATTCATATTTTGTAATAGCCTGGGTCATGAACTTTATTGATCCAAGACAATATATGCCGTAATGATGTTTTTGCATATCAATAAAATTCACACTTTTATTAATAGATGTATAAGGTATCCCAAACTAGTCCTATGATGATGCTTTAAGGCCTAGGCCTCCACACTATCAATAGTTTCAAAATATTTTAGTGGAATAAGGATGTCCGATGACATGAGGGCAAGTTCCCAATCAATTTTTTGAAAACTGGGAATTCAAAAATAAGTTTTTCACAACATATGCATGCATTACATTTTATTATGTTTACATACTAACTAGTTTTAGTTGCATCTTAGACATGACATTTCACATCATCATAGTCATATGCAAGGCTTGAATTCACATTTAAGAGATTATGACAAACCTAATTATTTTGACTTAGAGAATGAAGATGACCCCTAGGTTATTGCAAATGAATAACTCAGACATGAAGAATCCATACCTGTACTACTGAACAATCGATCCTCGTAAATTTAGGAGATTCAGAAAACCTCAAAGAAACAAAGATTGGGGCAAGTCATTCTCAGACATAAACTGATAAATTGGTGAAGCTCCTGAAAAAATACCAAGAAGCCTTCGCTTGGTTTTATGCCTAATATGCTCGAGATAGTGAAACATGTGTTACCACTCGATCCTAACATTCTGCTCAATAAGCAAAAGCTCATAAGGATAAAACCTAAGTTGCCTAAGAGAATTGAAGAGAAAGTCATGAAACTATTGAAGGTTGGTTTCATCGAAGTTACCCATTATGCTAACTAGATTGCTAACATAGTCCCAGTCATGAAGAAGGATGGACGAGTCCGACTATGCATTGACTACCATAACCCGAATAAGGCGAGTCCTAAAGATGACTTTCATTTGCCATATATCGATGCCATGGTCAATAGTATAGCTAGATTCAAGTTCTTCTCCTTCATGGACAGATTTTTTGGTTATTACCAAATCCGGATATATGAGGAAGATAGGATTAAAACGTCTTTTTATCACTCCATGTGAAACATTTTGTTACAAAATTATGCCATTTGGTTTGCAAAACATTAGGGCAACCTATCAACGAGCTATGGTAGAGTTGTTCCACGACATGATGCATATGGAGATTGAAGTCTATGTCGATAACATGATTGCAAAGTCAAGACAAAGGTGAAAACCATACTGAAGTCTTGAGAAAGCTATTTGACTGATTGAGGATGTTCAAGCTAAGGCTTCACCTTGCAAAATGCATATTTTGGGTCAAGTCTAGGAAGCTCCTCGAATTCATGGTTAACAATAAGGGCATTGAGATTGAACCCTCTAAGGTCAAGTCCGGGTTTAGATCTCAAGATCATGAAACATGTGTTACCACTCGATCCTAACATTCCGCTCAAGAAGCAAAAGCTCAGAAGGATAAAACCTAAGTTGCCTAAGAGAATTGAAGAGAAAGTCATGAAACTATTGAAGGTTGGTTTCATTGAAGTTATCAATTATGCTAACTAGATTGCTAAAATAGTCCCAGTCATAAAGTCCGAGTATGCGTTGACTACCACAACCCGAATAAGGCGAATCCTAAAGATGACTTTCATTTGCCATATATCGATGTCTTGGTCAATAGTATAGCTAGATTCAAGTTGTTCTCCTTTGTGGACAGATTTTTTGGTTATTACCAAATCTAGATAGATGAGGAAGATAGGACTAAAACATCTTTTATCACTCCATGGGAAACATTTTGTTACAAAATTATGCCATTTGGTTTGAAAAACGTTGGGGCAACCTATCAAAGAGATTGAAGTCTATGTTAATAACATGATTGCAAAGTCAAGACAAAGGTGAAAACCACACTGAAGTCTTAACAAAGCTATTTGACTGATTGAGATAGTTTAAGCTAAGGCTTAACCCTGCAAAATGCAAATTTAGGGTGAAGTCTAGGAAGCTCCTCGGATTCATGGTTAGCAATAAGGGCATTGAGATTGAACCCTCCAAGGTGACGGTCATATGTGACCTAAAAACTCTTTCCTATGTTAAAAAAGTTTGAAGCCAACTGGGAAGATTGAACTATGTGACAAGATTCATCTCCCAACTATCAGAAATTGCTAAGCCATTCTTTAAGCTGTTGAAGAAGAACATCAAAGTTAATTCGGACAAAGAATGCTAGAAATTCTTTGAAGAGCTTAAGCGATATCTTTCACAATCCCTTATTTTAGTACTGCCTACTCAAGGTGTACCTCTAATCTTGTATCTCACTATTTATGATGAGTCTTTGGAAGTTATATTGACGCAAAAATGACCAAAGGATGGTATAGAGCATGCCATATACTACCTCAGTAAGAAGTTCTTTACTTTTAAGGTTTGGTATCTCGAGGTGGAAAAAACATGTGTAGCTGTGATTTAGGTATTACATGATTGATAGGCCGGGTTTAGATCTCAAGATCATGAAACATGTGATACCACTCGATCCTAACATTTCACTCAAGAAGCAAAAGCACAGAAGGATAAAACCTAAGTTGCCTAAGAGAATTGAAGAGAAAGTCATGAAACTACTGAAGGTTGGTTTCATTGAAGTTATCAATTATGCTAACTAGATTGCTAATATGATCCCAATCATGAAGTCCGAGTATGCGTTGACTACCATGACCCGAATAAGGCGAATCCTAAAGATGACTTTCATTTGCCATATATCAATGTCTTGGTCAATAGTATAGCTAGATTCAAGTTGTTCTCCTTTGTGGATAGATTTTTTGGTTATTACCAAATCCGGATAGATGAGGAAGATAGGACTAAAACATCTTTTATCACTCCATGGGAAACATTTTGTTACAAAATTATGCCATTTGGTTTGAAAAACGTTCGGGCAACCTATCAAAGAGCTATGGTAGCGTTGTTCCAGGACATGATGCATAAGGAGATTGAGGTCTATGTCGATAACATGATTGCAAAGTCAAGACAAAGGTGAAAAACATATTGAAGTCTTAGAAAGCTATTTGACTAATTGAGAAAGTTTAATGAGAAAGCTATTTGACTAATTGAGAAAGTTTAAGCTAAGGCTTAACCCTACAAAATGCATATTTAGGGTGAAGTCCGAGGAGCTCCTCGGATTCATGGTTAGCAATAAGGGCATTGAGATTGAACCCTCCAAGGTGAAGGTCATATGTGACCTAAAAACTCCTTCCTATGTTAAAAAAGTTTGAACCCAATTGGGAAGATTGAACTATGTGACAAGATTCATCTCCGAACTATCAAAAATCGCTTGGCCATTCTTTAAGCTATTGAAGAAGAATGCCAAAGTTAATTCAGATGAAGAATGCTAGAAATTCTTCGAAGAGCTTAAGCGATATCTTTCACAATCCCTTATTTTAGTACTGCCTACTCAAGGTGTACCTCTAATGTTGTATCTCACTATTTATGATGAGTCTTTGGGAGTTATATTGGTACAAAAATGACCAAAGGATGGGATAGAGCATGCCATATACTACCTCAGTAAGAAGTTCTTTACTTTTGAGGTTTGGTATCCCAAGGTGGAAAAAACATGTGTAGTCGTGATTTGGGTATTACATGATTGAGGCAATATACCCTTCACCATTGCATCCTATTGGTGACTAAGAATGACCAATGAAATACCCTTTTGGAGAAGCCTGTGATGGGTGGAAGGCTCGCCAAATGGCAAATAGTATTCTCTGAGTTTGATAATCAAAGCATGGCATAGAAATCCGTCAAGGGTCGAACCATAGTTGACATGTTAGCTGACAATCCCGAGATGTCTGATGATTTGGTTGAAATTGATAAATAAATCCACTTGGTCTCTCATGATAAGTGGATCATGTATTTCGATGGTGCTTTAATCTTTTTGGTTCTGGCACTAGGGCAGTTTTGATATCCCTAGATGGCCAACATTACCCAGTGGCCGCAAAGCTGGTATTTCCTTGTACCAATAATATTTTTGAAAATGAAGCTTGTATTATTGATCTACAGTTGGCTATTGATACGAAAGTCAAAAAGCTTCAGGTTTATGGTGATTTCGTGTTCATCATCCTCCAGATGGAAGGTGAACGACAAACACAAGACATGAGGTTGATTCCTTACCACGAATATCTCAAAGGCCTGGTCAAGGAATTTGATGAAATCTGTTTTGATTATTTGCCAATATCACAAAATCAATTTGCTGATGCCCTAGCGACTTTATCATCAATGTCACAAGTAACTAACTACTTGAGCATTAATCCGTTACAAATCGGCATTTTGAAGAAACCTGCTTATTGCATGATGATTAAAGAAGAGCTAGATGGCCAATCATGGTATTATGATATCATGAATCACCTTCGAGAAAGTAAATTTCCTCAAGGGAGTCAAGTCAATGATTGAAAATATCCGATAAAATTGGCATCCAAATTCTTCCTTAGTGGAGGAGCTCTTAATAAAAAGTCCTTTGATTCAGTTTTACTAAAGTGTGTAGACACGCAAGAAGCCAAATTATTGATGAAAAAGATACATGAAGGAGAGTGCGATCCTTATTTGAACGGTCATCTCTTGGCAATAAAGATCATGAGGCTCAATTACTATTGATTAACCATGGAAGCTGATTTTATTCAACATATGAGGTGTTGTCACTGATGCCAAGTCTATGGAGACAAAATCAACGCTCCTCCTAATGAATTGCATCAAATGTCCGAAACTTGATCTTTCTCGATGTGGGGCATTAACATCATTAGACCAATTAATCTAAAGGCATTGAATGGACACCACTTTATCCTGGTGGCTATTGATTATTTTACCAAATGGATTGAAGCTAGTTCTTACAACCACATTACTGCAATGAGTGTGGCAAAATTCATCTTTTTGTGGGGGGATGACCAGTTTGGAAGGGTCCTAAAGCTGGCTTGTAAATTTTAAACGTTCAGAGTAAATAAATAAAGCATGTAGTATGCATGTGTGTTTTTCTTTACTATCCATTGTTGTTGTTGATTGATTATTGGAGGTTGTGCGCTTCTGCGTGTCCTTAATGGAAAGATAAAAAACAATGGGATGGTAATGCTTCCTCAATGGGACAATAACACTTCTTGGGACGTTGCAAATTAATCCCGATGTGGCAAATGTCGTGTTCTTGCAGCAAGGGTAAGGTCTGGGGTGTGACAAAATCAATTGCAAATCTCACACAAGCCTAAACAATGTAGGTTCACAAAATGATTTCTTTTGTCCTTCAAACCAAGTCTAGATGGACTAAGAAATGAAACTCTAGTAGCTTGATAGACAATGAACGGGACGAGTTAATTGTTCAAATGATGAGTACTGTTGTACTTTAATTGACATTTGATACTCTTATGGTTTTATTAGTCTATAAATCTTGAAGGATATACTAGTTTTGATACCTGGTTTTAAGTTGACGCATAAAAAAAGGTAAAAATCAAGATTAGGGCTTTCAACCATGATGGGGCTTGTTTATTGACCAAAAAGTGTCGTTTTTATTTATTTATTTCTTTTGCATTCTCACTTGTATGGATTTCCCTATTCATTTTCAACAAAAACCCAAAAAGTCAAAAGGTTAACTTTTAAGTTGACTTTTTTATCAACATTTTAACCAAAAGTCAACCTTGCGCCCAAAAATTGGTTTTCCACCCAAAAAGATGTCAAATGTCTTTAATTTCACTCTATCAAATTAATATTTCAAAAATCCAAATATTTGACTCAAAAATCAACCTTTAAGAAAAGTCAATAATATGATTGATTTATGATCAAACTTTTGACAAAAATATTTTAAAAAAAAAATCCACAAAGCACTTCATTTTCCAAAAATCAATTAAGAACCTTGTTTTCTGAATTTTTCAGTTTCAGGTTCAAAATTGACCAAAAATATTTCATTCTAGTCTTAATTAGGTCTAGTTCTTTTTGTTGACTTTTGATCTAGAGGTAATTACTCATTCACTCATTCGACCAATTTCAAGATCAGGCATGTCATGCATGAATTGCCATTTTTTTGCCCTAGATTAGGGATTCAAATCAATTTTTCATGATTTGCATATCGACACCTATGTTCAACTCCTTTTCTTAGTGATATTCCAAATCCGGGGTCATTTTTGGGAGATATACTTAGGTACATTCTAATTTTGTCGATTCGGCTTATTCAAAGATTAGGAAACCTAGCTAGGGTGCTCCAATTGATGTAATCCGACTTAGCCCATTCTAGACTAGAATGTAATTGAAGTAATTGAGCTTCAATTTGGCTAATTGAAGTTCAATTGAAAATATCAGTTTAGCTTGTGGCCTCACTTCAACAAGAATTCAATGAATTTGAATATTTTGTGCACAATTAGTCGACTTGAGATAGTCCAATTGCATGTCATTTAATCCGATTCATGTAGGAAATTTTATTTTTGTTTAAATTGGGTAAAATTAGAAAAATCAGAACAATATTCGGACAAAAATTCAACTTGGCCAACAAGGCATTGACCAACGTTGATCGGCACTAATTAGATTTAATCGGTGTTGACCAGTGAATTTTTCCAATCTTTTTTTGGACAGGAACCACCCTTAGCTAGCCAGCCTCATGGCCAATGCACCTATGCCCTTAATTTTGGAATTTACAATTTTGCATTGGATTGTTGCAAAAGTTACAAAAAAATACCTCCTTAATTAAGGTTTAATCGTTTAATCAATCATAGCCGTCCATCCTTGATACATCATGACTATTCAATTTAAACATGTGATGGACTTGGGTGTCATCTTACGGCTATTGAGTTTGTTAAGAGGAAAGATGGCATCCTAGCCCTTGGATCGATCCAAAGGCTAGGATGGCCTCTCTCATGCACACATAAATATCATTTCTCTCTAAAAAATGGGGCCTTGTGGGATTTTAGATCTAAAATGTCAAAAGGGAGGATCTCTCTCTTTCTTTTTTCTCTCTCTCCCTCTCTTATATTCTTATGTGATTTTCTCCCCCTTGGCCGCACCACCCTTGCCAGTGAGCTCTTCGGTGTTGCCACCCACCATAGCATCCCTCACAACCTCTCTAAGTAGCTACCTTCTCTTCTTTGCGGACAAAGATGACGCCACCATTCATCACTCCTGTTCCAATCTGATAAAAGCAATGTGCAGTGGTCCCCTGGCGTCCAAATCAGATCAGCAATGTTCCTTTGGCTTCCTCAAGTTCTAGGTGGTCGAGATTAATCAAAGAAGCCATTGGTGGTCTTTCAGTGCCCGATCTGGTAGCTGTTCTATCCCGTAACAAATTAGAGCAAATACTGCGTTCTCTTCCCATCTCCGGCAATCTTGGCCCCTCTTGGAGGGTCCTTGACGTTCTTAGGTGTCACTGTGGCTTGGTGATAGTTCACGAGAGTTCATTTTGCATAAAGAGGTAGGTTCTCTCGCCTTGAGCTCGATGAAGCGAGGTCTTGATAGGAGATCGGGGCTATATCTCATCCAAGGGATTCATCTATGTGGTTTATGATCACTTGATGATATTTATGATGTATTAGAATGGAAGTAAATAGGCTATGATGACGATGATATGTTTGATTGCTTGGATGATTATTGTTTCTGCAATTTTTGTGCTCTTAGAATTGACTTGCTGTTTTGGCTAAGTCGAGGTCTTAGATGACCTCTTTTCAATTTGGACTCCTCTAGAAATAGGAAGTATTTGTACGAGCATCAAATTGATAGGTCACACATCCCGATTGGATCACATTGGCCCCCTGAAAAACATGTTACAATCTGCTCGATCCGTGCAGGTTTTTAGCACTCTTAGGGTTTTGACCTTGGTCCGCCTCTAATTTTGTCATCTTTTTTCCTGATTTCTGTGATGATTTCTAACTTAACTTGTCTTCATGAAAGTTGAGAATGTCTTGTAATTTTTTCAGATTTTTTGGACAAGTTTAGATAGGTCAAATTTGCATAGATCTAAAAATTGGTTAGTCTATCTTGTTTTCATCCAATATGAACTTAGGTAGATTTTGAAAGGGCTACTACAAACACCTAATGAGGGGGTGAATAGGTGTATAAAAATTTCCGCAATACTTAGCAGAAGTAATTTGTTTTTAGAAGATGATAGACTAAGAACGTAATGAATATTTGAACGAAAGTAAAGAATTCAAGGAAAGAGAATTAGAACACAATATTTATAGCGGTTCGGCTTAGATCAAGCCTACGTCCATTCTTTTGCGCTGACAGCCCATTGGCTGGATTCCACTATGAATCAAAAGAGATTTTACAACTTGTGATCTTCAACTTTCTCAGTGATAAGTCTCTACTGATCTCTCACAAAGTCTCACCAAGTATCTCTCTCTTTTGTACACAATTTTGAGCTTAACAAATGAAACAGTAAGTAGCTGGAGAGCTTTAGACTTTGGAATTCATCTTTTCACGCAAACTTCGAACAACTTGAGAGTCCACCTTAAATACTCCTTCATGGCTTCATAACCATTGGCACTTACCAAAGGAATTCTTCCAATCTACCCGTTGGACAGAATCAATCAAGGGGATCTTTGAGTCATTAGAAGATTGTGACGAAAGCCCATCATTCATGTTCGTCCATACAATCGGAATCTTTGGTTTCCATAAGTAGAACTTTCCAAGTCGCTTGCCTTTCAAACGATCTTCATATCGGAGTAAGTTCTAATAGGAATGATCAATCAAGTAAATGTCAAATCCAGCCAAAAGAGCTTCTAGAAACCATATGAATCGAATCCTTGAAGATAAATTTGCATCTGGATAAGTCTTCGTTCTTTAGTTTGGAAATTGTCAGTGAGGGCAAACTTTTAAACTAAAGTCTCGTGTCTTCAAATTTTGACAAAAGAGTCTAGAGTTCTTCAGAACATAACTTTTGAGTCTGCAAGTCTTCAAACTAGACTTTTGGAAATTTTTTGTCAACTTCAAAATATCAATGGAGTTTTCTCTAACAATTTCCCCATTTTTGATGGTGACAAAACTTTCCCGTAAATTGAATAATTTTGACCTGCAAAACAACAGTTAAGCAATACGTGATAAAATGATTATCTAGTTGTAATCAGTATCACAAACTAAGTAATTGCAAGTGTCTAAAGTTCAAATCCAAACAGTTCAAAGTCGGTCCAAAACCAAACCATAAAGTACCAAAGTCAAAATCATCAAAAGGTTCCAAAAACCAAAAAGCAATTGATCAGTCAAATCTGCATACAACAAACTCTCCCCCTTTTTGTCATAGCAAAAAGTGAGGAATGACCATAGAGAGAGTTGGGAAAAATCATGGCTGTTTAGGGATACGAACGATATGGAAATCCCCCATAGACTTGATAGTCTCCTCTAGCTTCTTCATTGTCTCCTTCAGTTGCTCAATATCTTCACCCTGTGCAGTTCCGTGCACTTGAAGCTTTAGGGCTTGTATATGTTCATGTTGAGAGTCTAAAGCAGACTAGAAAGCAGTTTTAAGGTGTTTGATCTCACACTTCATCCCATATTGCTGAGCCTTCACACCCAAAAGTATTTCCAACAACCTTTGAAAGTTTGCCGTCAATTTTGTTGTAGCGCTTGGTTCAGTAGTAGTTCGATCATCAAGGCTAGGAGAGGATTCCTCAACATTTGCTTCAGGATATTTAGAGGCATAGATATCCTCTGGATCTGCTAGAGATCTACTTACATCACTACTAAAGATAGGTGAAGAAGTACCTCTTATTCTAGCAGTTCCCCCTATTTTTGTGCCTTCAGGTGGAGAAAATAATTCTTCTTCTTGTCCGTGCTCTGCTTCAGCACCTGAGTGATGTTGTTCGACTCTTGTAGCTCCACTTCGAGTCTTTCAGAATCCTTGGACAAGGATATAGCATATGCTGGTGCAAAAGAGTCATCTTGACCCTCATCTTCCTCTTCTTCTCTTCATCTTCCTTCTTCCTCTGTTCTTTCTTCACCTCTCTTCTCTGTTTCTGCTCTTTCTCTGTTCTCTCTGTCCTCTGGCTCTTTGAAGCTACAAAACTCAGTAAATTACGCAAGGCGGAGAGAATGATATTGTCCTCATCTTCTTTATCTTGCAAGATAATGGTTCTCCTCTTGTTGGTTGGTGCGGTCATGGGCTCCTTGCCTTTTCTTTTGGTTCTTGCAGGGTCTTGTTTTGCCTTGACAAGGGTCTTCCCCTTCAAGTGCTCCAATTCCTTATTCATCTCCTTCAGACACATCTTTGAAACCATTTTCAGCCCAATCACAATTGGAGGAATGGTTCTAACACAAAGAGGAGCGAGAAGCTGAATTTTGAAATGTCTAAAGAGTCGAGTGACAAGCACAGAATAAGGAAGCTGCCCCTTGTCCTTCACAACTGTCCTATGCATATGCTTGAGGATAGTGTGAGGCAATGAGAACTTATAGCCAATGTTGATTGCATACATCAACTTCGCTTCAGAATGAGAGACATCGGTCTTCAAAGTGGATTTGGGTCTTATGCAGTTGATCACGATCTTGTGAAGTAGGATATTGGAGGCATTCATTCTAGTGTAAGAAATCTTGCCCTCAGCAATTCTGTCTCGAACAAGAGCCAAAGTCGCATGACCAACAGACACACTAATTGGTTGGAAAATCCCTCTTTGTCTTTACCTGTAAGACAAAATCTATCTGCCAAAGTATCCACATCAACGACCAATTCTTTGTCCCTAACCGTAAAACAAAATCTATTTACATCTAGAAAAGACATATTTGAATAGAAATAGGTAGTGAGTTAAGGATAGGCTTCAGTAGATTCTGAGCAAAAACGTTCAAGTTGAAGAAGTGCAAACTTCTTCCTTAGTTGCACTTTCAAGGAGTCAAGAAAATCAAAATCCACACTTCTAGGATTCATAACCCCTCTCTTCAGCAGATTCGAATAAGTCCTCTTGTGGTCCTTGGAATGGAATAAACTCGTTCCCTCTCCACAAATAGTTGCAGCAACACCCATTCTATGCTAGAAATGAGTATACATTCTCTCATCATTATCCTTCCCTTCAGGTTGATTAAAACCACCCATGCGCGGATCACTTGGAAAGTTGACAAAAGTCATTGTTGCATAACCTTTAGGCACAATACAAAACTTTTTCTTGGTAACCAAAAAGAAAGTTTCGTTATTGTAACCATTTGATCGCAAAAACTCATCGATCAAAGTCATTGCCGAACCACCCATCTTTAAGTTTGAGTAGAGTCTAAACAGAATTTGGGGTTTTTGAGTTCTTATAGATTATACATCTTCAATGATCTCTTCTTCTGCTTTTGGAGGATCTTGTGTCGCTTTTTGTGAGGAGTGATGCTGTTGAGAATGTTGTTGTGGTTGTTGATGAGTAGAATCTTCTTCTTCAATTAAGTCGAAGTGGGTAGGACCCTCAGGCATGTGCTGTGGTCCCATGTTTGTAATTCTCAAAGATTTTCTCTGGAAAGACATTGTCACTGTCGAGGACAATTTCTCGAACTTGCTCGTTGAAAAAGATGAGAACTTTATGGAACAAACTCGAGAGAAATGAGAGAAAAAAGGATCTCTTTATTCTAGGGTTTGAATGAGCATTAATGGAGAAGAAGAATTTTGATTGTATACAAGCAAGTGAAACGGGATATATGAAAAGTCATAAAGGAAAAAAGTAAAAACTGTCTTTTTCAAAAATAAAAACTGCCTTATTGAAAATGAAAAACTACCATAAATTCAAGGATAATTCCTAAAATGAAATAGGCAAGTAGTGATTCAAAAATCAATTTACCTTTTCAAAGCTTTATCCAAAAATAAACTCATATTCAATTAGAAAGTACTAACTTACAGTCATAACTTCTAGATACTCTAAGTCTAAACATTTTCAGACTTTACCCAGTAGAGGATATGATGTTCAGTCTTGCACGAATAGACTCAAATAAATTTTTCTCCAATGGCTTTGTGAATATGTCCGCCAATTGTTTTTTTGAGTCTATGAACTGGATCATAACTTCTCCGTTCTGAAGATGATCTCGAAGGAAGTGGTGTTGAATTTCTATATGTTTTGCTCTTGAATGAAGAATTAGATTTTTTTGTGAGATTAATGGCACTGGTGTTATCACATTTGATCTCGGTGCATGATTTTTCAATTCCAAAATCTCTAAGTCGTTGCCTTATCCACAAAATTTGTGAACAACAACTTTCAAGAGCCACATATTCTGCATCAGTTGTTGAAAGAGCTACAGTACTTTGTTTTCTTGAAAACCATGATACCGGCTTGTTGCCCAGCAATTGACAGGTATCGGAAGTAGTCTCTCTATCAATCCTACAACCTGCTAAATCTACATCTGAATAACCACGAAGAGTAAAGTCTCCTTCTTTGGAATACCACAGACCTAGCTTTGGAGTCGTTGCAACGTATTTGATGATGCGCTTTGCAGAACTTATTCTTTGGGATTTGATTGGAATCTGAAACAAATAAAAACACTAAACAAAATGTCAAGTCTAGATCCAATAAGATAAAGAAGTGAGCCAATAATACTCCTGTATAGCTTCTGGTCTACATTCTTTCCTTCTTCATCTTTATCTAGCTTGGAAGAACTTGACATAGGTGTGGCACCCCACAAACGGCCCCCAAACTATTAGGGTCGCCATATCTCACTTACCTTTTACTTGACTTGGTAATTTTCACTTTGATAACATAAAGTTGTAATGGGTTGATATGTCCTGAGGGTTTGTATTATCTCAATTGGTCCCAGCGTAGTTCATATAATGGAAGCATATTCGACATCTCCCTAACCCATACTCAAACTAAATAATACAATGCAATGTACACCAACTACACATTTCTCATATATATAAGTTAGAGCCGAACCACTTTTATTTACATAATTCGATCGGACATTAAGAGTCGGTACATCCAAGGCTTTATTAAGCTCGGCTATAACCAAAAGTACCCGACCCCACAGCAGTCATGTACACCGATCCCTCATCCAGTGTCGGCTATCCAAAAAGTGTCATCCACTACCCATCACACGGACAATCACACCTAGCCCAGTCCATCGGCTGGCAGCGGCGGCAGCATCCTCATCATGATCCTGTCACGACGAACATGCACGAGCAGGAACTCTTGGACTACAGGTCCATCAAGTAGACCCATGTCATACATAAGTAAGACTCGAACATGGATGAATACCAATCCATGAACACCAATACAAGAGTGCTCCGAACACTCAACCTTGACGTTAGACGGTAAGCCATAAAAAGTATCACATGTGACCGGTAACAGAGGCATCTCTTAATTTGAAATGTTCATCCCAAAAAGGGGTGAGTACAACCACTTAGCAGTAAAAGATTCATCAAGCTATATCAAGCATTACTATTAATATCCAGATTCAAGTATGGTAGACAAAAACAGGAAATTAGAGAATAGGTATGTATCAGAATCATGAAATCCTTCAATGTGATGACAACATATCCAAGAAAGACAAATTTCAATCATAGGGCCAAACTGAAATATCACGTTCTGTTCCATGCCATACACTTAATCTTATATCTAGACCCCACACATTTATAGTAGAATCATTCATTATATCATTCAAAAGGGTTTCATCCCCGGAGGACCAATATCTGCATCTCTCCGGCATTCACATCCCTCCAGGCATCACGAAAGTCTCCAGCATTCAGCCACTTAGGGCCACCGGGCATCTGGAGCGAATCACGCCTCCAGGCATCTCATACCCCACCTGGCATTACCAGGAACCTCGAGGGCCTCCCATGAAAATGGTTACCCTAGCCATCCGGAATTACGTACCGACAAGCATAACACCAGGCATCCCGAAACTCCCGGGGAAAAACCTTTGGCATTCAACCATTTAAGGCCACCAGGCATCCACAAGGCATTGACTCACTCAATCCTTTGGGCATCCCGACTCCCGGGGCATCGTTGACCCAAGGGTCCAACGGTAACAATTTAACATTTTAAATTTTCAAGAATCCTTTCAAATGCCAAGAACAATCCATTTCATGCATTCACTATCCAATCTTAATACTGCACAAATGTCCACAACCAGTACCATCATATCACATAACCATTACAAATCATATTCACTTTTGGGACATTTTTGTGAAAATTCGAAAATAGAACAATTCGATTTTACCATGCACAGCTCTGGTAAATATTTCGAAATAAATACTAAATGACCTTACAAAATTGTGAAATTTTAACATGTTATAAATGAGACTTTAAGAAAAAATTTCGTGAAGAACACCATGCTAAATTCCTTACATATCAAGAGTAAAAATTCCGGTATTCCTTATTGACGTTCTGTAAAATTTCCAGATTTAACATTTCCGTATAAAAATCATTTCGTCGACCAAATATTGTCTATTTATGCTAAATTTTTTATATGTTACTCTTACAGATGTGCTCTCCAACTTTTATGAAGGACTCAAAGTCAAATTTTAGCTAGGAAATTCCAGAAAAATCGTGAAATCACCAGTGGTCATGCTGTTCTTGCGAAAACAGTTTACTAGCCTAAAGAGAACTATTCCTACACTTTGAGTCTCGGTATCCAACGTCCACAGTCAAGATTTACAAGCATGTTACACCAAAATGCAGCCTCTTTACTTTCCAAAAATCCACGATGGCTAAATCCTTGAGTTCTCATTTCAATTCAAAAGTGAAATCCACCAAAACTTGCTCTATTTTTGCTCCATTACTTCGGCCAGCTTCATCTCCTTCAACACAAATAACATGCAGCTCCAAATTCCACCTTTTCTCACATCTACAAACTCCTCACTAGATAAAACAGCAAGCAAAACATAGATTGAAGAACTTCTACTTGCCTCGAGTTCAAAGCAACTGCAACAAGCAAAACGACAACTTGGGGCTCTGGGCACGGCTCAATCGATGGCGGAACTAGGCGGCATCGACGATGGCAGCTAGGACATGGCAGAAGACGGCCTTCCTCTTCCCCCCCACGGCCCGCACTCACCCCTCTCTCTCTCGCTTGAACTCTCCTCCTCTCTCTCTTGCTCGCTCGCCCGCTTGGTCTCTCTCTCTCTCTCTCTCTCTCTCTCTCTCTCTCTCTCTCTCTCTCTCGGCAGTTCCTCGATCAATCCACCTCCCCCTCTTCCTTTTGATTGCTTCATGGCTAGCAATCATTAGATTTTGCATGCAAGAGACACTTGGCTCCAAGAGGAAGACAAGTGTCTTCAACAAGAAGACAGGTGGAGGAGGTGGCGTGGCCTCCATCCGGTTCTCCTATGTGGGCCGACGGTTTGGGCCTCTTGGCCTGCTTTGGGCCCGAAAATTTTGGGCCAAGTTGTCCCATGTCCAATTTAAATAGCCCATAGAAAAAATATCAATAATAAGCCCATAATTCCTACACTACTTTAGGGCATTTGATTTTTATATAGGAATCAATATTATATTCCCATAACAAATTTCACATAGGAGGTTTGGTCCAAGAGATAAAATATCATGGCCGATGATGTAATTGTCCACATGGCCATTCAAAGACAATTTCCTTCCCTTAAAAGTTTAATATTTCCGGTTGTTGGAATTCTCGGATGCCACAATAGGTGTCTTTGTCGTTTTGCAATTCTCTAACCCAAACTTCTTGATGAGATCTTTCGCATACTTTTCTTGGTGAATGAAAATACCTTCCTTTGATTGTTTAACTTGTAATCCCAAAAAGAAAGTTAACTCACCCATTATACTCATCTCGAATTCATCTTGCATACACCTAGAAAACTTCTTGCATAGATTTTCATTAGGTGATCCAAAGATAATATCATCAACATAAATTTCAATAAGTATAAAAATGTTTCCTTCTCTTTTAATGAACAAAGTATTATCTACCTTACCTTTAACAAAACCATTTTGTATTAGGAATTTACTTAACCATTGATACTAGGCTCGAGGTGCTTGCTTCAATCCATATAGAGTCTTTTCCAGTTTGTAGACCGAGTCTGGCTTTCTCGGATCTTCAAAACCAAGTGGTTGTTCCACATAGACTTATTCTTGGATGAATCCATTTAGGAATGCACTTTTTACATCCATTTGGAATAACCTGAAATTCTTATAGCAAGCAAAAGCAAGTAATAATCTAATTGCTTCTAACCTTGCTACTGGTGCATAGGTCTCGTCATAGTCTATTCATTTTTCTTGCGTATATCCTTTGGCCACCAGTTTTGCTTTATTTCCTACCACTTTTCCTTTTTCGTCCACTTTGTTCCTGAAAACCCATTTAGTTCCAATAATGAACTTACCTTTAGGTTTAGGAATTAATTCCCAAATATCGTTGATGTTAAACTGTTTGAGTTCTTCTTGCATAGCTTCAATTCAACTTTCATCAATCAAGGCTTCTTTTATGCTTTTAGGTTCAATCTTAGAAATAAGTGCCAAAGCATTAAACTCTTCTCGCCTTTTGGATGTTGTGCGAATTCCTTCATCAATGTTGCTAGTTGATTTATGAGTCTCTGGATCCTTTGCTTCAGTTGAGATTTCTGGTTCCTCTTGTTGTTGAACTTCAGAGGTCTGAACCACTTCGGGGGAAGTATACTTTATAATGTCTATAGCAGGTTCAAGCTCTTCAAATTGAGTTCGATCCTCTTGATTTTGCATAGAGTCTTGAAACTTGACATTCATAGATTCTGCTACAGACTGAGTCTTTTTGTTGTATACTTTGTATGCTTTGCTTGTGGTTGAGTAACTAAGAAAAATTCATTCGTCTGATTTTTCTTCAAACTTACTAGTTCGATCATTTGCATTTTTCAAAACAAAACACTTACGACCAAATATATGAAAATAAGAGACATTTATCTTTTTTCCTTTAAGTACTTCATAAGGAGTTTTCTCTAGAATAGACCTCAAGAACACTCTATTATATAGCAAGCTATAAAAACTGCTTCAGCTCAAAAACGAGAGAAAATATTATTTTCAATTAAGAGGTTTCTTGCCATCTCCTGCAAGGATCTATTCTTTCTTTCTACAAACCCATTTTGCTCTAGAGTATATGGTGAGGAGAAAACATATTGTAAACCAAATTCATAATGATAATTTGCAAAGTCTTGATTTTCAAACTCACCTCCATGATCTATTCATTTGACTGAAATAGTATATCCTTATTCATTTTGAACCTTCTTGGCAAATTTTGAAAAGTAAGAGAATGCTTCAGACTTACTTGCCAAGAAGAATACCCAAGTAAAGCGAGAGTAATCATCCACGATTACTAGAAAATATCTCTTTCCACCAATACTTTGAGTTCTGGTGAGTCCAAAGAGGTCCATATGCAAAAGCTGCAAAACTCGATTAGTAGAAACTTGATTTATAGGTTTAAAAGAACTTCTAACCTGTTTTCCCAAAACACATGGTGTGCATAATTTAGACTTTTGATGAGTCAAGTTGGGCAATCCACGAACAAGCTTCTTGGAGGAAATCTTGGCAATCTGCTTCATGTTAGCATGATCAAGCTTTCGATACCAAATATTTGCTTCACTTGTATGGAGATTAGACACTGAGAGCTTACTGGTTTTATATCCAGAAGGAAAATATTTTCATGTTTTCGTCCAGTGAAAGATTGAGATAAGTCTTTACTAGTTCCCGAGCAAATGCCTTCTTGAAAGTTAATTTTGAAACTAGTGTCACACAGTTGACTTATGCTGAGTAAATTGTAGTTCAAACCTTCCACTAAAGAGACATTATTGATTGCAAGACTTCCGATCTTTACAATTCCACATCCAATAATTTTTCCTTTGTTGTTTCCACGAAAAGATACTTTTCCACCATTTATTTGCATAATCTTTATAAAACAACTTGAATCTCCTGTCATATGTCTCGAACAGCCACTATCCAAATACCATTTGATCTTTTTCTTGATAGTGACCTGCAGTCATAAAAAGAACTGAAGTTTTATTTGGTACCCATATTTTCTTGGATCCAGGGGAGTTAGTACCAAAAACAGTCTTTGCCCAATCCCTATTAACCGGTCTCCAAACTATGGGACATTCCTTCTCGAAATGTTCTGAGCTGTTACACTTTGCACATTTGAGAGCATTTCCATCAACAGGTTTTATAAAAACTTTTTGAAAATGATTTTTTGTAAAATGCTTTAGTAGGTCTTTGTTTAAATCTTTCCTTTACTTTGAAAAAATCAATTAAGTGAATAGTTTCTAGTGTCATTCCCAAATCAGATTTGTTTAAATAAGGTCTTTTTGTCGAAAGAATCCTTTCCAACTTTTCAGATCCTTTTGAAAATCTTTTTGTGATATTTGAAATGTCTTCTTTCAAAAAGATATTTTCCTTCAAAAGTGAATATGCATTTTCCTTTAAATCAACAAAGCTTTTGTTTAGAGTTTCAAACTTTTCTTTCTAAGAAATTTCCTATTACTTGATTTAGAATTCTCCATTTTTAGTTCGAAATCATTTTAAGAGATGTTTTGAGACTAACACAAAGTTCATCTATATACTTTGAGACTTTAATAGGAATTTTTAAGTTACTAACCTCGACTTTTTTGTCTGAGTCTAAGTTTGAGTCTAATTCAGAGTTTGAGTCTGATTCTGAATTTGCCATTAAACATATGTTGGTATATTCTTCATCACTTTCTTCGCATTCAGTATCACTCCATGTCTTTGCTTTGAGAGCCTTTAAGTTTCTCTGTATTTCCCTTCTTTTTCTTCAACAAAGGACAATTGGGTTTAATGTGTCCATTTTTCTTGCATTTGAAGCAAATCACATCTTTGTTTGTCTCATTATCTTCATTTGATTTCTATTTAAATCTTTGATTACTCTGCTTCTTCTAGTTGAACCTTCTTCCTTTCCTGTTCAACTTCCTAAACTTCCTAATTATAAGTGTTAGCTCTTCATCATCTGAGTTATCTTATGAATCTGTAACATCAGAGTCATCGTTAAATTTTAAGGCAATTGACTTCTTACCTTTTAGATCTTCTTCTTCATTTATTTGCTCCACTTCATATGATTGAAGTGTCCCAACTAATTCATCTACTGAAAGAGGCATAATCCTCTGCGTTTCTCTTATTGAAGTCTTAATGTGATTCCGGTCTTTGGAGAGTCTACGCAACAATTTATTGATTTTCATTTGTCCTAAGATTGGCTATCCATGATATGCTAGACCATTTACAATCTCTGTGAAACGACTGAACATGTCAGTGATGGTTTCTCCTAGCTTCATCTCAAAGGCTTCATACTGTCCGAGTAGTATATTGATTTTTGTTTCCTTGACTTGATCAGTTCCTTCATAGGTAACGTGCAACATGTCCCAGACTTATTTTGCTGTTTCACAAGATGAAATTCTGTTATACTCAGTAGGAGATAAAGCACAGTATAAGGAATAGATAGCTTTAACATCAAGAGCTTGTCTCTTGGTTATTTCTTCTTTTGTCATTTCGCCAACATCTGCAACTTCCTTTCCTCTTTCTAAGGTTGATGTAGCTTTGGAAATGATCCATTTTTCTACCACATCCCATTCCAGGGGATCTTTTGATCTCAGGAATGTCTTCATCTTGTTTTTCCATACACTGTACTCCTTCCCATCAAAGTAAGGAGATATGGTGTTGCTTTGGCCTTCAATTAATCCTGGAGCCAAAATACTAGCCATAGATCTTTAGCTTAAGAAGTAAAACACTTCAATAAATAAGCACGTAAGCTCTGATACCAATTGAAAGGGCTAGTACAAACACCTAAAGGGGGTGAATAGGTGTAAAAAAGTTTTCGCAATACTTAGTAGAAGTAATTTGTTTTTAGAAGATGATAGACTAAGAATGTAATGAATATATGAACGAAAGTAAAGAATTCAAGGAAAGAAAATTAGAACACAATATTTATAGTGGCTCAGCTTAGATCAAGCCTACGTCCACTCTCCCCAACTGACAGCCCACTAGCCGGATTCCACTATGAGTCAAAAGAGATTTTACAACTTGTGATCTTTGACTTTCTCGGTGATGGGTCTCTATTGATCTCTCACAAAGTCTCACTAAGTATCTCTCTTTTGTATACAATTTCGAGTTTAACAAATGAAACAATAAGTAACTGGAGAGCTTTAGACTTTGGAATTCTTCTTTTCACGCACACTTCGAACAAGTTGAGAGTTCGCCTTAAATACTCCTTCATGCCTTCATAACTGTTGGCATTTACTAAGAGAATTCTTCCAATCTATCCGTTGGACAGAATCAATCAATGGGATCTTCGAGTCGTTAGAAGATTGTGACGATAGCCCGTCAATCTTGTTCGACCATATAATCAGGATCTTCGGTTTCGATAAGTAGAATTTTTCAAGTTTGCTTGCCTTTCAAACGATCTTCATATCGGAGTAAGTTCCAGTAGGAATGATCAATGAAGTAAATGCCAAATCCAGCCATAAGAGCTTCTAGAAACCCTATGAATCGAATCCTTAAACATAAATCTGCATCTGGATAAGTCTTTGTTCTTCAGTCTGGAAACTGTCAGTGAGGGCAGATTTTTTAGACTAAAGTCTCGTGTCTTTAGATTTTGACAAAAGAGTCTGGAGTTCTTCAGAACAAAACTTTTGAGTCTGCAAGTCTTCAGACTAAACTTTTGGAAATGTTTTCTGAACTTCAAAATAGCAATGGAGTTTTCTCTAACAGATTTGAGTATGAAAGAGATTTTATTTGACCTTAAGGCCTTCATGAAGAATGAACTTCATGTCGTATGCTCTCTATTGATATGAGATTCAAAAAAATTTAGTGTCATTTAGTACATCAATTACATGTATAAAAGTGCAAGGGTGTTGCTACAATAAGAAAGTTAACAATGCGCATCTATTTTACTATTTTTATCATAGCTTGTATGATCACAATTTGGTTTTGAGTCCTGAATGAAAAGTGTTCATCGTCATTCATCCTAGATGGAATCTTTTTGGTAGGATTTATGCACATCCTCAAGTGGTCAAAATTTAGCATGTTCTTAACCTTTGGCATAGGTTCATCATCTTATCATGTTCATATATTTCCATGCATGTTTGGATCTTTTAAAGACCAAATTTCACATTAGCGCCTTCTTGACATTTGAACTAAATGTTTTAAGATTTGTGTACATGTATAGTTCATCATATTTGAATGTCATTTCGCATGTTAAACTCGCGCCACGATAATGCTTGTTGCACTTGGAAACATTCAAGCATAGCATTATATGTTTAAGATCATCTTGTAATAACGTCAAATCGTACGACATCTTTGCATGCCAACTTAGGGTTATATGATCACCTAAATTGCTTGTCACATCCAATTCTAAGTCCTTTGTGATTTTTCATGCCATGTATGCTTTACATGAATGTTTTGAAGCTTAATAATGCATGTCCATGTTCTAGTTTTTAGTTGCCGATACGCACACTTTTAGAAACCCTGATCTTAGAGCATCAAGTTGACCTCATTTAGACTCAAGCCCTTCCAAGAAATTGTAAAGTACACATAGAGCTTTCAAATTCCATTTAGTTCATGTCAATTTTCTTTCATTAAGTTTATTTTCCATTTTTCCTAATATAGACTATAATTTGGACTTGGGGTCAAATTCGGTCCCTTGTTTTTATCCTTGTTTAGATAGACATTTAGCATTTTTGTATCATTTTTTCTACAATTGGTCCCTTAACAAAGTTTGTTTTTTATCGTGTTGGCTATGTTGTGTGAAAGTTTCATGATTTTTAGACTTCATTCGATAAGTTATCTTATGCTGTTTAGGAAATTTCCTAATGCATTGTTACTTGTTGTCAGATTTTTACAAAATCATGCTTAGCTCATTTAAGAAAAATTTCTAATGAAAGTTGTTTGTTATCATGTCATGCATGTTGGGAAATTTTATCATAGATAAAGCATTAGTGGGTACCACCCAATTTTGTTGACTCATTGAGGTTGGTTTGAAATTTCCTAATATAAACTTTTTTATTGTGATTGTTCAGCTAAACCTTTTAGGCTAGTTTGTGTATGAAACTAGGCTATGCCATTTTTCATAAAGTTATTTTAAATGTTTTGATCCTCATTGTCAAAACAATTTTCAATGAATTGGCTTTTAAAATTACATCTTCAACATCGCTTTGGTACATGTGATGTTTCCAAAAGCAACCTTTTAGAAATTATTTTCAAAGCTTGATCTATCTTAGGAAAAATCATGGTTTTGACTATATTTAAAATATTTGCGATGCTTGTGAGTGCATATGTGAGCTTCAAGCTAGTCTTGGCAATTAAATATGTTCCATAGCCTAGATATTCCTTAGTCCGAAATGTTTTCAAATCTCTTTAAATCCTGATTTGACATTGTGAAGGTCGTGGTTTGGATTGTATTCAAAATGTCCGCGATGCTTGTGAGTGCATTTATGCAAGCTCCACGATAGCCTTGGCAATTGAATGCTTTCTGTCACATTTGGAATTTACATATTTGAAATTATATAATATTCAGAAAACCATGTTATCATAATGATACTTAGATTTTGAGCTAAGTATTATTTGCCTTAGTATTCAGACGAGCATGCAGAAACTTTAATAGAATCGTAAACTTTTGTGGAATACAATGGATAATTTTTGTAAATGTAAACCGTCTTGGGTTCGACGTGTGAACCAAATTATGTGAGTGCCAATATTAGAACAAGCTTGACTAAATTAATATTATCTTAATAGTTGATGGTTGGTATTAATAGTATAAACTTTAGTTAATTATTAGTAATAGTGGTTAATCAATCCTAGTGAATGTTGTGAGAAGATGGCTACGTGACTTACTCTATTTACCTTGCAAAGATTTATTAAGTTGAAATTGAGTGCCACTTATCCTGATATTATGGCCATGTGTTCTTACAACATTATATTTTGTGGCTAATTTATTTTACACTTAAACTAAGTGAGGATCATTTAAGGATGACTCATTTTCTTCATGTATTTTCTTTGGCCATGCGCAAGGGCCTTGCTATGCATTATTGCCACATCAAGCTGAAGATTAACATGCAATTTTACACCAAGCATTGCAAGGAATTAAATTATCTAAATTAATTTTAACAAGACCCATTATGTCTTACCAAAGAACCCATTTTTGGTTCCTCTAAAACTCAATACAGAAGCTGCATGTGTTAATTCCATTTTTCAATCCAAGAATTTGGAGAGCAAACTTTATATTCAATGAGCTATTAGGGTGGTGAAGGCAATTAGTGGTTTGCGGTTTTTGTTCGTTCGAGGTAAATGAAATTTCTAGTGTTAAGTTTGCTTAAATCTACTTAGTTACTTCTATTTTGGTTACATAAGTGAGAGGTGAAGTCTAGATGTGGGTATGATAGTTGTTAAGTGGCTTGATAATTTCTTGCAAGTTCGTTCTCCTTTGCTTTGCTTTGTTCTAGTTCGTTCTGTGTGATTCTGGATAATCAAAATGTGGTCATTTTGCCACATTTGTCATAATAACTCATTGCATGTTTGTTCTGCTTCTTTCTACCTCATTTTGGATAGTTAGAATCTGGTCATTTTGCCATATTTGTCTTGGTAACCTATTGCATTTCAATCTGCTTCATTCTACCTCATTCTGGGTTGTTAGAATCTGACCATTTTGCCATCTTTGTCTTGATGACTTATTGCATGTTCATTCTACTTAAATCTGCCTTATTCTAGGTAGTTAGAATCTAGCCAGTCTACCATCTTTGTCCTAGTAACCCATTGCATGTTCATTCTGGTTCTTTCTACCTAATTTTGGGTAGTTAGAATCGGACCATTTTGCCATCTTTGTCTTGATGACTTATTGCACATTTGTTCTGCTTCTTTCTACTTCATTCTACATAATTAAAATCTAGCCATTCTACCATCATTGTCTTAGTAACTCATTGCATGTTCATTCTGCTTCTTTCTATCTCATTCTGGGTAGTTAGAATTGAAAGGGCTAGTAACAACACCTAAAGGGGGTGAATAGGTGTGAAGTAAAATCTTTTGCAAAGTTAGTAGAATAATTTTTCTTTTAGAAAATGACAAGCTTTGAATAAATTCAGACTTTAGTAGTTAGATAAAACTATGAACAAAATAAATGAGTTAAGGGAAGAAAGTAAGGACATAGAGTTTATAGTGGTTTGGCTTAGATCAAGCCTACGTCCACTCTCCCACGCTGATAGCCTCCTGGTTAGATTCCACTAATCAACAAAAGAGATTTTACAGCTTGATGATCTCAACTTCACATCGAAGAGTTTGCTTCTCTTTCACAAAGTCACACTATAAGTTTTTCTCTCTTTTGAGTACAAATTTGAGCTCAATGAATGAAATAGCAAGGAACTAGGAAGCTTCAAACTTTGAAAATTTTCTTTTACGCACTTTTTCAAATAACTAGCGATGTCTCCTTTAAATACTCCTTCATGTCTTCTTGACCATTGGCACTTTCCAAAGGAATTCTTCCAATCAACCCATTGGATAGAATCAATCAAGGAGATCTCGAGTCGTTTGATGATTGTGATGAAAGCTCGTCAATCTTGTTCCCCCAAACAATCAGGATCTTGGTTTCCATAAGTAGATACTTTCTAAGTTTACTTGCCTTCCAAAAGATTTGAATATCGAAATTGATTCCAAAAATATAGTCAATCATGTAGGTGTTATATCCAATTAGAAAGCCATCAAAAAGCCATACAAACCAAACCTTTGAAGAAATGAAGATAATCTTGTGTCTAGAAAAGTCTTCATTCTTTAGTAGCGTTCAATTTGGAATTTGTCAGTGTGGGCAAACTTTGAACCTAAAGTTTGGCGGTCTTCTGAATTTGACATTAAAGTCTGGAATTCTTTAGAATACACTTTGGATAAGTTTTGTCAACTTCAAAACATTAAGGAGTTTTCTCCAACAATCTCCCCATTTTTTATGATGACAAAAATTTCCTGCAAATTTAAGAACTTTTGACTTGCAAAATAACTCTTAAGTAGTACAAAATATCTTATAAAAACAAGTTGATTAGGATCTGAATAGCATCGATTATGCAACCACAGAAAACATGTTAATCATGAAAAGATAGGACAAGCATCAAGACTTAAACAACTATCCATCCATAATCATTATCAGAAAGTAAGTTGTCAGCTAAGGTCAAATAGAATAACAAAATAAAAGTTCAACAAAAGTTAAAGTCAAACAAGTCAAATCTGCATGTTCTCCCCATTTTTGTCAACAACAAAAAGTGGAGAAAGTCAAAAGTAGATAAAAGACAAATGAAATCAGGTTTGTTTTGGAATTCGAACAAGCTGGAAGTCCCCCATCGACTGAACTGTCTCCTCAATCTTCTGGCATTGGAGAGAAACAATTTAAACTGCAGTCTTAACAGTCTTCCGCATCTGAGCATTTTCATCATTCTTGACCACAAATTGAGAAACTTGCTGATTCAGAGTTTATACCTATGTGCCCAAAGATTGTACCTATGTGTCCAAAGACTGTACCTTCCCAGTGTGAAATTCAAAAGACGATTTGAGGGCATCATGAAGTTTCTGTATCTCATACTCCATAGCGTATTGCTGGGCTTTCACCTCCAAAAGGAGTTCCATCATCCTTGAATAATCAGTAGTTGGTTCGGTTTGTGCACTAGCCTTAGCAAAATGAGTTCGAGGAGTGTTAAGAATTGAGGGAACATCAGCTTGTCGAACAACTTGACTTGGAGAGGATTCATCAATGTCAACTTCAGGAAAATGTGAAGCATAGACATCATCTGGATTGGCAGGAGATCTACTAACATCATCACCTGTAAAAATAGGAGAAAAATAAGTACTAATTTTCTCACAAACTCCCCCTGTTTCTGTGGCTATAGGTGGAGAAATGAATTCTTCTTCTTGTTCATTCTCAATTTCAGCACCAAAGTGATGTTTTGTTTCAGTTTGTGCTCCTACAGTTCCACTCCTTGTCTTCTCTTAATCCTCAGATAAGGATATTGCAAGAGTTGGTTCAAGGGAGTCATCCTGACCCTCTTCTTCTTTAGCTTCTCTTCCTGCTTCTTCTCTTTCCTTTGTTCTTTCTCTGTCTTATCTTCCTTCTTTTCTTTGCTCAGTTTCTCCTCTTTCTCTTTCTTCTTTTTCTTGTTGCCGCTCAAAACTGACAAAACTCTAAAGATTCTTCATGGCAAAGGCAGAGATGGTAAGATCATCCTCATCATCCTCTTCGTCCTACAGAATAAGAGATCTTCTTTTCTTGGCAGGTTCACGCATAAGCTCCTTGTCTTTCCTTCTTTTTGCAGTAGAATCTTGTTTGGTTTTCCTGGGAGACTCTTCTTTCAAGTGCTCTATGGCCTTGTTCAGTTCTTTCCACCTCATCTTGGACACCATCTTCAACCCTACAACCATAGAAGCAATAGTTCTAGTACAAAGAGAGGCTGGAAACTTAACTTGAAAATGTATGAACAATTGTGTGACCAGCACTGAGTAAGGGAGCTATCCCTTATCATTCACAACGTTCCTATACATATGCATCAGGATTGTATGAGGCAGAGAGAACTTCATTCCATTACTGATGGAAATCATCAGTTTGGTTTCAGATCAAGAAACATCTGTCTTTGAAGTTAACTTTGGTCGAATGCAGTTGATCATGATTTTGTGTAGCAAAATATTCGAGGTAAACAATCTGGAATAAGCAATGCCTCCCTCAAGAAGTCTGTCCCTAAATAGAAATTGTGTTTCGTGTCTAACAGGGATACTAATGGGTTGGAATCCCCTCCTTTCCACCCCAATAATGTCAGCTAACGTGTCAACATCCACCATGTAGATTTTATCATGCACAGTGAATTGAAATCTATTCGAGTCAAGAAACGACAAGTTCAAATAGAAATAAGCAGTTAACTCAGGATAGGCAACAGTAGTCTCAGAGCAATAGTTCTCTAGTTGAAGGAAAGAGAATTTTTCCCTCGGATTCACTTTGATTGAGTCTAGAAAATCAAAATCGATTGATCAAGGGTTCATCACCCCTCTTTTCAACAGTCCGGTGAAAACTCTTTTTTGATCCTTAGAACAAAAAAGACTCGTTCCATCACCAAGCAGTTCAGCAACAATGCCCATTCTCGGTTGGAAGTTCAAGAACATTCTCTCATCATCATCTATGCTCTCAGGCTGATTGAAAGAGCCAAAGCGAGGATCAACTGGAGAGTTAGCAAATGTTTTATCTGCTGATCCTTCTGTGGCACCCCCGACACGGCCCCCAATCTGTTAGGGTCGCCACAGTTCACTTGCTTTTCACTTTTCCTAATAACATGTCACTCTGATACCATTTAATTATAGTGGGTCCATAAGTCCTGGAGGTTTATATCATTTAAATTAGTCCCAGCACAGTTCATATAACGAAAGCGTATTCAAATCTCCATACCCCATACTCCAACAAAATAATTCAATGCACATCAACTGCACATCATATATTTAAGTTAGAGCCGAACACTTCTATTTACATCACTTTAATGGACATCATGAGTCGGTACATCAAAAGGCCAAAGCTTTTCTATGCTTGGCTATATCCAAAAGTACCCGTCTCCATGGCAGTCATGCAAAATGGTCCATCATCCAGTGTCAGCCATCCAAAAAGTGTCATCCGATGCCCATCACACGCACAATCACACCCAGTCCGGTCCATCGGCTAGCGGCGATGGCAGCATCCCCATCATGATCCCGTCGCGACGAACATGCATAGACAGGAACTCCTATACCACGGGGCCATTAGGTAGACCCATGTCATACATGACTAAGACTCGAACACGGACGAATACTAGTCCTCAAACACCAACACAGACGTGCCCCGTACACGAGCACTCAACATCAACAGGGACGCCGTAAAAAGTGCCACGTGTGATAAGTAATAGAGGCATCTCTCAATCTGAAATGTTAGTCCCCAAAAGGGGTGAGTACAACCACACAGCAGTAAAGATCCATCAAACTACACAATGCAACAAGCAAGACGACCAAGATATCATGTGAAATGCACATATCATCCATGCAATCATGCTTATATCTCCATGGGATTCATTCGTTAAGGCAATTTATGTTCCATGCCATATGCACATACATGCGCATGATTCATATCATCCATACAATCATGTATATATCTCCATGAGATCCATTCAATGCCTTAATGATCACATTCTCAATGCCAAATAGTACCAATTCAATTTCATAGGTAATTTATGCACCATGCCATATGCACACACATGCACATGATTCATTTCCCATCTTGAAATCAAAAAGATCTCTTTTTTTTTTCCCAAGGACCAGTGTTTGCATCCCTCCTGAGTCTCGCACCCAACCTGGCATTGCGAGACCTTCGGCACACACCTCTAGGCATCCGGCACACACCTCTGAGAATCCCGTACCCTAACTGGCATCACGAGGCTTCCGGCACACACCTCTGGGCATCCCGTACCCCAAATGGCATCACGAGGCTTCCGTCACACATCTCTGGGCATCCCGACACTCCCGGGGCATCATCGACTTAGCCGTCCGACGGTATCATTAATATCATGATATGTTCACACATATGTCTCACTTTAAAAATAACATTTGATGCCTTATGATATGCTTAATGTCACCACATCCATTGTATCAATAACAACTCAAGACATTACAGCTTATAAAACAATTCATTTGTTCTTAAAATAAAAGAGTTTTTTGTTTTCGGGTAAAAATAGAATGCACTCCACTAATTGAAATTTTGGAAAAATTAGTAACTGATCTTAATCAATTCTGGATGTTTAATATGTTGTAAACGAGATCTAGAGAAAAAGGTTTCATGTAGGACATTAAGTCAAGAAAACTTCGCATGAGTCGCAATGGTCCATACGTCACAGCCATAAAACTTCAAACATCACAAAAGAACAGTTTCAAAAACAATTCCAATAAAATCCCTAAACGAATTCAGCAAATTCTGAGATTTTAATATGTTATACATAAGATTTAGAGGTAAAAGTCTCATGAAGAACTCTACGTCAAATTCATTGTAGATCAAGAGCTATAATCACCATAACTCTCCCTAACCCTCGGTAACAGTTTCCAGATTTAACCTTTTTAAAGGAAAACACTTTCACCGACAAATACTTATCCGTTTCCTCTCAAATTTTAGTATGTTACTCCTCAAGATGTCATCTACAACTTTGATCAGAACACGAAGTCAAATTTCAACTGGATAATTATATAAAATTCACGGGATCGGCAAAGGTCAAGCTGTGTTTCCATGAAATAGTTTACTAGTCCTAAAGAACTACTCCTACTTGTTCGAAACTCCAACATCCAGCATTAAATTTTATGCATCCTCAAATCTATTTACACTTCACACAACCACAGCAAGCATAGTGTAGGCTACTAGACATCACTTGCCTTAAGTTCACGAAATCATGTAAGCAAAACGGTGACTTGAAGCTTTAGGCATGGCTCGATCAACGTCGGAGCTAGGAGGCGTCGATGGTGGCAGCTCAGACACGATGGAAGATAGTCCTCCTCTTCCCCCTTCGCGACCCACACTCACGCACCCTCTCTCCCACTCGAAGTCTCCTCCTCTCTCTCTCTCTCTCGCTCGCCCGCTCAATCTCACTCACTCTCTCTCTCTCTCTCTCTCTCTCAGCAGTTCCCTCGAGCAATCCGCCTCCCCCTCTCTCTCTTAATCTCTTGATTAGCTAGTAATCATTTGATTTTGCATGCAAGGGACACTTGGCTCCAAGGGAAAGACATGTGGCTTCATCAAGAGGACAAATGGAGAGGTGGCATGGGGCTACTCCATCCGGTTCCTCTCCCTCCTTCGGTCGACAACCTTGTGGGCTTCTTGGGCCAGGCCTTGGTCGGCTGAATGGTGGGGGTTGTTGGCTGCTTTAGGCTGTTTTAGGCCTTAAATATCCAACCCACATTTGCTCTTATTTTTCCACCTTAATCCCTGCTCATAATTACTTAATTACAAATATTCACATGGCCATAAATTATTACAACATAGATCGATGGTAATCCGACTTATAGAGTATATGACCAAGAACAGAAAATTCCTTATCAATTTATCCTTTAGTACAATCCTTGTCACACATGGACATATGATAAATTCCCAATCAAGACAATAGTCCATTCAATGCTCGGTTTTGTTTAATTGAAATCCATTGGTCTAATGACTATAATATAGTCCGTTAATGCTTCCATCATCTCGCCATAGGTCGTAGTGTATCCAGGGATCATTATGAAACTTTAGGATGCCACAATTCTCCCCTCCTTAGAGGATTTCATCCTCGAAATTAGACATTACTTATGTCTCCTTAAACAAGTGAGGGTACATTTCCCTCATCTCATTTTCACTTTCCCATGTGGCTTCCTCCACATCGTGATGTTGCCAAAATATCTTAACCAATGGATTTTTCTGGGTCATAAGAATTTGCTGCTTTTGATCCAATACTTGCACAGGCTCCTCAATGTATCTCATTTCCTCATCCACTTTGATGGCGTCATGATTGAGTATGTGTCCTTGATCCGGTCGATATCTCCTTAGCATTGACACATGGAACACATCATGTAAATTTCCCAATTTAGGAGGCAGCGCCAAATGATAAGCTACGTCTCCTATTCTTTCGAGTATCTCAAAAGGTCCAACAAATCTAGGACTCAACTTACCTTTCATTCCAAATCGAGATATTCCTTTCATGGGGGACACTTTGAGGAATACATGATCCCCCACATTAAAATCTAAAGGTCTTTTACGCTTATCTGCGTAGTCTTTCTGTCTACTATGGGCTGTTTTAAGTCTTTTCCTGATAATTTCAACAGTCTTAGTAGTAATTTGTACCAATTCAGGTCCTGTCGATCTCTTTTCACCTACTTCATTCCAACAAACAGGGGTCCTGCACCTTCTTCCATATAATGCTTCATATAGAGCCATGCCTATACTTTTTTGAAAACTATTGTTATAGGCAAATTATATTAAGTGCAATTTTTCATTCCAACTTCCCTTAAAATCGATAATACAAGCCCTCAGCATATCTTCCAGAGTCTGGATCACTCTTTCCGTTTGTCCATCTGTTTGAGGATGAAAAGTAGTACTAAATTGAAGCTTTGTCCCTAAGGCATTTTGGAGACTTCACCAAAAATGGGAAGTAAACCTAGAGTATCGATCAGATGTGATTGTTACAGGGATACCTTGTAAGTGTATTACTTGGCTTACATATATCTCAGCAAGTTTATCCATCTAGTAGTCTATGCGAACTACTAAGAATTGGGTAGACTTAGTCAAGCGATCTACTATCACCCAGATAGAGTTGTGACCACTCGATGTCCTCGGTAATCCTTGCACAAAGTCCATCGTCACGTGCTCCCATTTCCATTCTGGTATATCCAATGGTCTCAATAGTCCTGCAGGTTTGTGGTGTTTTGCTTTCACTTGCTGGCATGTTAAACACTGGGAAACATGTTTAGCTATATCCGTTTTCATGCCATTCCACCAAAACTGTTGGCATAAATTCCTGTACATCTTTGTACTACCCGGATAAATACATAATTATTCCTCTGTACTTCTGACAAAATTTCCCTTCTCACTTCTTTATTGTTAGGAACACAGAGCCGTCCTTGACATCTTACTGTTCCATCATCAGATACTTGAAATTCTTGTCTTTTTCCTAAAGACACAGCATTTCGTATCTTCACAATCTCCTAATCAAATTCTTGCAGAATCTTAACTTTCTGAATAATTTCAGGTTCAATCCTTAGTGCAGTAAGCATACCGGTGAGGTGGTCTATTTCCAACTTGAAGTCTGAATCTACTACTGACTTTAACAGATTCCATTCTATTATCCTTAGACTAGCCATGTCCATAGCCGACTTTCGACTAAGAGCATCTGCCGCCTTACTTGCTTTTCCTAGATGGTACTGTATTTCACAGTCATAATTTTTTAATAATTCCATCTACCTTCTCTATCTCATGTTCAACTCTTTTGGCAAAAACAAGTACTTCAAACTCTTATGATCTGTATAGATTTCAAACTTCTCTCCATACATATAATGTCCCCATATTTTTAAAGCAATTACTATACCTGCCAATTCTAAGTCATGGGTTGGGTAATTTAACTCATGAGCTTTCAATTGCCTCGATGCATAGGCTATGACCTTGCCATACTGCATCAAAACACATCCCAGTCCTTTATGAGATGCATCACTATAAACCGTGAATCCATAAGATCCATATGGTATAGTTAGAATTGGAGTTGTAGTTAACTTCCATTTAAGTTCCCGAAAACTTCTTTCACATTCTCCACTCCATTCAAACCTTACATTCTTTCAGGTCAATTTCGTTAAATGGCCTGCCAATTGTGAGAATCCTTCAATAAACCTCCTATAGTAGCTAGCCAGTGCCAAGAAACTCCGCATTTCAGTTGGTGTTGTCGGTCTCGGCCAGTTCACTACCATCTAAACTTTTGTAGGATCTATTGCAATTCCATTTCCTGACACCACGTGCCCTAAAAATATTATCTGGTCTAGCCAGAATTCACATTTACTGAATTTGGCGTATAACTTATGATCTCTTAATGTTTGCAATGCTATCCTCAGGTGTCGTTCATGTTCTTCAGGTCCTTTAGAATATATCATCATCAATGAAGACAATTACAAACTGATCCAGATAAGGTCTAAATATCCTATTCATTAAATCCATAAATGCGGCTGGTGCATTCGTTAATCCAAAAGGCATAACTAGGAACTCATAATGTCCATAACGAGTCCTAAATGTAGTCTTAGGAATGTCTTCTTTCTTTATCCTTAAATGATGGTACCCTGACCTTAAGTCGATTTTAGAAAAGACTGAACTTCCTTGCAATTGGTCAAATAAATCATCAATTCTAGGCAAGGGATACTTATTCTTCATAGTCACTTGGTTCAACAGTCTATAGTCAATACATAAATGAATCGATCCGTCCTTCTTTTTCACAAATAGGACCGGCGCACCCCAAGATGAAGCACTTGGCCTAATAAATCCCTTATCAAGCAACTCTTGTAGTTGCACCTTCAATTCCTTCAACTCCACCAAGGCTATTCTATATGGGGCTTTCGATATTGGTCATGTTCCAAGCATAAGTTGAATTTCAAACTCAATTTCTCGTTCCGGTGGTAATCCAGGCAACTCCTTAGGAAACACATCCTGAAATTCCCTCACTATTTGAATCTCACCGATTTTAGCCTCTTTCTTAGTAAGATCTCTTACTACTGCTAGGTATCCTTGACATCCTTCGTCAAGCAGTTCACGAGCTTCTATCATCGAAATAATGGCTATAGAGGGGTTTGTTTGACCTCTGAAAGATTCAAAACTAGATCGGTCAGGTAATATGAACTGGATCACTTTCCTATAGCAATCCACCTTAGCCTGATACTTATGGAGCCAGTCCATTCCTATGATAACATTAAAGTCATACATAGCCATCTCAACTTGATCTATTTCCATATCCCGTCCTTCTATAGTTATCTTACATTTTGCACATACCATTGTAGACAATACGATATTCTTTAATGGTGTGGAAAGACAAAGAGGCGTCTCTAGAGGTGTAGTTTCTATTTTACTCAATTGTCTATATCTTTCATATACAAATGAATGCATAGTACCCATGTCAAACAATGCATATGCCTTATTGCCATTTATGAAAATTGTACCTAAGATAACGTTTTTGGAAACTTTCGCTTCCTCTTGGGTGACTGCATACACCTTTCCTTGTGCTAGTGGCCTCTGTGGATTCCTTTGTGGATATGGTCCAACAGTAAGTTGTTGTTCTCGTCACATCGAGTTAACATTCAACTGCGACCTCTCTTGTGGAAAATCTTTCTTGAGGTGACCTACTTGTCCACAACCATAACATTTCAGCCATCCATTGCAAGGTCCTGGGCCATGTTGCCCATCACATCTTCGACAAGCATTATTTTGATAGGATGTTTTTCCTAAATTCAGGCCATCCTTGGCTTTTCCAAAGTTTCCAAAATTACTCTTTTTCTTAGAATCCCAGGTCTGACCTTGACCAGGATAGGGTCTCTTACCCCGTCTAATATCACTAAAGGTCAACTATCTCTTAGACTCTGATTGCTCTCTCACCAATTCTTGTTCCACCAACTGTGTCTTTTCATAAATCTCATTATAATTCCTTATATTCAAAGGCACCAGTTGTTTCCTGATATTAGTTCTCAACCCTTTCAGGAATCTCTTAGCCTTTTCCTCTCGATCCTCAATCAATCTGAGAGCATACCTAGACAATTCAGAAAATTTTGCTTCATACTAATCCACTGTCAGCTCCCTTTGTTCTAACTGAACAAAATCTGTGATCTACTTATCCTTGGCACAATCAAAAAAATGCTTTCTATTGAAAGCTCTAACAAATTCATCCTTGTTTATATCAGTACTTGGTGGAAAGTTCGTATCTCTTGAGGCTCTCCACCAAAACTTTGCATTTCCCTCCAGCTGGTACTTTGCCAAAGTTATTTTCTCAGCATCACTGTAGTCCAACAACCAGAAAATCTTTTCTATTACATCTATCCAACGTTCCACCTCCTCAGGACTTCCCATTCCACTAAACTTAGGTGGCTTCAGCTTCAGAAATTGTTCCACCAGTCCTTGAGGGCAACATTCCACTCTGGGTTGTTGCTGCACTTGTCTTTCCATCAAATTTCCTATATTGGCCAATGCCTGCAGGATGTCTTCCATTCGGGGTTCAGCCCTTACAGTAGAGGCTTCAGCCCTCGATGGATGAGAACTTCTAGCTTGTACCATAACTTTCCTGCAGTTTCCAAGCATTTGCCTCATGAATAATCTGTGACTCAATGTATCCATTTAAAAGCAATTACAACTATATATATAAGTAACATAAACATGTTACTGGCACCTAAAAAAATAAAAAACAACTCATACAAATTTCTAGGGATCTACGAGTGAATACGCATCACCCGTTGTTCAAAGTTAGTCAACTATCCCAGTTAGTATCCTATGGTGTGCATTGTCATCATATTCCTCAATTTCCAAATGAGGCTCCTTATCACTCCACATATAACCATTGCTCTAATACCACCCGTTGTGGCACCCCCGACACGGCCCCCAATCTGTTAAGGTTGCCATAGTGCACTTGCCTTTCACTTGTCCTAATAACATGTCACTCTAATACCATTTAATTATAGTGGGTCCATAAGTCCTGGGCGTTTATATAATTTAAATCGATCATAGCGCAGTTCATATAGTGAAAGCATATTCAAATCTCCCTATCCCATACTCCAACAAAATAATGCAATGCACACCAACTGCACATCATATATATAAGTTAGAGCCGAACACTTCTATTTACATCACTTTAATGGACATCATGAGTCGGTACATCAAAAGGCCAAGGCTTTTCTGTGCTTGGCTATATCCAAAAGTACCTGACTCCACGGCAGTCATGCACAACGGTCCATCATCCAGTGTCGGCCATCCAAAAAGTGTCATCCGCTGCCCATCACACGCATAATCACACCCAGCCCGGTCCATCGGCTGGCGGTGGTGGCAGCATCCCCATCATAATCCTGTCGCCATGAACATGCACAGATAGGAACTCTTGTACCACGGGGCCATCAGGTAGACCCACGTCATACATGACTAAGACTCGAACGTGTACGAATACCAGTCCTCGAACACCAACACAAACGTGTTCAGTACACAAGCACTCAACATCAACTGGGACGCCGTAAAAAGTGCCATGTGTGACAGGTAACAAAGGCATCTCTCAATCTGAAATGTTAGTCCCCAAAAGGGGTGAGTACAATCACTCAGCAGTAAAGATCCATCAAACTACATAATGCAACAAGCAAGACAACCAAGATATCATGTGAAATGCACATATCATCCTTGCAGTCATGCTCATATCTCCATGAGATTCATTCATTAAGGCAATTTATGTTCCATGCCATATGTACATACATGCGCATGACTCATATGATCTATACAATCATGTATATATCTCAATGAGATCCATTCAATGCCTTAATGATCACATTCTCAATGCCAAATAGTACCAACTCAATTTCATAGGCAATTTATGCACTATGACATATGCACACACATGCGCATGATTAATTTCCCATCTTGATATTCAAAAGGATCTCTCTTTTTTTTTCCCAAGGACTAGTGTTTGCATCCCTCCTAACTCTCACACCCAACCTGGCATTACGGGACCTCTAGCACACACCTCTGGGCATGCAGTACACACCTTCGGGCATCCTGACACTCCCGGGGCATCGTCGACTTAGCCATCCGACGGTATCACTAATATCATGATATGTTCACACATATGTCTCACTTTGATAATAGCATTTGATGCCTTATGATATGCTTAATGTCATCACATCCATTGTATCAATAACAACTCAAGACATTACAGCTTATAAAGCAATTCATTTGATCTTAAAATAAAACAGTTTTTATTTTTGGGTAAAAACAGAATGCACTCCACTAATTGAAATTCTGCAAAAATTAGTAAATGATCTTAATAAATTCTGGAAATTTAATATGTTGTAAATGAGATCTAGAGAAAAAGGTTTCATGAAGGGCACTAAGTCAAGAAAACTTTGCATGAGTCACAATGGTCCGTACATCACAGCCATAAAACTTCAAACATCACAAATGCACAGTTTCAACAACAATTCCGATAAAATCCCTAATGAATTCAGAAAATTTTGAGATTTTAATATGTTATACATAAGACCTAGAGGCAAAATTCTCATGAATAACTATACGTTGAATCCATTGTAGATCAAGAGCTATAATCACCATAACTCTCCCTAACCCTCGGTAACAGTTTCCAGATTTAACCTTTTTAAAGTAAAACCGTTTAACCAACCAATACTTACCCGTTTCCTCCCAAATTTTAGTATGTTACTTCTCAAGATGTCATATACAACTTTTATTCAGAACACAAAGTCAAATTTCAACTGGATAATTATATAAAATTCACGAGATCGGCAAAGGTCAAGCTGTGTTTCCATGAAACAGTTTACTAGTCCTAAAGAACTACTCCTACTTGTTCGAAACTCCAACATCCAGCTTTGAATTTTATGCATCCTCAAATCTATTTAAACTTCACATAACCACAGCAAGCATAGTGTAGGCTAATAGACTTCATTTGCCTTAAGTTCACGAAATCAAGCAAGCAAAACGGTCACTTGAGGCTTCGAGCGTGGCTCGATCGATGGTGGAGCTAGGCGGCGTCAATGGTGGCAGCTCGGACACCGCAGAAGACGGTCCTCCTCTTCCCCCTTCACGGCCCATACTCGCGCGCCCGCTCTCCCACTCGAACTCTCCTCCTCTCTCTCTTGCTCACTCGCCCACTCGGTCTCACTCTCTCTCTCTCTCGGCGATTCCCTCGAGCAATCCGCCTCCCCCTCTCTCTCTTAGTCTCTTGATTAGCTAGTAATCATTTCATTTTGCATGCAAGGGACACTTGGCTCCAAGGGAAAGACATGTGGCTTCATCAAGAGGACAAATGGAGAGGTGGCGTGGGGCTGCTCCATCCGGTTCCTCTCCCCCCTTTGGTCGATAGCCTTGTGGGCTTCTTGGGCCAGGCCTTGGTCGGCCGAACGGTGGGGGTTGTGGGCTGCTTTGGGCTGTTTTAGGCCTTAAATATCCAGCCCACATTTGCTCTTATTTTTCCACCTTAATCCCCACTCATAATTCCTTAATTACAAATATTCGCATGGCCATAAAATATTACAACATAGATCGATGGTAATCCGACTTATAGAGTATACGGCCAAGAACAGAAAATTCCTTATCAATTTATCCTTTAGTACAATCCTTGATCACACATGGACATATGATATATTGCCAATCAAGACAATAGTCCATTCAATACTCGACCTTGTTTAATTGAAATATGTTGGTCTAATGACTATAATATAGTCTGTTAATGCTTCCTTCATCTCGCCATAGGTCGTAGTGTATCCAAAGATCGTTATGAAACTTTAGGATGCCACACCTTCAGGCACTATTCTTAATCTTTCCATCGTCCGCGAGAACAGAGTCTCATTCTTGTGTCCTCTTTCTTTTAGAAATTCATCGATAAAGGTCATAGTAGTGCCACCCTTCTTCAAATGAGTGTAAAGTTTATAAATAACCTGGGGTCTCATGGTTTTGAGAGGTTCTGCATCTTCCTCAATTTCCTCTTCCACTAGTTGGCGTGGAGGATTATGTGTAGCACGCTATGGAGAGTGTTGTAGAGATTCTTCTTGCTCGGTCAAATCAAAATGTGTAGGACCCTCTGGCATATTCCGTGGTCCCCTACTTGTGATCCGAGACGCCTTTCTTTGAAAAGACATCTTCACAGTCGTGGAGGATTTCACGAACAAGTTCGAGTAGAAAAGATGAAAACTTGCAGAACAAACTTGAGAGTAAAAATGAGAAAGTACAAAGTTTGTATTCTAGGGTTTGAGAAGATGAAAAAACTTGACGGTATATAAAGAATGTGAAACAGGGTTAGTCGAACCGTCATAAGGAAAAAAGAAAAACTGCCTTTCTCAAAAAAAAAACTGCTAAAAATTTAAAAATTTGAAAAAGATAACTTTTAAAAATAAAATAGGTAAGCAATAATTTAAATATCAACATACTCTGTTCAAAATTTTCATACTAAAATTAAATTACCTGCATTGAAGAGATATTAACTTTCCCGAAGTAATTTTTGAAAATTATGAGTCGACCAACTCCAGACTTTAATTGATAGGAGATAAAATATTCAATCTGATGAGAATAAACTCAAATAGATTTTTCTCTAGAGGCTTCATAAATATGTCTACCAACTGATTCTTCGAGTCAATGAACTGAATCATAATCTCCCCATTTTGGACATAATCTTTTATGATATTCTATCGAATTTCTATATGATTTTCCCTTGAATGAAGAATTGGGTTCTTCGTGAGATTAATAGCACTGGCATTGTTGCATATGATCTAAGTGCACGATTCTTCAATTCCAAAGTCTCTTAGTTGTTGTCTTATCCATAAAATTTGAGAACAACAGCTTTCCAAGAGCCACATACTTTGCTTCTGTTGTTGATAGAGCCATAGTACTTTGCTTCATTGACAACCAAGACACCAACATGCTGCCCAACAGTTGACAAGTACCAGAAGTACTCTTTCTATCAACTTTACATCCTGCTACATCAACGTCTAAATATCCAAGAGGAGTAAAGTCGCAACATATTTGATGATGCATTTAGCAGCACATAATTGAGATTCTTTGGGATCTGATTGGAATCTAGCACAAATGCAAACACTAAACAAAATGTCAAGTCTAGAAGCAGTAAGATAAAGAAGAGAACCGATTATGTTTCTGTAAAGCTTCCAGTCTACTTTCTTTCCTCCTTCATCTTTTTTCAGCTTTGAAGAATTTGACATTGGTGTCTCTATCTTCTTGCAATTCTCCAAACTGAATTTCTTGATGAGATCTTTTGCATACTTCTCTTGGTGAATAAAGATACCTTTCTTTGATTGTCTAACTTCCAATCCCATAAAAAAAGTTAACTCACCCATCATACTCATCTCGAATTCATCCTGCATACATCTAGAGAATTTCTTGCATAGATTTTCATTAGGGGATCCAAAGATAATGTCATCAACATAAATTTGAACCAGCGGAAAGTTTTTATCCTCTCTTCTCATGAACAATGTAGTATCTACCTTTCCCTAACAAAACCATTTTGGGCTAGGAATTTACTTAACATTTCATACCAGGCTCGAGGTGCTTGCTTCAGTCCATACAAGGCCTTTTTCAATCTGTAGACTAAGTTTGGCTTTCTTGGATCTTCAAATCCTGGTAGTTGTTCCACATAGATTTCTTCTTGGATGAAACCATTGAGGAATGCACTTTTGATGTCCATCTATAATAACCTGAAATTTTTTTAGCAAACAAAAACAAGTAATAATCTAATTGCTTCTAACCTCTCTACTGGTCCTTAGTTCTCGTCATAGTTTATCCCTTCTTCTTGCGTATATCCTTTGGCCATGAGTCCTGCTTTGTTCCTGACCACTTTTCCTTTCTCGTCCAACTTGTTCTTGAAAACCCATTTTGTCCCGATATCAGACTTACCTTTAGGTTTAGTAATTAGCTCCTAAACATCGTTGGAACTGAACTATCTAAGCTCTTCTTGCATAGCTTCGATCCAGCTTTCATCAGACAGAGATCTTCTATACTTTTGGGTTCTATCTCAAAAACAAGTGCTAAAGCGCTAGACTCTTCTCACCTTTTGGATCTAGTGCGAATTCCTTCATCAATGTTGCCAATGATGAGTTTTTTGGTATGACTTAACTTATGCTTCCAGTTGCTGGTTGGTCTGAGAGTCTGCTGATACTCTGCTTCAGTTGAATCTTCTAGATCTGCTTGTTGGTGATCTTCAGAAGTTTTAAACCTCTTCAGGGGAAGTAGACTTTGTAAAGTCTTGAACGCGTTCAGATTCTTCAAGTTGAGTCTGATCTAAATGATTCTGCACTAAATCTTGAAATTTGACATTCGTGGATTCTTCCACAAATTGAGTCTTCTTGTTAAAGGCTCCGTATGCTTTGCTTGAGGTTGAGTAGCCAAGGAAAATTCATTCGTCTGATTTTTATTCAAACTTCCCGATTCGATCATTTACATTTTTTAATACATAACATTTACTGCCAAAGACATGGAAGTAAGAAACATTTGGCTTCTTCGCTTTATACACTTCATAAGGAGTTTTATCTAGAATAGGCCTCAAGTACACTCTGTTGATGATGTAGCAAGCTGTAGAAACTGCTTCAGCCCAAAATCAAGAGGAAATTTTGTTCTCAATTAAGAGGGTTCTGGCCATCTCCAGCAAGGATCTATTCTTCATTTCCATGACCCCATTTTGTTTTAAGTGTATGGAGAAGAGAAAACATGCTGGAAACCAGATTCATTGTAGAACTTTACAAAGTCTTGATTTTCGAATTCACCTCCATGGTCTATTCATATGCTTGAAATAGCATATCCTTTTTCATTCTAAACCTTCTTGGCGAACTTTGAGAAGTGAGAAAAAGCTTCAGACTTATTTACCAGAAAGTAAACCCAAGTAAATCGAGAGTAATCATCCACGATTACTAGGCACTATCTCTTTCCACCAATACTTTGAGTTTTGGTTGGTCCAAAGAAGTCCATATGCAAAAGTTGCAAAACTCGATTGGTAGAAACTTGACTTACAGGTTTAAATGAACTTCTAACATGTTTTCCCAAAACACATGGAGTGCATAAATCAGACTTTTAACAAGTCAGGTTGGGAAAACCACGAACAAGCTTCTTGGGAGAAATCTTGGCTATCTGTTTCATGTTAGTATGACCATGCTTTCGATGCCAAAGATTTGCTTCATCTTGAATAAATATAAGAAACTGAGAACTTTCTAGTTTTATATCCTGAAGGTATATTCCCATGCCTTCGTCCAGTGAAAGATTGAGAGAAGTCTTTGCTTGTTCCCAAACATATGCCTTCTTAGAAATTTATTTTGAATGCAATATCGCAAAGCTAACTTATGCCAAGTAGATTGTAATTCAAACCTTTCACCAATGAGACATTGTTGATAGTAAGACTTCCAATCTTCACAATTCCACATCCAACAATCCTTCTTTTGTTGTTTCCACCAAAAGAAACTTTTCCACCATTCACTTGAACAAGTTTTATAAAGCAACTCGAATCTCCTGTCATGTGTCTAAATAGCCACTATCCAAATATCATTTGATCTTCCTTTTGATAGTGACCTGTCATCAAAAGAAGAACTCAAGCTTTCTTTAGTACTTATATTTTCTTGGGTCCAAGAGAGTTAGTATTGAAAATAGTATTTGCCCAATTCCTTTTGATGAGTCTTCAAACCTTAGGACATTCCTTCTCGAAATGTTTTGAGCGGTTACACTTTGAACATTTGAGAGCACTTCGGCCAACAGGATTTACAAAAACCTTTTGAAAATGATTTTTGTAAAATGTCCTTGAAGGTCTTTGTTTGATTCTTTCTTTAACTTTGGGAAAATCAATTAAAGGAATGGTTTATGTAGTCATACCCAAACCAGATTTGTTAAAATGATGTCTTTGTCTTGAAAGAATTTTCTCCAACTTTTTAGATCATTTTGAAAATATTTTTGTGATATTTGAAATATCTTCTTTCAAAAAGGCATCTTCCTTCAAAAGTGAATCATAATTTACTTTCAAATCAACAAAAATTTTATCTAGATTTTTAAACTTTTCTCTCCAAAAAGTTTCCTGTTACCTCGATTTAGAATTCACCTTTTTGAGTTTGGAAATCCTTTTAAGAGATGTTTTGAGATTGAGACAAAGTTCATCCATATACTTTGAGACTTTGACAGGAATTTTTAAATTGCTAACCTCAATTTATTTGTCTGAGTTTGAATCAGAAGTTGTTTCAAAATCTGAGTCTAATTCTAAATTTGTCATCATAAATATGTTGGCATATTCTTCATCACTTTCCTCGCATTCGATATCACTCCAAGTTTCTACTTTAAGAGCCTTTTTGTATTTTTCAGTTCTTCATTTCTTTTTCTTCAACAGAGGATAGTTAGGTCTGATGTGCCCCTTTTTCTTGCATTTGAAGCATCTTTGTTGGTTCCATTATCCTCAGTTGGTTTCTTCTGGAAATTTTGAATGCTCTGCTTCTTCCAGTTGAATATTCATCCCTTCCTATTCAACTTTCTGATGTTCTTAATCATAAGGGCTAGCTCCTCATCGTCCATGTCATTTTCTGAATTTGTATCACTAGAATCATTGTTAGATTTTAAAGTAATTGACTTCTTACATTTAGGATCTTCTTCCTCATTGATTTGCTCCACTTCATATGATTGAAGTGTGCTTACTAGTTCGTCTACTGAAAGAGGCATGATCATCTGGATTTATCTAATTGACGTCTTCATGTAATTCTAGTCTTTAGAGAGTCCACGCAACAATTTATTGACCTTCATTGGTCCTGAGATTGGCTGTCATTGATATGCCAATCCATTCACGATTTTAGTGAAACAACTGAACTTATCAATGATGGATTCTCCTGGCTTCATCTTGAAAGCTTCATACTATTTGAGTAGAATATTGATTTTCGTTTCCTTTACTCGATCAATTCCTTCGTAGGTAACGTACAACCTATCCCAAACTTCTTTCACTATTTCATAAGAAGAAATTCAGTTATACTCAGTAAGAGATAAAGCATAGTATAAAGATAGATAACTTTTGCATCAAGAGCTTGTCTCTTGGTTAATTCTGCTTGTGTTATTTCGCCAACATCTACAATTTCTTTTCCTCTTTCTGAGGTTAATGTAGCTTCGGGATTGATCCCTTTTTCTACCGCATCCCACTCCAAGGGATCTTTTGATCTCAGAAACACCTTCATATTGTTTTTTCACACATTTTACTCCTTCCCATCAAAGTAAGGAGGTCTGATGTTGCTTTGGCCTTCAACCAAAACTGGAGCCAAAATACTAGCCATAGATCTTTAGCTTTAGAAGTAAAACACTTCAATAAAATAAGCATATAAGCTCTGATACCAATTGAAAGGGCTTGTAACAACACCTAGAGGGGGTGAATAGGTGTGAAGTAATTTTTTTTTGCAAAGTTCAGTAGAAAAATTTTGCTTTTAGAAAATGACAAGCTTTGAATAAGTTCAGACTTTAGCAATTAGATAAAACTACGAACAAAATAAGGAGTTCAAGGAAGAGAGTAAGAACATAGAGTTTATAGTAGTTCGGCTTAGATCAAGCCTACGTCGACTTTGCCACATTGATAGCCCATTGGTTGGATTCCACTAATAAACAAAAGAGATTTAGAGCTTGATGATCTCAACTCCACAGTGAAGAGTCTGCTTCTCTTTCACAAAGTCACACTATAAGTTTTTCTCTCTTTTGAGTACAAATTTGAGCTTAGTGAATGAAATAGCAAGGAACTAGGAAGCTTCAGACTTTGAAATTTTTCTTTCACGCACTTTTTCGAATTACTAGAGATGTCTGCTTTAAATACTCCTTCATGCCATCTCGACCGTTGGCACTTTCCAAAGGATTTCTTCCAATCAACCTGTTGGACAGAATCAATCAAGGAGATCTCCAGTCGTTTGATGATTGTGATGAAAGCCCGTCAATCATGTTCGCCCATACAATTAGGATCTTGGTTTCCATAAGTAGATACTTTCCAAGTTTGCTTGCCTTCCAAAAGATTTGAATATCGAAATTGATTCCAAAAAGATAGTCAATCATGTAGGTGCTATATCCAACTAGAAAGCCATCAAAAAGTCATACGAACCGGACCCTTGAAGAAAAAAAGATAATCTTGTGTCTAAAAAAGTCTTCATTCTTCAATAGCGTTTAGTCTGGAATTTTTCAGTGTGGGCAGACTTTGACACTAAAGTCTAGAATTCTTCATAATAGACTTTGGATAAGTTTTGTCAACTTCAAAACATTAAGGAGTTTTCTCCAACAAGCATCTAGCCATTATGCCATCTCTGTCTTGATAACTTATTACATGTTCGTTCAACTTATTTTTGCCTCATTTTGGGTAGTTAGAATCTGGTCATTATGTTTTTTTGTCTTGATAATCCATTATATGTTTGTTTTGCCTTTTCCTACCTCATTCTAAGTAGTTGGAATCGAGTCGTTCTACCATCTTTATCTTGATAATCCATTGCATGTTTGTTTTGCTTCTTTTTACCTCATTTTGGATAGTTAGAATCTGGCCATTTTGCCATCTTTGTCTTGATGATTTATTGCATGTTCATTCTACTTCTTTTTGCCTCGAAGTAACAAGAAGAAGAGGGTTGAGATTTTGTGGTCCTAATTCGAAAGCCAAATGTTGACGAAATTGGCTCAAATCTAAATATGTTGTTCATGAGACCGAGGTCTACAAGTTGATTGGTTTCTTTCATTGAGAATCTCCTTCGAATTCTCTAATCGCAATTAGAGTTTTCTTACTTTGAATTTCTTAATCCACCTTTGTGGTAAGAAAAGATGGTTGTAATATTGATGTTGAGTTTATAATAAGTTACTAAAAAAGAATACTTTGTGTATCATACTATTCTTAGTGATTAATGGAAGTTTTTGGGAAATTCATGGTTTTTTCCACATTGGGTTTCCACATTAAATCCTTGGTGTTGTTGTTAGTTTTATCTTCTTATCAATTTGGTGTTGTGTTGCTTATTTCGAGATTATATTGACTGGTTATTGTTAGGGCTAAGTTGATTTTGGTCGGTTTAGTTTTGGGGAGAAATTGATCCTAAATTGGATTCAGCTCTTATTGAATTGCTACTCAATTCTCTCCAAAAGATCCTCCATCTTACTAGCCGTGCATTGTAACCCCACCTCATATTTCCTCACCAAATCCTCCAACACCCACCCTTCCACCATATTGACAGTGAATGACCACTCGATCACACACCTACCCTCGTTGTCTCCATTGGTAGGGTTGGTTTTGACTGTCCATATATAAAGTGAACTCGATGTTAGAGTCCACCATCTCATAGCTTAAGTTTTGTATGATCGGATCCAAACTAACCAATCGCTCTTTGGACCAGCTAAAGAGACAATTCTTGCTAGTGTTGTTAGTGCCTCTAGATGAGAGGGAGAAACTGGTTTAGTATCACATGCAACCCGACTCGCCGTTCTTTCCATGGATGCTACAGCAATCGGATAAGCCCAAGAACTAATTATGGAGGTTGAAGAAGTCTATGAAGAGTGGTCATATCTGATGTCACGCCCCGATCCTCCAAGCACGTGCCCATCCCTTGGTGGTTGATTTAAAAATGACGTCTCAGGACGCGTTGCCAACCCATCCATTTTAATACGCATGCGGAAGCGAATAAATAAATCCCCAGACAACAGAAAGATGTGATAGAAAAGTAGGGCCACAAATTTTGAAAACCACAGCACACCTTTATATACATCAAACTAAGTCATATACAATACTAGCCGATATGTACAAGTCTATAACAAGATCGATCCTCAAAACGATCTATGCTATGACCACCTAGTCAGACTTGTTCACCGATTCTTTAGTCTCCACAGGATCCGAACGGGACACCGGGTTCTCCACCACGTCATCAGGCGGGTCCACAGCACTCTCTCCTAGAGAGGCATCGATTATCCCCGCGAAAATTTACAGACAGAACTGGTGCTCCCTAAGGTGATGCACTAGGACGTATGAATCCCTTATCCAACAACTCCTGCATCTACACCTTTAGTTCGTTCAACTCAAACAACGGCATTCAATAAGGAGCCTTAGATATTGGCTTGGACTTGGGTACTAACTCGATCGCAAACTCTATCTCCCTTTCTAGTGGCAGAACTAGCAATTCCTTTGAAAACATCTTAGAAAGCTTCCGTACCATGGCTATGATCTCCACATTCAGTTCATCAACTATCGCATCCACTCCAGTTGCCAAATAAATTTGGCAACCTACATTCCAAAACTGGTTGCCTTAAGCGACGAGATTAGGGTAATCGAGGGTCCTTCTCGACTCCCAGAAAACTCGAAACTTCCGCATGCTAACGGATTAAACTTGATTACTTTACAACAACAACAACACATTACAACAAAAAGCTCCTTGAGCCAAACCTTTTTATATATGACGTGAAAGTTATACATAAACAAACTAGTCAAGTACAACTCTAGTCAATGGTTCTTCTTTTTACTACATTAATATAACAACTGAAGTCCTACAAACTTAACCAAAATTCCACTGTGCTATCCTGATAATATTACTCCCAAAACATCCTTCCCTAGATTGGTACATGGTTCGACTCATTCCTGCTTCCTTCGCCATTCTAGTGGCGTCCTAACTGTGGTAGAGGTGCTTGCGCTCTTCTGGACCTAAAAGGATAGTTTCTCACTTGATGGCCATGCTGGCCACATTCAAAGCACATTCTAGTCATACCAGGACACGGGATTGATCCATGATTCCTTCCATAGACTCAACACCTATCTGGTGAGTCCTCTACCTCCTGTCGGATGATAGCATGTGTCCATCCTTGTACCGGAGGCTTGTTCCAAGTACCCCACTGAATGTCCTGAAGCACATTCCCTTTGTCTTGTTCTATCAGTGGCGATGGCAGTAGCAGTTGCGGTCCCATCTGCCTTTGTGGACAATCCTTGATCAGGTGGCCATACTGGCGACACTTGTCACATCCTTTCTCTTTTACAAGAAGGGGTAGATCCATGTCTTTTCCTACAGACATGACACACGGCGTTCAAGTCGAGCATTGATTTTTCAATCCTACTCTTCTAGTTGGGTGGAATAGAATACCCTTCTTCTGACATCGGCCTCTTCCCAAGTCAATTGTCATCTCTGCTAGAACTGAACTTTGACTTATATGCGGTAGCTTGCTCCCTGATCACAACTCCAGGTTAGGCCTCAACAGGTGCGGCAACAATAACGGTTACAGCACTTGTGGCAGTAGATACGGCAGTAATGATGGAAGCTTGGTCCTAAGCTTGCTAACCCAACAAGTTCCCAAGGGTCATTAGTGCCTGAATGATCTCATCGAACCTAGGATCGCTTAGTGCTACTACACTAGTACTAGTCTGCGATGGTACTAGCACATTTGCACTAGCCTGAGCCGACGCTCTACCATGACCACGACCTCCTCTGGCATCGACCCTTGTCAGCATCCTACCCCGAGTAATAGGTCCAACGGTTCACCTTCTAGGAGTCCTCTACTCCTGACCACTCATTATGCAGATTCTTTAAAGAAGCCTGCTTTCCAATTCCACACAAAATTAAAAACTGAGCGATGCCAAACAAACAATTTACTAAACAACTATTACAAACATGCACCAGCATGAAATAAAGGCCAATCCTGTTAACTATCCCATAAACTGCACCTCATCTATCCAACTATCAACCGGCTCTACTACCACTCTAAGCGAGGATGTCACGTCCCGATCCTCCAAGCACGTGCCAATCCCTTGGTGGTTGATTTAAAAATGACATCATAGGACACGTCGCCGACCCATCCATTTTAATACACATGCGGAAGCGAATAAATAAATCCCCAAACAATAGAAAGATAGAATAGAAAAGCAGGGCCACAAATTTTGAAAACCACAGCACACCTTTACACACATCAAACTAAGTCATATACAATATTAGCCGATATGTGTAAGTCTACAAAATGGTTGATCCTCAAAACGATTTGTCCTATGACCACCTAGTCAAACTCGTTTGCCTATTCTTCAGTCTTCACAGGATCCGGACAGGACACCGGGTTCTCCACCATGCCATCGGGAGGGTCCAGAGCACTCTCTCCTAGAGAGGCATCGATTATCCCCGCGGGAATTTCAAAATACGTAAGAGGACCCACCGAGAAACCATTGGGTCCGTAGCCGAACCAAGCTCTGAATCTATTAGGGAACACATAATATGGACGTTTTTCGACCCAGATAGTGGTCACTACTAGTTCATAGACCCAAAAGCCCTTGGGATTGGGATAGGTATAAATTCACTCAGTGACCCTTATGGGACGACCATGACGCTCCGGAGGATTCGCCATCTAGGGACCTGAAAATATTAGCCCACGATGGGGTGAGACAACGTCTCAACAAGTCCACCCCCCTAAACTCCAACTAGGAAGGAAATATGCCTAAATGCTACCTATGCACACACAAAATAGAGGACTTACCTTTGCCTCTGATCCTTCATGCAAGTTAGTGCGATTCATATATTCAATCAATCACTTCAATTCATATCAAAACCATCGACTCAGTCGATTCCTTACCATCAATACCATCCATAAAATTTGATTGATACAAGCACTGCTCACCTTAAGCTAAAAATAGAAGATGGTAAAGCTCACCAAAGCTGACAATAGATATATAATAATGCTCACCGAGCTGCTATATATCTATATTGCTCACCGAAGCTGTACAATACTTATAATGATCACCAAAGCTGTGCGATACTTAATATGCTCACCAAAGCTGTGCGATACTTAATATGCTCACCAAAGTTGTGCGATAGTTATAATGCTCACCAAACCTACGTGATTAGCATCTAAATAAATAAACCAAACACACCATTGCAATCAGCACGAAATTATGGTCACTAGCTATCCTGGTATAATTTTCGGGATATATTAAATAATTAAATAATTACCAAAATCAATACCAATAAATGCCAAAAATGCAAACTTAGGCCGAAAAGGCCTAATTAAATACCGAAACGGACCCGAAAAACTTCCGAACCTATTTAGATAAATAATACAGACTATCTAGTTGCTAATTAAGCCGACCTAACCACCTAACATGCATAAATGAGTAATTAAATCACTAATACATTCTAACTAACCACCTAAACCATAGTTAGCCTAGAGTAATCAACCCTTCCACATCATTAACTTCATAAGCATAGATTAGTGAGTAAATTCGCAAGTTAACGATTCTATGAGTCAACGACGATGACAACACGGAGACAGGCGACAAACTCCGAAGCGGTAGCACCCAACGAGGCCCGAAAGGGGTCCAAAGTGGGCCTCAAAGATATTGGGCCCTTGCTGGATCAGCTCCTGCTTGGTTGAGCTTGTTAGCCAGGGCTGCTGGTGGTGCAACCTAAGAGATCCGGTGGTCTCGGTGAGGCGGCAAGCTAGTGTAGAGTCGAGCCTGGGGCAGTGGACAAGTAGGCTGAGCTGGGTCGCTGAATGGCCGTGCAATCTTGGTGGACAGTGGCTGGATCCATGAGTGGGCCGAAGCGAAAAATGGCGTGAGGTTGAGCAACAAACTAGTTAGAATAGCTTGGTGAGTCGACTTCATGAGTGAGGCTAGTGGTTGATTCGGTGGTAGAGAGAGAATAGAGCTCGCGGAGTGGTGTGAGGGGAGGGGATCGGTGTTGGTGGGGCAGAGGAACATGTGAGGGAAAGAATGAAAATGAAATAAGAGTAGAAGCAGCCAGGAGAGAGGGATCAACGATGTTGGTGTGCTCCTGCGAAAGATTGAAGAAAAGAAAAAAAAAGCATAAGAGAGCAGGGGATGTCGGCTGAGAGGGGAAGAAAAATGTGCAAGTAAAGAGAGAGAGAGACAGACAAACAGACAGACAGACCGAAGGAAGGGGGGAAACAGCTGGCATCTGAAGGAGCTGAGGATGAGAGGAAAAGTTTGAAGTCAAACAAAATATCTTGAATGAGTGCTTAATCATCCTCATCTTCAGCTCACCTTCAACCAACAATATCAATTAGTTATCCAAGGTCAATTTCAACATCAACTTGTCCTAATTGAAGTCCAAATGAAGACCAAATTATGACAGCCCCTCTAGCCTATGAATTTCATCCAATTGGACTTCCATTTCTTTGTCAATTTTTCCTATTTGATGTCCATTTTTGTTAAGGAAGAAGTCCACACGATTTCTGCAATTTCCTTTCACTAAATAGCTCACTTTAGAGGTCAAAAATCAACTCAATTTGGCCCCTCCAAATTTCCGTTCTTTTCCAAATCGTCCGAATTGATTTTCTATAAAAATCCCAAACTTGCTGAAAATTCTTCAAAGGATGAGCCGACGTTCCTAAAATGACTCGTGACAAGACAAAACTTTCAATTTCTGAAATCGGATTCAAATTCATGGTTAATTTCAATCTGACGCAATTTTAGCGTTACCTAACCTACCGATTAGCTTTTAGGAATTTTTAGTGCAATTGACCCATGGTCGATTATATTTGAGCCACATTGTATATCTTTAACACATTGGTGACTCTCGGTTGTTGTGAGAATCTCAAGGTTTTAAATACGGGCACAAGGTACCCTAAATGATAGAAAAATCGGTCTATTGCCGATTGACGAGAATTTTGCAATCAGGTGAACTCACCCACACTTCAATCACATATCTCAGTGGAATCGATCTATCCCTAGTCTCTGATCGATTTTGACAATGTCGTAATGACCCTTGCCGACTAGCACCGTCAAGTAGTCGATTCTTGGTCGAATTCTCAAGTTTATTGTGTTGAAATCCCTTACCAGCTTCGCTTGATAGGCTAGTTATCTCGTGAATGGCCAACTTAGAGAAAATAACTATAGGCGCGTCGATGAGAAGCCCAACTTATCCAATCGATTACAAAACCTGAAAATTATGATGTCATATCTGATATGGATTGGCCTTTCTAACTGTAGTAAAGAACTTGTCTTCCCAGTTATGACCTAATTGGGACTCTGCTTGATCCATGCTTTAGTACTCCTTTTTATATGCGAAAACATGCAAGAATAGAGCGTTAATAGAGAGTTGATATATTTATGGACTTTTGAGTTGGAAAACTACAACTTTCAGTCGAGGGATCGTGGCTGGTATAGCAAGTTAATTGATAAAATTTGAATAAGTAGAAGTAGGTAGAAGACACATTTGGTAATGGGACTTTTCAAAATTTCAATGTGCCAAATGTACAAAATCATATGGAGCTTCGAATCTATCCGAAAACCATGAGGAATTCTGTAACATTCTCGATTTCGACCCTTAGAAGACTTAGTTAGATAGGCTAATCTTCTTGGAAAAACAAGAGTCAAATGCATTAAATGAGGATAATGAATGTTGAGGCTTATGTATCCCAAACAATTAATGAAAGTGGTTGACTCATGGCCTAAGGGAATGGTGACAAGTGATCTTGCAAGTTTCATAGGTTTTAACTTCTCATTTTTTCAAAACTGCTGGACCTTTCCTAGTTTCCAATTTTATAGAGCTCTTTGTGCTTCGAATTTGAGAAACTTTCCTCATGAAAGTTGTTCAAAATATCTTAATCTATAACATGCTTAAATTTTAGATTTTTTTGAGGTGAAATGCTTGGGACGAAGGCCCAAACAATTACCATATAGAACCTACCCAATATAGTGAAAATGATAACCAAGTTATTTTCTCGAATTTTTATAAAATCTTCCCTTTTGAATTTGGACATCTTCCCTCCTAAAAGTTTTAAATGATATCCATATCTACAGCATATTAAAATTTCAAAGAGTTTTGTGAAGATTTGAACTTTGATATGAGTCTCTCTCACTCTCTCTCTCTAACCATTGAATCTGCTCGACGGACAAATTTTTAGGTTGTGTTCAATGATTTTTTTCTCTTTCCACAAAACAAATTTGGCTTGGATTCCTCATGAAATTTTTTTTCTAAGGTCTTTTCTACAGCATAAAATTTTATAATTTTTCAAGCCCATTTGATAAGGTAATGGTATTGATTTCAAAAGTTGCTCAAAACTATTTTTGCCTTAAAATGGGAAAATCACACACCTAACTTGGAGGGGAAGGGGGTTGCACGCCTAACTTGAGGAGGAAGCCATTCCATAGTCTTCTTGGTTTGAAGATAAGAGTGCATTAAATGCTTTTGGAAGCTAGCTAATTAATGAGCTTAATAAGTCACATGCTCATGTGATTAACTTGGAGAACAAGTTGTCCAAAGTCCAAGTTTCTTATTGACCAAATCTTAGGTAACTCATGTTGGAAGGATTCTAGAAGAATGGAAGGTGCCTTATGTCTCTAAAACATTCTCATTTCTTATATGGCAAGGGTTTAGCTTAATTAGCAAGGAAATGTATGAAACATATGCCTGAAATCCAAGTCTCATTATATCTTGAGCATTAAATGGAAGAGGTGACTCGTCACCTTAAGTGGTAAGGATAGATTTAGTAATCATTACACCAAGATTTTTCTTGGAGAGCAAGCCAAGCCAAGTCATCATTATAGGATGACTGATGGGTATAGGTGAACCAATAAAAAGAAGATATAAAAGCCCTTAAATATTCCCCTAGAACCGTAGGGCGCCACACCATCGAATGAGCCATGCCACTCCAAAAAAACTCATTGGACCATTTGTCAGTACCATTAAATGAAGCTTAGCCTATAAATAGGGAACCATCTTCTCCATTCTCTCCAGCATTTGGCTCACTTCTTCTCATCTTCCTTTCTTGCATGTCCTCTCCCTCTCTTAGCCTTGCTTGCCCACCACCTCACAAGACGACCCTCTCTTGGTAAAATCACCTATAGTTTATCAAGGTTTATCAAAGGTAAGTAGAATCTCTAACTCTCCACTAGGGTGATAGCCTACATCGTTAAGTTTAGTCGTGTGCTCACTCGTGTAAGCCGTGTATATGTTGTAATGTTCTTTTATATAGTTTGCTCATGTTTGCATGCTTGAGTGTGTTCACACCCCGAGACAAGGTCAATGTTTGCTCGACTTGGAATCGGTGTCAAGTCATAATGGCCTAAGCCACGAGACCTTAGATTGGTATTGAAGCATGCCAATTCCAATATTTGCTTGACGCAGACATTAGCCTAGGCGTGCGGCTCAAGCCACGAACCAAGAATCATGCCTGGCATATTATATAACATGATGTTGACCCATGATACACTCACTTGAATGAGCACACTCTCGAGTCTTGTATGCATTGGCTAAGATGAAAGACGAAGAACCAGCTTGTATGATGCACTTATATGATGCACCTAAAGAGGAAAAAGTGACCGTCGCCACATAACATTGGCGGCGATGGCTCGTTCATTGAACGGGATGCCTTGGTTGAGCATGGATGCCTTAGGTAAGCTAGCCTCGAGATGCCCTAGTTGAGCTAGGATGCCTGGGTTGAGCCCGAATGCCTTGGTGAGCTAGTGCTAGGATGCCTTGATTGAGTTGGGATGTCCTAGTTGAGCCAGGAAGCCCAGCATGAAGCTGGAACCTCAATCAAGCCAAGACGACGATAAATAAATTTACATGAGTGTCAGTTATGCATAGATACGATATGGTAATATGTTTCTTGGTAAGCCAAAGGTAAGCATGCATTAAAGCATGTTGTCATAGGCATCTGCATGTAGTTGAGGATAGCAATAAGTTTGTTATTGATTTGCTATCGACATTACATTGCAAGTGTTGTACCTACTGGATTTTGATGATGAAATATCCTCATAGTAGAGAATTAGGGATTTTACTTAGTAAGTCCATGACTGATCCCATTATTTTTCAAAATTGTAAGTATAAAGGAGTTGCAGTTCGATAAAGGAACTAAGATTTACTCTAGCCTTTTTGAGCATGGAGTATGTAATGATTGTAAATATAACGGCCCATGACAAAAAGGTTTGTAAATATAACTGATGTAACTGTGTGTTTACAAGTGGTTATTTTCCTGGTTGCTTCATGTTGTCTAGGTGTTATATGTACACTTTCGCATGTACTTAATGAAAAGATAAAAAGAAACGGGATGGTGACACGCCTAGGATGTCGTGAAAATAACCCTTACTTGTATGGAAATGATATGCTCTAATGTTTTTGAACTCTTTGAAAATTTTGTCGAGATATTTGAAAATTCATTCTTTAAAGAATTATTTTCTTTGACAAGTAAATCTCAACTTTCTTTTGTTTGTATAAAATTATTTTGCAAGTTTTCGAACATCTCTTTTTGAAAAATATCTTGTAGCCTAAGCCAAGAATTCTCATTTTTTAGTTCAATGATCCATTTTTAGTTAAGAGCAGATTTGATTTTTAAGCACATTCATCAATATAGTTAGATACCTCATAAGGGATTTCGGGGTAATTTACCTCAAAATCCATGTCTGATTTCGATTTTGATTCTGAAATTGAGAATGTGCCATCGAGCATATATTTCCTTGCTCATCATCTTTTTTCATTATTCTTTTCTGCCCATTCTGCTTGTATTGTTCTCTTCCACTGAATTATCTTCCCTTTTTGTTCAGCTTTCTAAATTCCTTTATCAAGTGTGTCAACTCTTCATCGTCCATGTCATCTTCTGAATCTATATTATCAAAATCAGCATTAGATTTTATAGTAATGGACTTCTTACCTTCAATATTTTCATCAATGATTTGTTCCACTTCATAGGATTGAAGAGTGTCAATTAGTTCATTAATGAAGAGTGGCATAATCCTCTAAGTCTCTTGGATTGAGGTCTTGCTATGGTTTCAACTTTTAAGAGACCTTGCAGAAGTTTGTTGACCTTCATTGGGGCAGAAATTGGCTGACCTGGATATGCCAAACCATTTACAATTTTTGTAAAACGACCAAACATATCTTTAATTGATTCTCCAATTGTCATCTTCAAAGACTCATATTGGCTAAGCAAAATGTTCACCTTCGTCTCTTTTACACGATTTGTACCTTCATAAGTAACATGAAGTCTATCCTAGACTTCTTTAGCTATTTCACATGAAGAGATTCTATTATACTCAATAGGAGACAATGCATAATATAAAGAATAAACAACTTTTGCATCAAGAGCTTCTCTTTTGAACATCTTCATCTGAGGCATAGGAGCAAGGGGTTCGGTTTCCTTGTCTTTACCATTCTTATTTGATGTAGACACAACAGTAGGATTGATTCTCTTTTCCATAGTATCCCATTGCAAGGGATCTCTAGATCTTAGGAACGCCTTCACTTTTTTTTTTTCCAAACGATGTATTCCTTTCTATCGAAATAGGGTGGCTTGGTGTTGCTTTACCCTTCAACCAGCCCTGGTGCCAAGATACTAGCTATAAAAGATCTTAGCTTAAAAGTAAACACACTTCAATGAAACAAGCACTTGGCTTTGATACCAATTGATAATGCTAGTATGAGCACCTAGAGGGGGTGAATAGGTGTTTAAAAGAAGTCTCAACAAATAAATGCATAATATAATAAGTTGTGAGCAAAGTCTAAATAAGGATTAAAGTTTGATAAACGAGTCACCAGATTTCTGATAATTGTTCATAATTTGTTATGTGATGGAACAGACTTCTGAAATAACCTATAAGTGTACACCAGACTTAAATAAGGAGAGTTAAGGAAGAGAAGGTTGTACATGATATTTATAGCGGTTTGGCTTATATCAAGCCTACGTTCACTCTCCCACGCTAATAGTCTACTGGCTGGACTCTGCTATATGATCAACAAGAGATTATAACTTTGAATGCAAATACTCAATGGTAGATCACACTATCTCACTAACTCACTATTTTGGTATTTCTCTCATGATCACAAACATTTAAGCTCACGAAAGATAAGTGTATGATCAAAGTTCTTTCAGACTTTGGAATTATAGATTTTACGCTATGTTACTTACTTGCTCCTCGGTCCTTGGTCTCTTTAAATACTTCTCCACTTCTAAACTAGCCATTAGACAATATCTAGAAAATAGTCTTCTAATCTGCCCGTTGATAGATCTATAGCAAGAATTAGTAGCCATTGAGTAATGGAAGCAGAATCCCCAATTGATTTTGATTACCCATACAAACAGAATATTGATTTCCATAAATAGAGCTTCTTTGTTTAGAAAGTTCTTACCTTTAATATCCAATTGTCAATCAATTAGATTGTGTCAATCAAATCTATATTGATGTAGAATTCAAATTAGATTACTAGCCATTATATATTTTAGGCTTATGTTACATTCTGTCAAGTTGTCTCATTTTGAACATGTTTCGTTCTGAATCTACTACGTTTTGAACTTATGCCTTATTCTAGACTTATGTCTTGTTCTATATGTAAAGTTTGAGTATGTTCTGTTTGAAGAGACTTTTCAATCTGGACATAAATCTGAACATATCCATCCTTAGAGTCAAATTATGAGCATATTAAGCCTTAAGGTTTAGAGATAGTCAGAATAAGTTCAATATCAGCATATGGTCTATCTTATGGTTCTTCCAAGTATAAACATTGATAATAGCCTTTACACATTCTATCATCTGCATAGTCTGTTACTCAACCATTTAATACGTTAGTAACCTTTGATTTATTTTGTCATCTTCAAAACATCATAAGGAATTTCCTTAACAGAAGCGACATATCGGACGAGGCCAGGCTGGCCTAGGATGCCCTCGAATCGATGGCCAGTGTCAATGGAGGGAAGCAACTTGTGGATATTGCAAAAATCCACCAAGAATGGCCACGCTTGGTCTAGTGTTGGTCTTCTTAGCTCAGGAGTGAGCTTGGCTTCCCATCTTGGTTGGGTTTCTTCTGCCATTGAGAGAGAGAGAGAAAGAGAGTTGATGGCAAAGATGGAGATTACTAGATAAAGCCCAAACTTGTGGAAGCTAAATTCCCTATCTCTTGGTTTACAATTCATTTTAGATATTTGTGCTTTGAAATTTATAATTTGTGCCCCCTTGAATCAGATGGTTAAAGTGAGTAACTCAATTTAGGAAATTGTTGTTCAAATCTATATTTTGGTTCTCTTCACATACCTGTCAAAGTCAATAACTTAATATTTATAATGAAATTTTTTATTTTACCCATAGGCGATCTTTGATATGTTCCCAACTATTATATTAGCCGATTTTTATCTTTTTTCTAGGTAACTGTTTTACAAGTTATACCATTTCCTCAAAAGAAAAAAATTCAACTGCTAACATTTTCATCATGTTTACAACTTTGCATAATGGTTTTATAATTATTTGGAAACTCGAGTGACTTGGGAGACTATGGTAATATTTTCTTTGCTGACTAATTAATTCTTTTCATCATAAATGGAAGCCTTTGTGTTGCATGAGAGAAAATTACCTAAAAAATCCTAAATATATCCATTGCAATTGACAAAATCAGTCCTGAACCATTTTAAAGATTTGTCAATGTGGTCTAATTGGCCTATTTTGGTATGAAAATTGATGATGTAGATGCCGAACTTCCTATATGGCACAACTGATATTGATGGGAAAATTTTGTTAATTTGTTTGAATATTTCAGAATTTTGCATTAATTTATTCTTTTTTTTCTTTATTGTTAAGAGCCAAAGGGGGAACTGCCAAGGCTTGATGACCCCACCAGCACTAGGCAAGGGCTTATGAGCCCTCACTAGCAGTGGGCGAGGGCTCATGACCCTTACTCACAGTTGGAGGGCTCATGCGACTACTACCCTTGCACGTGACTAGCAAGGGCCACAAGCCCTCACCCAGACAGCTACATGCTAGGGCAACGAGCCCTCACCCAACGGCTGATTGGATTGCCGAGTGTTGGCTAGCCCTTAACAATTAAAAAAAAAAAGTAATAAGGAAATTCCAAAATTTTCCAAGTCCACATTATTCCATCAAAATTAGTCAAATAAATTGATTTGGCAAATTATTAAAAGGTTTAATAATAAATTGACCAAATTGAAAGATTTAAGACTTTTTAAATAATTTTTCCTGTGGTGGGACTAAAAGTCAAATTCCCTTGAAATACAAAAATAATTGGGACAATTTAATTTGGAAATAATATTAAACATACTTTTCAACTTCAAATGGATTTTGGATAGGAATAGGTGGAGGGTGACCAGATCTGAGCATTGCGATGGGCACTCACAGTGCCATCCATCTGCTGATATCTTTTATCATCGATGGGTCCACCACGCAATCAATATGTTTTGGCTTTGTGCTCTTTTTTGTTTACTTTTCGATTTGATTTGATTAAAGCAAGAGGGTTTTGAAGAAGCTCAATTCTTATTTTCCAATTCAAGATCTTAAAAATAAGAGTTTGCTTTGATGACTACGATGAGGCCTGATCAGAGGGCCGATGCAAGTATTAGTGACCATTGTGGATGGAGGCTTGTTTATGGCGTCTAGCACTGGTAACCATCGGTGATGGTGACAGAGAAATGATTGAAATAAGTCACACAAATATGATGTTCCAGATGCGGGATTATATTTAAGGATTCGATTCATATGGTTATTGGAAGACCTTTTGGCTGAATTTAGCATTTACTTAATTGATTATTCTTATTGGAACTTATTTCAATATGAAGATCTTGTGAAAGACGAGTAAACTTGGATGATTCTACTTATGGAAAATAAATATCCTGATTGTATGGGTGAACAGGATTGATGAGCTATCATCATAATCATCTAACGACTTGAAGATCTCCTTGATTGATTCTGTCCAATGGGTAAATTGGAAGAATTCATTTGGTAAGTGCCAATGGTTATGAAGGCATGAAGTAGTATTTAAGGTAGACTATCAAGTTGTTCAAATGTGTGCATGACAAAAGAATTCCAAAGTTTGAAGATCTCTAGTTACTCACTGTTTCATTTGTTGTGCTCACATTTGTACACAGAAGAGAGAAATACTTAGTGAGACTTTGTGAGAGACCAATAGAGACTCATTACTGAGAAAGTCGAAGATCACAAGTTGTAAAATCTCTTTTGATTCATAGTGGAATCTAGCCTTAGGACGTTCAGCGCGAGAGAGTGGACGTAGGCTTGATCTAAGCCGAACCACTATAAATTTTGTGTTCGAATTCTCTTACCCTAAACTCTTTACCTTTATTGGTATATCTGCATATTCATTACATTCCTAGTTGATCATCTTCAAAAAGCAATTTATTTATTCTAAGTTTTGTGAAAATTTTCATATACACCTATTCACCCCCTCTAGGTGTTTGCACTAGCCCTTTCAATTGGTATCAGAGTCTGTGTGCTTATTTATTGAAGTGTTTTACTTCTTAAGCTAAAAATCTATGGCTAGTATTTTGGCTTCAGGATTGGTTGAAAGCCAAAGCAACACCAGACCTCCTTACTTCAATGGGAAGGAATACAACGTTTGGAAAAACAATATGAAGGCATTCATGAGATCGGAAGATCCTCTAGAATGGGATGTGGTAGAAAAAGGGATCATCCTCGGAGCTACATCAACCTTAGAAAGAGGAAATGAAGTTATAGATGCTGGCGAAATGACACTAGCAGACATAACCAAGAGACAAGCTCTTGATGTTAAAGATATTTACTCCTTATATTGTGCTTTATCTCCTACTTAGTATAACAGAATTTTTTCTTGTGAAACAGCAAAAGTCTAGGACAGGTTGCGTGTTACTTATGAAGGAATTGATCGAGTTAAAGAAACAAAATCAACATATTACTCGGACGGTATGAAGCCTTCAAGATGAAGCTAGGAGAATCCATCACTGACATGTTCAGTCGTTTCACAGAGATTGTAAATGGTCTAGCATATCATAGACAACCAATCTCAGGGCAAATGAAAGTCAATAAATTGTTGTGTAGACTCTCTAAAGACTGGAATCACATTAAGACTTCAATAAGAGAAACACAGAGGATCATACCTCTATCAGTAGACGAATTAGTTGGCATATTTCAATCATATGAAGTGGAGCAAATCAATGAAGAAGAAGATCCCAAAGGTAAGAAATCAATTGCCTTAAAGTCTAATGATGATTTTGATGATTAGATTCAGAAGATGACTTGGATGATGAAGAACTTGCACTTATGATAAGGAAGTTCAAGAAGTTGAACAAGAAAGGAAGAAGGTTTAAATGGAAGAAGCAGAGCACTCAAATATTTCAAAAGAAATCAAATGAAGACAATGAGACAAACAAAGAAGTTATTTGCTTTGAATGCAAGAAAAGTGGGCATATCAGACTCAACTGCCCTCTATTAAAGAAAAAGAAGGGAAACACAAAGAAATTCAAAAAGGCTCTCAAAGCAAAGACATGGAGCACTACTAAATGTGAAGAAAGTGAAGATGAATATGTCAACATATATCTAATGGCAAATTTAGAATCAGACTCAGATGAGAAAGTCGAGGTTAGTAATTTTAAAATTCCTACTAAAGTTTCAAAGTATATTGATGAACTCTATCTTAGTCTCAAGACATCTCTTAAAAGGATTTCCGAGCTAAAAATGGAGAATTCTAAACTGAAATAACAGGAAATTTCTTGAAAAGAAAAGTTTGAAAATCAAAGCAAAATTTTTGATGATTTAAAGGAAAATGCATATTCTCTTTTGAAGGAGAATATTTTCTTGAAATAAGACATTTCAAATATATCAAAGAGGATTCCAAAAGGATCTGAGAAGTTAGAAAAGATTATTTATGTGCAAAGACCATATTTCAACAAATCTGGTTTAGGTAAGACACTAGAAACTATTCCCTTAATTAATTTTCCCAAAGTAAAGGAAAGAATCAAAGAAAGACCTTCAAAAACATTTTATAAAAACCACTTTCAAAATTTTTTTATAAAACATGTTGGCCGAAGTGCTCTCAAATGTTCAAAGTATAACAGCTCAGAACATTTCGAGAAGGAATGTTTCATGGTTTGAAGACCTGTTAAGAGGAATTGGGCAAAGTCTGTTTTTGGTACTAACTCCCCTGGACCCAAGAAAATATGGGTACCAAAGAAAATTTGAGTTCTTTCATGATTGCAGGTCACTATCAAGAAAAAGATCAAATGGTATTTGGATAGTGGCTGTTCGAGACACATAACAGGAGATTCAAGTTGTTTTATAAAGCTTATACAAATGAATGGTGGAAAAGTTTCTTTTGGTGGAAACAACAAAGAAAGAATTGTTGGATGTGGAACTGTAAAGATTGGAAGTCTCACCATCAACAATGTCTCATTGATGGAAAGTTTGAATTACAATTTACTCAACATAAGTCAGTTGTGCAATACTAGATATAAAATCAATTTCCAAGAAGGCGTTTACTCGGGAACTAGTATAGATTCATCTTAATTTTTTATTGCACGAAAACATGGAGATATTTATCTTTTAGATATAAAACCATAAAGCTCTCAATGTCTAATTTACATTCAAGATGAAGCAAATCTCTAGCATAGAAAACTTGGTCATGTTAACATGAAACAAATTGCTATGATTTCTTCCAAGAAGCTTGTTCGTGGACTACCCGACTTGACTTATCAAAAGTCTGAATTATGCACACCATGCATTTTGAGAAAATAGGTCAGAAGTTCTTTTAAACTTATAAATGAAGTTTCTACTAATCGTGTTTTGCAGCTTCTGCATATGAACCTTTTTGGATCAACCAAAACTCAAAACATTGGTGAAAAGAAATATTGTTTAATAATCATGGATGATTAATCTCACTTTACCTGGGTATTCTTCCTTGCAAGTAAGTCTGAAGCATTCTTCATTTTTTCAAAATTTACCAAGAAAGTTCAGAATGAAAAATGTTATGCTATTTCAAGCATTCATACAGACCATGGAGGTGAGTTTGAAAATCAAGGCTTTGCAAATTTTTGTGATGAATTTGGTTTACGGCATGTTTTTTCTTCACCTTACACTCCAGAGCAAAATAGGGTTGTGGAAAGAAAGAATAAATCTTTGTAAGAGATGGCAAGAACCCTCTTAATTGAGAGTAACATTTCCTCTCGTTTTTGGGCAGAAGTAGTTTCTACAGCTAGCTATATCTTAACAGAGTGTTCTTGAGGCATATTCTAGAGAAAACTCCTTATAAAGTATTTACAGGGAAGAAGCCAAATGTTTCTTATTTTCATGCATTGTGTTGTAAGTGTTTTGTTTTGAAAAATGCAAATGATCAAACTGGTAAGTTTGAAAAAAAATCAAATGAAGGAATTTTTCTTGGCTACTCAACTTCAAGCAAAGCCTACAGAGTATTCAACAAAAAGACTCAGTCTGTGGAAGAATCTATGAATGTTAAGTTTTAAGACTCTATGCAAACTCAAGTGGACCAGACTCAACTTGAAGAGTCTGAACCTGCTCTAGACATCTTAAAGTCTACTTCCCCTGAAGTGATTCAGACTTCTAAAGTTCAACAACAGGAAGAACCAAAAGAAACAACTGAAGGAGAATATCAACAAACTTTCAGACCTACCAGCAACTGGAAGCATGAGTCAAGTCATCCTAAAGATCTCATCATTGGCAACATTGATGAAGGAATTTGTACCAGATCCAAATGGTAAGAAGAGTCTAGTGTGGCATCCTGAAATTCCTTGCTAGCCATTAGGGGTGCTCCAGTTAATATCTTGTATTGAAATCTATGGCCGAGTCTAAATGGATAGATCTTGGAAGAGGATGGCTTATCCCTGGCCATGTGCATCGTGAATTAGAATCCATAGGATTGTAATTCTAAGTGTTTAGTTATTTAATTTTACCCTATAGTATTTTAGTTTAATAAGATTTAGTTAGTATTTAAAAAGGAGATTAAAAATTGAATTGAATTAGGTTGGGCCTTAGGCCCAATGGCCTAAGCTTTTGGTGGGCCGAATGGCCGGCCCAATTGAGGCCCATGAGGTGACCGTCGACCAAGAGGAGGGGGGAGGAGTGGCCGGCCCACTTCTTCGAATCCAAGCCCAAGCCCAAAGCCCATCTTGCATGTGTCATGCCACGTGGCAAGAGGAGGTCTTCATGCATTGGCTTGTGGAGAGGCAAGTGATGATTGCTGATGATGAGGATTTGGGGAAATAAAAGGAAGAGGAGAGAGAGAGGGTGGCCAGTTGGTGGTATTCAGCCAAGTGAGTTGCAGTGAGACCGAGAGGAGAGGAACCGAGGAGGAGGAGGAGCCATCACCGACCGTTTGCCGCCCGTTCGTCCGCTGTGTGCCGTCGTTCTCTTGAGTTTAGAGGCAAGTTGGGACTGATTTCCACTCTTGCATGTGTGCCTTGCATGTGTGATTTGTTGGTGGTAGGTTTCGGATGTTAGGGTAGGCAAAACCGAAGCTAGAATGTGACTTGTTCTTGAGTATGCTTGCTGTTTTCGTATGAACCGCCTGAACCAGAATCTTGTGAGAGCTTGCATGCATGTTTCGAGTTTGATTTTGACATTAATTCCTTCATGCAAGTTGTAGCCAACATCTTAAAATACAACATATTAAAATTTGGGACAGAATGATGGAGGTTTAAGGGCTCAAACCCTCATCCTACGAAGACACTAGATCTGGAACGATTTCGCTGACCTTTTGGTGGATTTGTGGTTGCATGTCGATTTTTACTAAGAATATCTCTTAGACTTCTTCATAAAACTTGTATAGAACATCCTAACGGTTAACATACTCAAATTTGAAGTAAAATGAGCAAGTGTAGCCTAGTGAATTGACTTACTCTTGAAGACGGTAAATCTGGAGACGCGGTACAGGACACCCGAGACTTCATGGACCCATATGGTGACTATTCCTTGGAAATTTGACTTATATACCTTAATGAAAGTTGTAGGGGACCCCTTGAAGTAAAACATATCCAAATTTCAGAGGAAACGAAGAAGAATAAAGGGGTGAAAACTCGATATTTTGGAGATACATACACTGGACGTTTCGGTGCTAGAACCAGAAGCTTCGTACGACTATAAAAAATTATCTGAAACGAATATAGCCTAGAATTCTTCATGAAAAATCTACTTTAGTGTCTTAATCGAACCAGAAGCTTCGTTCGGATATTTTAATCGAATTATTTCTGAAACTGTGCATTCTGTTTCTATCCAAAATTTGCATGCTGTATTTGTGTGAGTTGTATCTTCTTGTGTGGAACTCTATTGGGCATGTTCTTTTTATGAAATTGCTATCTTATTGTCTTATCTATCACATGCCTTGATCTCATGATTTTTGAGAAGCATATGGATATTTAATTTAAATATTTTCTAAAAATGGTACATGCTGGACTCCATGAATTGTATTGATTGGATGATGGTGCCTTGATGCATGTATGATAATGAATTGAGATGCATGTATGAATTCAATGATGAATATGATCTTGATTGCCATCATATCACATGCCATATTAAAATTAAACTATAATTGAAGATGAGAATTGAGATAAATGAGAAGGCCGTCATAGGTGTGAGCCGACGATGCCCCGGGAGTGTCGGGATGCCTGACTAGAAGGGTACAGCCAGTTGCCCGGTGGTCATGAATGGCCGGATACAGGAGGGCCTCGGGAGTACTGAGAGGTGTCGAGATGCCCGAAGAGTGGGGGAGCCGGAAGCTGAGCAGGTATTGTGCCGAGGGATACCTTGCGATGCCGGTTTGGGTGCAAGATGCCTGGCTAGAATGGTACAACCAGTTGCCCGGTGGCCTTGAATGGCTGAATGCCGGAGGGTCCTCATGATGCCAGTTGGGGTACGAGATGCCCGGAGAGTGGGGGAGCAGATGGTCTGATTGTATCTTGGATACATGTGGGATGCAAACATTGGTCCCGGGAAAGAGAAAAGTGGCGGTCCAAGATGAAATTGAAATTAAATTATGCGTGATGATATATGCATGATATGATGCATGATGATATATGCATGACATGATGATGAAGTTATATGCATAGATGCATGGCAATGATGATGGTACATGTGATACGATGATGATGTTACATGCATAGATGCATGGCAATGATGATGGTACATGTGATACGATGATACGATGATGATGTTACATGCATGGATGCATGGCAATGATGATGGTATATGTGATATGATGATGGTGTTGCATGCATGGATGCATGGTAATGATGATGGTACCTGTGATATGATGATGGTGTTGCATGCATTGATACATGGCAATGATGATGGTACATGTGATATGATGATAATGTTATATGCATGGATGCATGGTAAGGATGATGCCATATGTGACATGAAGATGGTAAGTACATGATATGATGGTGATGTCTATATGATGATGATGGCATATGAGGTATGATGACATGTGTATAATGCCATGGTATGTTGTGCATGGATGCCTGTATGACACGTGATGCTATGATTGTGATGATTGCGTGGCATGATACATTGTGTGGTTTATTGGTCCTTTACCTGCTGAGTGGTTGTACTCACCCTTTCGGGAACCAACATTTCAGATTAGCAGAATGCCGCTCCCTGCTATCACATGGGGCGTATTTTACGACCTACCTTCGGATGTAGAGGTCGAGTGCATGGAGACTGATTGTCCCATCGTCCCTGGTCTTACGTATATTCAAGTGCTCGCCTTAGTGGTGTACGACGTGGGCCTGGCTAGGGGCCCTGTCATTCAAGAGTTCATATCCGTCCATGTTCGTCGAGACGGAGTGATGCGTGGGATGTTGCCGCCGCCACCCCCTGATACACCGGGATGGGTGTGAGGGCCCATGCGTGAGAAGTAGGAGCTGAAACTTTTTGGGATGATTAGCCGACACTAGTGATGGGGGATCTTGCACATGAGTCGTAGTGGGTCGAGTGTTTCTTTTTGAGTTTATGGCCGAGTGTGGCTTCATGTCCTAGCCTTTCTTTTGATGTACCGACCCAAGGAAACCCATCTTGAAAAATATGTAAATAAAGTGTCGTGGCTTTATTTTTTCTCATGATGATTAGTGGTGTGCGATTGTATCATGACTGATGGAGGGTGAGATGGCGATATTATATTTTGCTTCCGCTAATGAGTCATGCCGGGATTGTTTTCAAAAAAAAAAAAAATGTCTATGATTTACGGCACTTCTTCTAAGAGATGCAATTAGGTGTAACGTTTGGTGCCTATGGCGACCTAAGGGGGGTTCGGGGTGCCACATCTAGTGTTTTGGCACTTATTTCTGAAATTGAACCTAAAAGTATAGAAGAAGCCTTGGCTGATGAAAGCTAGATTGAAGCCATGCAAGAAGAGCTCAGACAATTCAGCACCAACGATGTTTGGGAACTAATTCCTAAACCTAAAGGTAAGCCTATTATTTCAACTAAATGGGTTTTTAGGAACAAAGTGAACGAAAAAGGAAAAGTGGTCAGGAACAAAGCAAGACTCATGGCCAAAGGATATACACAAGAATAAGGGATAGACTATGATGAGACCTATGCACCAGTAGCAAGGTTAGAAGCAATTAGATTATTACTTACTTTTGCTTGCTATAAAAATTTCAGGTTATTCCAAATGGATGTAAAAAATGCATTCCTAAATGGATTCATCCAAGAAAAAGTCTATGTGGAACAACCATATGATTTTGAAGATCCAAGAAAGCCAAACTCAGTCTATAGACTGAAAAAGGCCCTGTATGGATTGAAGCAAGCACCTTGAGCCTAGTATGAAAGGTTAAGTAAATTCTTGATTCAAAATGGATTTGTTAAAGGTAAAGTAGATACTACTTTGTTTATTAAAATAGAAAGAAAAGATTTTATACTTATTCAAATTTATGTTAATGATATAATTTTTGGATCACTTGATGAAAATCTATGCAAGAAATTTTTTAGATGTATGCAGGATAAATTCGAGATGAGCATGATGGGTGAGTTAACTTTCCTTTTGGGACTACAAGTTAAACAATCAAAGAAAGGTATTTTCATTTACTAAGAAAAGTATGCAAAAGATCTCATCAAGAAGTTTAGATTGGAGAACTGCAAAAAGACAGAGACGTCTATGTCAAGCTCTTCAAAACTGGATAAAGATGAAGAAGGAAAAAATGTAAACCAGAAGCTACACGGGAGCATTATTGGTTTACTTCTTTATCTTACTGCATCTAGACTTGATATTTTGTTTAGTGCCTATGTTTGTGCCAGATTTTAATCAAATCCTAAAGAATCTCACTTAACTGCGGCAAAGCGCATCATTAAATACGCTGTAATAACTCCAAAGCTAGGTCAGCGGTATTCCAAATAAGGTGACTTTACTCTCCTTGGATATTCATACGCAAATTTAGCGGGATGAAAAATAGACAGAAAAAGTACTTCAGGCACATGTCAATTGCTAGGCAACAAGTTGGTATCATGGTTTCAAAAAAGCAAGGCACTGTAGCTCTTTCAACAGCTGAAGCAGAATATGTGGCTCTTGGAAGTTGTTGTTCTCAAATCTTATGGATAAGGCAATAGCTAAGAGACTTTGGTGTTGAAGAATCGTGCACAGAGATAAAATGTGATAACACCAGTGCCATCAGTCTCACAAAGAATCCAATTCTTCATTCAAGACTAAAGCATATAGAGATCCGACATCACTTCATTCATGATCATGTTCAGAATGGAGAAGTTATGATTCAATTCATAGACTCAAAAAATCAATTGGCAGACATATTCACAAAGCCATTGGAGAAAAATCTATTTGAGTCTATTCGTGCAAGACTGAACATCCCATCTTCTACCAAGTAAAGTCTAAAAATGTTCAAACTCAGAGTTTCCAGAAGTTACGATTGTAAGTTAATAATTTTAAAAATGAATATGAGTTTATTTTGGATAAAACTTTGAAAAGGTATGTACAGTTTTGAATTGCTACTTGCCAATTTTATTTTTAGAAATATCCCTGAATTTATGGTGATTTTCCGTTTTCGAAAAAGGCAGTTTTTCTTGAAAAAGGGAAGTTTTTCATTTTTGAAAAAGACAGTTTTTATTTTCCTTTGTGATGTTTCATATATCTTGTTTCACTTGCTTTATATACTGCCGACATTCCTCTTCTCCATTTACACTCACTCAAACCCTAGAATACAAAGATCCTACTTTCTCTCATTTTCTCTCAAGTTTGATCCATAAAGTTCTCACATTTTTCAACGAGCGAGTTCGAGAAATTCCCCTTGACTGTGACAATGTCTTACCAGAGGAAGTCTTCGAGGATTGCAAACAGGGGACCACAACATATGCGCGAAGGTGCTATGCATTTGGACTTAACCAAAGAAGAAGATTCTCCTCAACCTCAGCAACAACAACATTATCAACAGCATCAACAAGCGGCTCAAGATCCTCCTCCTCAACAAGAACAAGAAATCAGCGAAGACGTTGAACTTGTAAGGACTTAAAAACCTCAATTTCTTTTTAGACTATACTGTAACTTGAAAAGGGGTGGTTCTACAATGAATCTGATCGATGAAATCTTGAGAGCACACGGTTACATGAATGAAACCCTTTTCTTAAATGCCATGGAAAAGATAGACGATGCGCCTTAAGGTTTGGCAGAGTCGACTTTTGTCAATTTTCCTAGTGATCCATGTTTTGGACAGCCTGATGAGAAGGATGATGATGAAAGGTTGTACACTCATTTTCAGCCTAGGATGGGTGTTGCTGCAAAGGTTTGTGGTGAAGGAACGAACTTATTTCGTTCTAAGGACCACAAGAAGTCTTACTCAAAACTGTTGAAGAGAGGGGTTATCAACCCTAGAAGTGTGGACTTTAACTTTCTCAACTCTTTAAAAATAAATCTAAGGGAGAAGCTTGCGTTGCTTCAACTTGAACGTTTTTGCACGAAGACCACTATCACCTACCTTGAACTTATTGCTTATTTTTATTCAAATCTATCTTTTCTAGATGCGAATAAATTCAGTTTTACAATTAGGGACAAAGAATTTGTGGTTGATGTGGATATCTTAGCTGATATAATTGGTGTAGAAAGAGGGAGATTCCAACCAATTGGAGTATCTATTGCTCGTGCTACCTTGGCTATTAATCGGGACAAACTTGATGAGAGCAACATTTCTTATTCTAGAATGAATACCTCTAACATTCTACTTCATAAGGTCGTGATAAATTGCATCAGACCAAAGTCTACATCAAAGACGGATGTCTCTCGTTCGGAAGCTAAGTTGATGTATGTGATCAACACTGGCTATAACTTCTCGCTGCCTCACACCATCCTGATGCACATGTATAGGATGGTTGTAAAGGACAAGGGACAACTTCCTTACTCATCACCTGTCACTCAACTTTTCAAGCATTTCAAAATCCAACTTCCTGCTCCTCTATGTGTTCGAACCATTATTCCAATGGTGATTGGTCTAAAAATGGTTTCAAAAATGCGACTGAAGGAGCTGAACAAGGAATTGGAGCGCTTTAAGGAGAAGTTCCCTGTTAAGGCAAAGCAAGACTCTGTTGCAAAGAAAAGGAAAGGCAAGGAGCCCAGAACGAACCAGTGAAGAAAATGAGATCTCGTCTTGCAAGACGAAGAAGATGAAGATGATCTCACTATCTTAGCTTTTGCCTTGCGAAATTTACAGAGTTTTGTTAGCTTTAAGGAGCCAGAGAGTAGAGAAAGAGAAGAAACAGAAAAGAGATGTGAGGAAAGAAATGAAAGCAGAGCAGAAGAAGGAAGAGGAAGAGAAGAAGAAGACGGGAGTCACGATGACTCTTTGGAACCAACATTAGATGTATCCTTGTCCAACAACTCGGAGAAGACAAGGAGTGGAAAGACAGGAGAACTACATCACTCAAGTGCTGAAGCAGAACAAGAAGAAGAATATTTTTCTCCACCTGAAGGCACAAAAACAAGGGGAGATGTTGAAAAACGAGGTACTTCTTCACCTCTTTTTACAAGTGATGTTAGTAGATCTTCACCAGACCTAAAGGATGTCTATGCCTCTTAATACCCCGAAACTAATGTTGAGGCATCCACTCCAAGTCTTGGTGATCGAATAACTAATGTTCCCTCACATCTCAAAACTCCCAGAACTAATTCGGTGGACCAAGTGCTACAATAGGACATTCAGCAGATTTCAAAGATTGTGGGAACTTATTTTGGAATTAAAGGGACAGCAATATGCTTTTGAGTTTGAGATGAAGAACATGATGATGGTTTTCAAGACGACTTTAGAATCTATACAAGAACATATACAAACCCTGAAGCTTCAAATGTAGGAAAATGCAAAGGGTGAGGATATCCATCAGCTCGGGGAGTCTTTGAAGAAGCTTGAAGACACTGTCAAGTCAACGAGAGATTTCCAGCTCGTTCGTATCCCCAAGCAGTCCTAATTTTTACCCAACTCGTTTTATAGTTATTCCTCACTTTTTGCTGTGACAAAAAGGGGGAGAGTTTGTGCAAATTTAACTGATTGAACTTTTGAATTTTTGTTTGGCTTGATGGCTTGGTGATTTTGTGTTTGGTACTTTGAACTCTAGTACTTTTCTTGTGTTTGGTTTTGAACTGTTTGGAATTGAACTTTTGACTCTTGTAATAACTTAGTTTGCAATACTGATTATGACTGGATAATTAGTTTGTCTTGCAGGACTAATATGTTTTATGTGATTGCAGAATCAATGTTATCCAGGTCTTAATCAATTTTTATTATGTATTACTTAAATGTTGTTTTGCAGGTCAAAATTTTTCAAGTTTACAAGAAAGTTTTATCACCATAAAAAAGGTAGATATTGTTAGAGAAAACTTCATTAATGTTTTAAAATTGATAAAACCTTTCCAAGACTATGTTTGAAGATTTCAAAACTCTATGATCATAGTTTGAAGACAGTCAGACCTTAGTCTCAAAGTCTACCCTCACTGACAATTCCAGACTGAAAAATGAAGACTTATCTAGATGCGGGATTATATTTAAGGATTCGATTCGTATGGTTATTGGAAGACCTTTTGGTTGGATTTAGCATTTACTAAATTGATTATTCTTATTGGAACTTATTCCGATATGAAGATCTTGTGAAAGGCGAGTAAACTTGGAAGGTTCTATTTATGGAAACCAAAGATCCTAATTGTATGGACGAACAGGATTGATGGGCTTTCATCACAATCATCTAACGACGTGAAGATCTCCTTGATTGATTCTGTCCAACGAGTGAATTGGAAGAATTCCTTTGGTAAATGCCAACAATTATGAAGGCATGAATGAGTATTTAAGGTGGACTATCAAGTTGTTCGAATGTGTGCATGAAAGAAGAATTCCAAAGTCTGAAAATCTCCAGTTACTCACTGTTTCATTTGTTGTGCTCACATTTGTACACAGAAGAGAGAAATACTTAGTGACACGTTGTGAGAGACTAGTAGAGACTCATCACTGAGAAAGTCGAAGATCACAAGTTGTAAAATCTCTTTTGATTCATAGTGGAATCCAGCCTTAGGACTGTCAGCGCGGGAGAGTGGACATAGGCTTGATCTAAGCCGAACCACCATAAATCTTTATTCTAATTCTCTTACCCTGAACTCTTTACCTTTATTTATATATCTACATATTCATTACGTTCCTAGTTGATCATCTTCAAAAAGCAAATTATTTATTCTAAGTTTTGCAAAAATTTTCATCTATACCTATTCACCCCCTGTAGGTGTTTGCACTAACCCTTTCAAAAAGAAGTCTTGACAAGTAAATACGGAATAAAATAAGATTCAAGCAAAGTCTAAATAAGGATCAAAGTCCGATAAATGAGCCACAAAATTTTGGTAGATGTTCAGAATCTGTTATGTAATGGAACAGACTTTTGAAATAACCTATAAGTGTTCAACAGACTTAAATAAGGAGAGTTAAGGGAAGAGAATGTTGCACATGAAATTTATAGTGGTTTGGCTTAGATCAAGCCTACATCCACTCTCCCACACAACAGCCTTCTGGTTGGATTCCATTATATAATTAACAAGAGGTTACAACTTTAAGTGTAAACACTCAGTCGTAGATCACACTATCTTACTAAGTCACTCTTTTGGTATTTCTCTCACAATCATAAATGTTTAAGCTCACAAAAGACAAGTGTATAATCAAAATTTGCTCAAACTTTGGAATTCTAGATTTTACACTCTGTCTCTTAATTGCTCCTCGATCCTTGGTCTCCTTAAATACTCCTCCACTTCCAAGCTAGCCGTTAGATAATAGCTAGAGGATCGTCTTCCAATGTACTTGTTGGACAGATTTGTATAAAAAAGATTTAGTAGCCGTTAAGTGATAGAAGCAGAATCCCAAGTTAATTTTGATCGCCCATACAAACAGAATCTTAGTTTCCATAAGTAAAGCTTCTCCGTTTAAAAAGTTTTTTTCTTCAAGATCCAATTATCAATCAATAAGATTGAGTCAATCAAATCTATCTTGATATAAGATCAAAACCAAATCATTAGTCGTTATATGTTTGGGGCTTGTGTTATGTTCTGTCTAATTGTCTCGTTCTCGACATGCTTCATTCCAAACTTTCACGTTTTGGACATGTGTCTTGTTCTATGCCTTATCACATTCTGAACATGTGTCTCATTCTGGATGTAAAATCTAAGTCTGTTTCATCTGAAGTAGAGTCTAAGTGTCTTTTGTCTAAATTAGACTTTACAATTTGGACGTAAATTTGAACATATTCTGCTTCGGACATATTTAGTATGACATCCTGAATTTTTTATTCTGATTTTGATTAGATAAGTTGGGCTTTTCATCAGCGCACCTATAGTTCTTTTCTCTGAGTTGACCACTCACGAAATAACTAGCTTATCATGTGAAGCCATTAAGGTATTTTAACGTAATAGGCTTGAGAATTCAACCAGGAATTGACTGCTCGACTGTGCTAGTCTACAAGGGTCATTGCGGCACAGTCGAAAATCTATCAGAGACCAAAGATAGGTCGATTCAATTAAGATAGGTGATCAGAATGTGGGTGATTCCACCAGGTTGCAAAATTCTTGTTGATCAGCACTAGACCAATTTTTCTGTCTTTTTTGTACCCTGTGCCCGTATTTGAAATCTTGAGATTTTCACGATAACCGAGAGAAGCCAATATGTCGAAGATGTACATTGTGGCTCGAAAATAATCGACCATGGTTCAATTGCACTAAATACTCTAAAAAGCTACCTGGTAGGTTAGGTCACGCTAAAATTGCATCCGGTTGAAATTAATCACGAATTTGAACCCAATTTCAGAAATTGAAGACTCGGTCATGTCATGATTTATTTTAGGAACGTCGACTCATCATTTGGAGAATTTTCGGCGAGTTCAGGATTTTTACAGAAAATCAGTTCTGACGATTCGAAAAAAAAAGGGAAATTCGGATTGGCTGAATTGAAGGGATTTTTGGCCTCTTGTGTGAGCCACTTGGTGAAAGGAAATTGTGTGGGTTTCATCCTCGGCAAAATTGGACATCAAATTGAAGAAATTGAAGTCCAATTGAGTGAAATTCGTAGGCTAGAGGGGCTGTCTTATTTTGGTCTTCAATTGGACTTCAAATTGTGCAAGTTGGTGTTGAAATTGGTCTTGGATGACCTATTGATATTATTGGTTGAAGGTGAACTATAGATAAGCTTGAATAAGCACTCAAGTATTCAAGATTTGTGGTGTTTGACTATCTTATTCTCCCCCCCTCGCCTCGGACTCTCACTCTTACACGTCTCTCCTTCCTCCCCCTTATTCCGCACGTTCTTTTCTCCCCCCTCCCAACTGGCCGATCCCCCCCTTGACCGACACCTCTCTCTCTCTCTCCCTTATCCATTTCTTTCTTTTTTGTCTCTTCGGCGCAACTGCCCCCTACCCTTCTATTTTCTTTGTTTTTTCTTTTGTTCTTTTGGTTCAGTTGAAAACGCCTGCTCCCCTCTTCGTTGCCAGCTGCCGCACGCCCCAACAGTAGCACCGACAATGCTACTTCTTCCCTTGTAGCTACCACTTGCCCGATGTCTATCCCTCTCCAGTCAACCGAACAGTAGCCTTTCCCCTGGAGTTAACTTCTCTTCACACCAGCAGCTCCATCGACGCGCCCCATCTCCACCGTCCACTCACACCACCCATCTCCATCAAAGCCGCTTCTTCTCCATGTTGCGTCCCACGAACCCTGCAGCTCGTGCGGCCCACTGTTTCTCTCAAGTTTCAGCCCATCTTTCGCCTCTAGTCCAACCCGTAACCGAGCCAAGACTAACCCAAGCCGAGCTAACCAGTAGCTTCGGAATTGAGCCAAAACAAAACCAGTTTTTCCAGTTCATGGCTGAGACTTGCTAGGTCTTTTTTGGCCCGGTCCAGACTCCCGTTGGCGTCGTTGTAGGCCCGAGTTTTGGCCACCGTCGCCGTTAACTGGTTTTCACATTAAACAAGTGAGTTTACACAATAATCTCCAATTTATGCTTAAGGGTTGATTAGTTTAAGTTAAGCATGGATTAGGTGGTTAGTTAGAATATATTAGCAATTTAATTAATCGTTATTGCATGTTAGGTGGTTAGAGTAGTATAATTAGAGCCTAGATAAGTTGTAGTATTTATCTAGATAGGTTTGGAAACTTTTCAGGCCCGTTTCGGTATTTAATTAGGCTTTTCCGGCCTAAGTTGCATTTATTTGTATTTATTAACTAACTTTGGTAATTATTTAATTAATTATTATTTTCCGAAAATTAGACCAGGATAGCTAGTGACCGAAATTTCATGCTAAGTTCAATGGTGTGGTTGGTTTATTTAGTTGAGTGCCGCCTTGTGTAATTTGAGTGTGATTTGTAATTTTGGGGTATTTATCCCAAAATTTAATAAGTTCATTATTTAATTAGAAAATTATCTATGTCGGTTTATAGCGACAAAAAATATTTTTACCGACTATATAATTAGTGAGATTTTATGAAGTAAATATATTATATTTTTGGCTGAGACCGACCGTGTACCCACACACGATTATTTTTACCGGGTATGAAAAAAATGGTGAAATTCTTAGTTTGTGAGAATAGTGTATATCTTATAGTGAGCATCATGGGTATATTATATCAGCCTAGGAGCTTGGATATGTCAGTTTAGTGTGAGTAGTATACCAGTATACAATATCAGCTTGAGGGCCTTAATATATCAGCTTAGTGCGAGCAATATACCTTATCAGCTTAGTGTGAGCTATATTACTTATCAGCTTAGAGTGAGTTATACTATATATCTTCAGCTTAGAGTGAGCAATTCTTGATGTGATCGAACTTGATATATAGTATTGAATGAGTTGACCAAGAGATGGTCTTGATGATATGAAATCGACTGGATCGATTGATCGATGGTTCAATCTGATTTGATAATTTGATTAGTGATGTGATTTGTTGAATATATGAAATGTACTGACTTGTAGGAAGGGACTGAGGCAAATGTAAGTCCTCTGACTTGTGCTTATGCTTAGGTAACCCTTGGAACGTATTTCCTTCCTAGTCGAGACTTAGGGGGTGAACTTGCTAAGACATCGTCTCACCCCGTTGTCAGCTCAACTTTTCAGGTCCCTAGGGTGAAGAACCCGAAGCTTGAGGCGGAAGGGTCAAGAGCATGCGTGGCTCAAAAGTTCTTTTGGAGATAGACCTCTTGTACTTGGACCCTAGACTTGGCCTCTGTTTGTAAACCAGATTATGGTTTTTACTAATGTGTTGATTTGAAATTGTGGCCATACTTTCTTATCCCATCTTGTTGTTGTCTGGGAATTAATTATTCGCTTCCGCATGCGCATTAAAATAAATGGGTCGGCGACGTATCCTAAGATGTCGCTATTTAATTGACTAGCGAGGGATGGGCACGTGCTCGGAGGATTGGGATGTGACATTTAGTCTTAAGGTCTGCAATTTGTGAGGGTCGTTCTAGCTATATACGAAATCCTTGATTAACAATAAGATAAATCAATTCTTTTTTGAACTTCATAAATTTCTAGAATCGATTACTACTCTTGAATCGCATAAAAGAGGTCCAAATTACTGTGAATATTATGTGATTAGTTCGTATCCAAAATAGAATATTCTACTAAGCAAGTCGAAAAAGAGATGATTGAATAAAAATAATTCCCTTTAAAGTTTTATTTATGTCAGAGGGCAATATGAATGTTTTATCATGTTCCACCAACACACTAAAAGGGTTACACGATAAATTGGGTGTGGAAGTAGGTCAACATTTCTATTGGCAAATAGGAGGTTTTCAAGTCAATGGCCTAGTCTTTATTACTTCCCGGGTTGTAATTGGTTTAGACACGATCTGAATAAGTTCAGCTTTAGCATATAATCTATCTTCTGGTTCTTCCAATTATAGACTTTGGTAATATTCTTTATATATTCTATCATCTGCATAGTCTTTTACTTAATCATTAAAGATGTTAGTAGCCTTTAATTTATTTTTGTCATATTCAAAACATCATAAGGTATTTCCTAACAATCTTCCACTTTTTGATGATAACAAAATAATCTCTGAATATGCAGAGGTATAAACATGCTTTTAAAGAAAATAATAAATTAGAGCAATTTTAAGCACATATATATTTTTTAAATATAAGATATTCATAAAATGTAATTCGAATTAGAAGACAGCAAATAAATTAAGCATAATAATATATGGAAAGATAATCACAAAATATCAACACATATGCATATTTATATTCTCCCCCCCCTTTTGTCATAGTCATAAAGCAATAACAATGGAAAGGGTATCACTTGAAGAATATAAAGCGATAAAAAATATATATATATCCTACATGAAACATAATTTCCAAAAAATCAACTTCTACAAAGTAAATCGAATATCAAAGATATGGATTATATCTCACTTTGATCATATATATCAGCAAATATCTAATAAAAATCACAAATGCATTATAAAATTCACTTACCCTTTTTTGTCATAATAAAATGATAATTTAAATAAGAGATTTGCTAATGACAAAAGGTAATAAAAGATGCACTAATCAGATTTTGTAGAACTTAATAAGTTCTAACGCATTTACCTTTTCCTTCCTTCCATAATAATCAAGATCATGATCAATTCAAAAGATTTTTCCATAATTGATCAATGCTCCCCCCTCAATTTGTTATCTTTTGAGGTGATCATGATTCTTTCCCTTTCATTTGAATTCACTTTCACCCCTATCATCTGGACAATAATTGCAAATAGTACTAATTGCGGCTTGTGCATGTTGAACAGAATATTTTTCCATTATTTCATTCGTAGCAACAACATCCGCAACGATCATTTGCTTTCTGAAATTCGAGGCAGAAATTTGTTTTCTTCAATCAAGCTCATCCCGAATTCAACCTACATAGACTTGACGAACTTTTTTGCACAAATAAATTGTAATAATATTCACGTAATATATAATGACCTTTCTTCAAATGAATAAATCGAATAGTATATATCAGATTATCAAATTTTTAAATTCAAAGCTACTCAACCTTTCATATGACACATTAAGGACTTGCTCAATAATTTGCGAGAACTTTGTGCAAGGAAGAGAATTTTTTAGCCTCCAAAAAATAGTATAGAATCTTCACAATTTTTGGATCGAGCTTTCCAAAATCCATATGAAAAATTCTTTTGCCACCTGCAAATTCTTGTCTAATAGATAACAATCTTTGCAAAAATATCATGTAATACACTCCTCTTATTTGCATATCAAACTTGTTAGATATAAGATATCTTCTAAGAATATAACAAGAGTATCCATGAATATGCAATAATATTTTTTATGAGCAAAGGGATTTCCTTGAGCATAAAACTCAAAAACATATTATTGATGCATTTCGCAAAAAGAAATCAAATATTTCTATCACATGTCAAATCAAGTAATTAAAAAAATACAATGACTTATGTTTATGACTAGAGATATTTGCAATATAAATCATATATAATTCATAGGCAATGTGACATCCCAAATTTTCAACCCTGTTTTCTACTGAATAAATTGGGCATTTCATTGACGTGCCTACAGGGTTATTCTAAAAGCTGATCACTCTCAAGATAACTAGACTATATTGGGAAACCATTAAGGAATTTTAAGGTAAGAGACTTGAGAATTCAACCAGGAATCGGCTTCTCGCCTATGCTCATCTTTAGAGGCCATTATGACATAGTTAAAAAATCGATTTGAAATTAGAGATAGGTTGGTTCAACGAAGATGTGTAGCTAATCGTGGGTGACACCACTAAATTGGAAAATTCTCGTCCACCAACATTAGACTAATTTTCTTATTGTTTTGGTACATTGTGTCTGTATTTGGATCATCGAGATTTTCATGACAACCGAGAGTCACCAATGAGTCAAGTGGGTTTATTATGGCTCGAAGAAAATTGACCACGGGTCATTTCCACTTAAAATGTCTGAAAGTCACCCAGTAGCTTAGGTCACGCTAAAAATGCACCTAATGGAAATTAATTGTGAATTCAAGTCCAATTTCAGCAATTGAAGATTCTGTCATATCACAATAAATTATAGGAGTATCAACTTAGTCTTAGAAGATTTTTCTGAAACCCAAGACTTTTTGGGAAAAAGTCGACATAGGACCGTTTTTGGGCAGAAAAAATCAAGGATCATTTTTTATCGCAAATTTGGGATGCAAGATGGATCCATAGGTGAGGACAAATGCCGAGATGATCAATGGTGGAGCAATGGAATTTATGAGGGCCAAGTGAGATGGGATCAAGTAAGATTATGTGTCCAATTTGAGGAGAACTCATGCAAATTCGTGTGCCCCCTTCCCTCTAGCATTTTGGACCATTTGGCATGTCCAAGAAGGAGCCTTGGTGGCACATGGATAACCAACAAGCCATGCATGGCCTAGGATGAGTTTGGAAGATATTTTAGAGGAAAAATTTTCCATGGTGGCCCACCCTCTCTCTTATCTCTTCCCTCTTGCTCAACCATCGTCCACCACCCCATTCCCCTCCATTTTTGCACTGCTTGAGTTCAAGAAACTAGCCGGAGAAGTCGCACGCTGCTACAGCCATCGCCGTCACCAGAAACCACCGCTTCGCCTCCACCCGCGAAAGGTTGCGAGAGCCGCCGCCCCACCGTGCAATCCCGACCCACTGTAGCCCTATTCTGCCATCCAGCTTGCTGCTCAGTAGCTGTGAAGGACTGTGGAAGCCCGCCGGAGGTCCGTCAAGTCCCCGTTTGGACCGAAACCACCCCCGTTTCCCTTCCTCGAGCCTTGCCTCTCCGATTCAGCTTTGTTTTCCTTGCTTTCAGCCAAGAACATAAGGTTTTCTTAGTGGGTTTCCAGTAGTTATTAAGGCCCATTTTGAGGTGGTTCCAAGCGTCGTAGTTAGGGCCGCCTTTGGAAAAGTCAAGCCTCGCGATGTTCCATACATTTCGATCCGAACGGATTGTTAAACGAGTGAGTTTAACTCACTAAACCCCACTTAGTAAATTAATGATGCTTAGGGATTAATTAGATTTAATTAAGTACAATTAAGTGGATAGATTAGATTAGAATAATTAAATTAGGGATTTACCTATATATGTTAGGAGAATGGTTAGTGTAATTAGCGAGTATATAAGCTTGAGTAATTATTGAACGAATCTCAGAAATATTCCGAGTCTGTTACGACTTCCAATTGGGCATTACGGGCCTAAGTTGATTTTTAGTATTTATTTAATAATTTTTTAAATTAATTATTTATTTATTTATTTTCCAAAAATTAGGTTGGGATAGTCAACGACCGAGATTTTATGCTGATTATTATGGTGCAGTCTGTTTATTGAATTGAGCTTTATTTTGTGTTAAAATGAGTTATTTATGAATTTAGGATTTATTTCTAAATTAAATAATTTTGGGAAATTAATTGAAAAATAACCGAGCATCGATTGATAATGCCAAAATGTTTTGGTGGACTACAGAAAATGGTGGGATTTATAGAAAGGAAATTATTATATTTTGACTAAGGCCAACCATGTGCCTATACACGATATTTTATCGGGTATGATAAAAGATGAAAAAAAAGTTGTATGACGTGGCTCGGTGACCAGATAGGTCGCCTTAGAGAATGCACATGAATCGTTGATTATATACATCACCTAGAAAAGGCATGTGGCTTAATGATTAGTGTGTCACCTTGGTGAATATGTCACCTTAGAGAATGCACGTGGCTCAGTAATTAGTACTTCACCTTGACGTATATGACACCTTAGAGAATGCATGGGACTCGATGATTAGTACGTCACCTTGGCATATATGACGCCTTAGAGAATGCACGTGGCTCTAGTTGCGTAGGAATCGAGGGAACTCTCCCGATCCTTGATTGGGTTTTCTAGCCGACCCCCAAAAAATAAGGCTAGTGGCAACTCCTATATATTCTTAGGTTGTTAAATACCTAGATCGTATAAATGAACCCACTGTCACGGGGTACGAGCTTGGGAGAGCTTGCGATCTCGTGAGGAAACTCTCATGATTAAAATACCCTTAAATCCGACCTTTCCCCCTCCTTGGACATTTCGAGGGCAGAGATCGGGTCACGACAGGCTTGGCGACTCCACTGGGGACTGGTTACTAGATTAAGAGGACTTGAAGCCGTTTAAAAATGGTTATTGTCTTTTAACTAACATGTCTTATGTAAGATCGCCTGCATGTCAAAGTCGCGTGGAAAATCAGATTAGTCGCTAACTTTGTGTTAAATGGTCTTGTAGGTGGGAGTTATAAGGGGAGGAGTGCTTGTAAACCCTTTGTTTTGTAGTGGTGTAAGAATGAATTAATGTATGAGGGTTTATATTGAAGTGCTGGATGTTTAAATTTAAATGCATGTTTACAAGCTTTAGCACGACACCGCACACACAACCACGGTCTAAAACCCCAATCGCCGAATCTAGGACCTTAGGAGGGTGATGCAAGCCTAGGGGAGGCTTTCTCAAACAATAGGATCGGGAGAGTGACTCACACACGGAAATAGGACAAACAGGAATTTCAAAACTGCGCGAGCTCAGGAGAACAGTCGTATCTTTGTCGATACAGATTGGATAGACCTAATTCCAAAGCCAAATGAACAAAGACTTCTGGATCAACAATTTATCTATTTTGGGTTTTCTGAAATAAGCAATGTAGGATAGTCGAAATTGGGTTGGAAGTAACGAACAGAACAGGAAACGACAGAGACTCCGTTGGTTGCTCTTCTAGGCCTCCAAGGAAGTTGAGGGGGCAGCGATTCTTCTAGATCGATGACTGCTACTCTTTAAGGATGCAGATTTTGAAAGCTCTGACTCTTCAAGGACGGAGTGAAAACTCTTATAGGTTTTCAAGGATATGAACTCTACAAGATTCACGATACTTGCTTCAAAGCAAAGTTTTTCATTTATCAAAAGTCATCTGTCTTTTACAAGGGATTGGATGGCTTAAATCATCAAAGAAATAAAAACAAAGCGTTGAAACTAGGAGAAATAAAAACAGAGCATTGAAAATAGGAGAAATAGTAAAGAGCATTGAAAATAAGGGAAATAGTAAAGAGCATGGAAACTATAAGCTAGTAAAAGCGTCACGCGAGATCCCAAGGCATCTTTCAAGCTTCCGGAATGGACTCAAGATATCGTTATGGCTTCTCAGTTTTGTCGAGCTTGAATGCGAGCCAATCTTCTTGGTCGAGAGAGTTGGTCTTCAATGCGGGCTGAATCAAAGGGTTTATGGGTGGAACCCGCAAGTGAATGCTCGTGGTAATCCATTACTTATATAAACCCGCTCATCCCAACTGATAAAGATAGCACTGACCGATGATAGTAGCGGTGGGTGAACTATTTTTATCCTTTGGGATGAGGACCTTGAGCCTTTAGCACCATCACCTTAGGCGTCAAAACCTCACAGTTTCATGCGACATGTGACTTGTGTTTTCCATGTGTTTGGTGGGTAAGTGATCATCATTTTTTTATCGTCCTTATCTTTTTACTTTTCATATTTCAATTATGCGTTTTATATTCCAACGGCGATATGTTTTAATCATGAGTGCCCCTTTAGGTTTAGGTTTGGATGGGTAAACCCGAAATGGATGTGCTCCTTGTGCTTGGGAATCTCAAGACTCTATGGGAAAATCTCGACCCAAGACATCAAGACTACATGGAAAAAAAATACATAGCTTTCGCCGATGAAGTTGACTTGGAAGGAGAAATGAAGACTCATCAAGCTAGCCCGATATTCCCGAGCCTCAAGGTTTTCGGTGAGCTCATGTTAAGGAGCAAGAAGACAGTGCCTTCATCGATGAGGAACGCTTGGCCCATGGTAACAAGCGTCTCCGCACAATCCCACCTAGTACTTAGGTTTCCATTTCATATGCTTTTCTTATAAAGGGATTTCCTTTGTGTTTCCCTCCTTTCTATTGAGGTTTACTTGTATTCATTTTCATATTCCATGTAAACATCACATGTAAATTTGAACCACTTTGTAAGCTTCAAGAAAGCCTATCGCGACCCGATCTCACTGCCTCTTGAAATGTCCAAGGAGGGGGAAAGGTCGGATTTATGGGTACTTTAATCATGAGAGTTTCCTCATGAGATCACAAGCTCTCCCAAGCTCGTACCCCGCGCGACAGTGGGTTCATTTATACGATCTAGGTAGTTAACAACCTAAGAATATACAGGAGTCGCCACTAGCCTTATTTTTTTGGAGTCAGCTAGAAAACCCAATCGAGGATCGGGAGAGTTCCCTCAATTCCTACGCAACCAGATATCTAGATTCGGGGACTTGGATTACGCTAATATAACTATTAGCGCCATTTCCGTACCTAAATAGTATGTTTTGTTTTTCCTAACATGTCCATGCGTCTCTTTTTACATTTTCGAGATCATCATTTTTATACTAAGTGATCATGCATGGTGGATTACTTTCATTCTATTCTATTTCTAAAAAAAATGAAAGGAAAACAATCAATGAAATTGAAATTGCAAGACATGAAGTAAACAATCAAGAAAAACCGTAAACCTAATCATGCAATCCTAAAGAATATAAAAGAGAAAACAATTGGGAAAGAAAGGAAACCCGCCACTCGTCGGGTTTTAGACAATGCATGGAACCCGAAACATATGTCGGGAAAACAAATAGTACATGACAACGATCGGAGTGGACATCGACCTCCACCATCTTCATGTAAAGGTCCATCTTTGGGGCCCTAATCTAAACCTAATCTAAGAAATCTGGATGACTAGATGCATACAAATGAAAGAAACAATCATCAAGTATCAAAACAATCAAAAGCAAGACATTTTTTTATGCTCACAAATGATGACTAAAGTCACGAAGTCCCTAAGTCAAGTTCTATGTGGCATCCCAAAGGCTAAAAATTATCTTGCATCACACCTAAGTCATTCATCTAACGATCACATGCGAAGCGTATAACATGACAAGTATTCAAGCCATATGACATTGGTTCTCAATTAATCAAACAAATGAGTGAGCCGATGAATGATCATTTACTAAACATATACATCATTGAACATGTTTGTGCAACATGTATATTCATGAAGAACAAGGCAGTTAGTATGCAATTCATGTGATACCAAAAACTCACAACTTCGGGAAATCATGTCAAGTCATAAAGAAAGACTAAACAACCTTGATGCAAAGCATTTTTTTCACAAAGGTATCATATGAACTATTAAAATTATGAACAAGTTCAAAAATAGTGCCAAGAAATCAAAATTCCAAAACATCCTGCAAATTTAAGAAGGTCGACAAGAATAGCGAATCATGCTTTCATTTCTACAAATTTCCCACAATGAAGTTCAGCATATCCCAAACAAATCTTATAGAGACACTATCATCTTATCAAAACATGAATTTCCAAAAATACTAGAACATGAACTAGTCAGTCTATAATAGAACATGGCAATATATATAACAAGCATTCTACAACATATTGAAAGCAATTGAACACATCTACTATCTTATTTCAAGACTAACAGCAACTAGCCACCGAAAATATAGCATTTCCCTAATCTAATCAACTCCAAAATAGAAGAAATCTGTATGTTGTAACCAAAGGCATTTCACTATATATTCACACAACTAGAACACTACCAAAATGACATTGAAATTTCCGCATTTCCCGTGAGCATTCCCTATGAGAGCAAAGCAACCAACAGACATCCTTATCATATTCAAAGCTAGAAACAATGACAATTTGATGAGCACTCCATATCCATACATGCCCATCTCACCATGCATATTTATGCACATCAAGACTAACATCAGACTCAAGTCATTCATACCAGAATTTCTCATGTCCAATAGCGTAGAGGACTAGCATTATGTACATCTTCAACATTAGTTAACACAGCAAATGCACGCATGAACAGCGAACATCAAATGTACGATTGAACAATTCCACATACCAGGACATATGAATAGCAAGTATGCACAGAAAGGACCAGCTCCAGCATATCAGTAGAAACTCAATCACATGGAAATACTCTCAGTTCACATTAACAGTGCGTATAGAATAGGCCCGAAAAGAGGAACAAAGCAAGCTAATTTTAGGTTTGAGTGTAAGGATCAAACATTTTAATCAAAATCCATACAGAGAAACTCACAAAAAAAAAAAATAGTAAGCTGAACGTCGCTCTAGCGATCAACATTTTAGCAACATTGAAAAATTGTAGCATAGTTTCAAGTATGCAATTGATAGGGAGAACAAAGGTCGATTGATGCAATCTTTATATTATTGAAAAGCCCATGGAATATACTATGACTTTCACAGAGATCTTGAGACTAAAAGAGCATGTTCAACAGTTCATCCAAGACAAACAACAACCAAGCCACAGCCAGGACAAAAGGAAGATATAATGAACATTTTCCTAATCAAATCAACTCCAAAAATTCTAAAAAATCTGTATGTTGTAGCCGAGGATAGTTCAAGCAACTTTCATGAAGCACCAATCCAGGAATTTCAAGCACCAAATTCAGTAGAGAATCGGAAAATAGACAAGGCCGAGTCAATGTATAACAGTAAACTGCTATGCATCAGTTTTCTAGAATCCCTTCTTAACTTTCGAAAAGGATTTCAGGTAGCTAATGATCTCGGATTGAGACGTGCTATAGCTTGTTGGAAAGCTAATCGAACCATCTTCAACTCTCATGAAGGCATCAAGCACCAAAAAGCACATATATAAACTCATTTTAAGGCATATGCTTAAAGAGGTCAGAGATACGAAATTGCAGAACAAAACCCATCCAAGTTCAAAAATCATTTAAGATTGCAATGCATCCTGGCCCCGAACTTTCATTGTCGAGAGTGTATTTCGACATGAGAAGCCCTCGCTTCATCGGATGCTATTAAGAGGATTTTCGTTTTGCTTACCTCGGTTGAATCTGCAACTTCAGTGGATGAACAAAGGAGTTTGAATTGAGTTTCGTCGCTTCGAGTTCTTCTACTGTCAGCTACTTCGTCTTCGAGAGTTGATGATCGAATGAGCGAGCATCAGATCTCCGGGAAAGAGATGGGGAGCATCCGATCGAGAGCCTCCGGAACCAAATCCAGCAACGAACAGAGGGAATGAACCAATTCCCCTCCCGATCAGTAACCAACTACCAAATCACGGCTACTAGGAGCGTTGATCGGAACTGAACACAGATCCAGTGGCTTCGGCGAAAGAGTACAAACCTAACCTTAGCGCATCCCGAAACCAGCCAAAAGCCAACCCCGCACCTCCGGTTTTGAGCCGTCCGACAGCTCAACTCAGTCGAGCGCTCCAACGGAAACTGCAGATTTCAAAAGAGAGAACAAACTCGGATGCCCGCCAATGGAGGAAAATCTCTGCATTCGATCCGCGCTCCGGAGAGAAAGAAATGGAGAAGAAGCCCTCTAGAGAGTGAGAGTTCCCCCCGAGAATCGAGGGAGAGAGCCTCTGTTTTTCAGAGAGAGAGAGTTCGCCCAAGGCTAGGGTTTCCTCCAATCTCCCATCGAAGAGCTCGCATCGAGAAGTTACCGAGCAAAATCCCCCTGGGGAGAGAGAGAGAGAGAGAGAGAAATGAATGTAAAGAGAGAGCCCCTGAGAGAGAATCCGCGCACGAAAATTTTAGAGAGAGAGAGAATCTTCTCCAATGGCCTCCGCGCCAAAAAAAAAAAAATGAGTGAGCCTTTATATATTTTTTGAGCATTTTTCCCCTTTTTTTCTTTTTGTTTCCTTTTTGTTTTCTTCTTTATTTTTCTTGTTTTCATTCTTTTTCTTTCTTTTTTTTTTTTTGGCTATTTATTTTTTATATTTTTCTTGCAAAATGAATGATTAAAATGTCGATAAAAAATTTTAGGTGTCAACGGTGATTAAGTACATCGCCTTGGAGAATATGTCGCCTTAGAGAATGCACGTGGCTCGGTGACTTGGTACATTATATGGGAAAGTGTATAGTATGGATGGAAAAGACCAAGGGATGGTCCGGTTGACGTGTAATCGACTAAGTCAATTGATCGAAATATCGATCCGTGACGATATGATTGGGTGTCTATTTGAACTGTGCTAATATGTAGGTGGAATCTGAGACCAAAGTAAGTCTC